>CM029016.1:86428001-86625501 GCA_016801055.1 Panax notoginseng | reverse complement strand
GGGAATGATCTGGTTGTTAAATATTGTGAGTTATAATATTAATTATGAATAAGTTCATGTTGATTAAAGATAAAATTGATATTTTTATTGTGTTAGAATTATTAGTGTTAGTGGAAATTGACATTTATTTCGATAATAATTAATTTCTGGAGGTTATATTGACCAATCGGGTAATTAATCGGATAAATGAGCAATTAATTGTTATTAGTTCACATGCATATAATTATTTATTCACATGAATGAAACTATTGATTCACATGCTTGTAGGACTAAATTTAAAATAAAGGAAAAGATGAAGGTACTATACTGTAATAATTCGAGTCCCAAAACGTGCAATTATTGAAACTATATTTTTCTATAAATAGAAGCTCATTCTTCTTTCATTCTCACCAATTCACTAAGACTCACAAGAGCAATTTTAGAGAGAGAAGCTATAGAGAGAAAGAAGAAGAGTATTATGCTACTTCACTATTCCAGTATCCAGTCTTCTTCTAAGGTAAGAGATATTATTTTTGTTCAATATTCGTAAGAAATAATATTTTCTTCCATACTTTGTAGTATGTGAGTAATATTATTTTGTTTCGTATTCCTAATTCTACACTCATTCTGTTAAAGTATTGCTTCTATACTCCATAAAATTAGTAGAATATCCTTGATATTTGCACTTCATCCAGTATCTTTTCATGAATATATTATTCTGAGCATTCTTGATAATTATTGATCTTTTCATGTCGGAATACTATTCACGGGGTACTATTCACAAATTACTATTTACGGGGTATTATTCACAAAGTACTATTTACAAAGTACAATTCATGGATACTATTCATAAAGTACTATTCACTGGTACTATTTACGAATTACTATTCATGGGGTACTATTTACTTGGGTACTATTCACCCGAGGTACTATTCATGATAAAAATTGATTTCTTTGATGTCCAAATCATTTTTAATATAATATTATTCTTGAATTTTACTCCACAAAGCAGTATCATGTTGATAATTTAGACATTATTGAATTCTGGATAAATTAAATTATAAATCTTTAAAAATTTATCCTCTGCTTCCTTTTAATTGAATTCTTATATCATTGTCATCAACCTCATGCTTATATTGTAATGAAAGTCATCTTTGGCTTACGTGCATAGATGCACTGTTGATTGGTATGATTATGACCAAGGATTATTCAGTATAATCATGACCAGTAATGCTACAAATAATGTGGTAAAAGTCCTCATTGGCCCGTAGTGCATTGATGGACAGTTGTTGGCATGATCATGACCATTGATGATTACACGAATATCCTTGGCATGTAGTGCATGGATAATTTGTGGACGTAATACTAATGAATATCCTTAGCTGTAGTGCAGAGATGATTCGATGATGTGAATTATTTATTAAATTGAGTCTCAACGATAAAATTGATGATAAACTTTTTAAATCATAGAAGATAGTAGATATCATGCTCTACTTGACTCTTCTAATGGATTGCTTGTTCGGCTGCAGTTAACTTGATGTTATTATATATTATCAGTTTAACACTGTTGAAGCCTAACGATAATTTATTCTACATTATCTTAGTCATAATATTTCTTACTAGGCTAGTTGAGCTCACCTTTTTTCTTTCATTGTTCTATTCAGGAAATGAGAACGTAGCCGGGACTAGTCGAGGAACGGAGTGATGGTCGAGATGGTGGCTATAGTAGTCCTCACTATTTTATAAAATAGTGTGATAATAATTGTAATGAGGACTCCTTTTTGAGTTTGAATACTGTCTATTAGACAATATTCATGTAAAAACTCTCAGTTATGTTTTGTCGTATTATATAAAAGAAGTTTGTATTTAATTTCTGTACCATGTATTTGGTGACTCAAAATGGGTGATGTATACCTATTTTGGGGGTGTTACACTTGGTATCAAAGCTTAGGGATATGATCCCTGGCTGAGATGTGAGACTATAACTAGGAGGGCAGAGACGGGTAATTCCTTCGCTAGTATGACTTACCTAAGTTTATTTGGTATTTAATTGGTCGATCAGAGTATAGGAATAATATGTGACATGTCAATTAACCCTTATTTTGTGGCAGTGTTTGAAAATGACATCTGAGAATGTTAAGATAAGCAATGGAGCACATGAGACCGTTGAGTCACCGATGATCAATACCCAGGATAATGTGCATCAGGGAGGCAATAATCCTCAGGTAAACAACAACACTGACCAGATGATAAATGATGGGATGTTCAGAGGCTTTATGCAATTCATGCAACATCAGGCGAGAGAGACTATTATTCATAATGCTGATGGAAACACTGGCAACTCTCGGATGGTCACCGCTAAGCAGCTCAAGGAGCTGGGACCATTGGAGTTTATGGGAAAGCCAGAACCACTTAAGGCAGAGACGTGGATAAAGTAGATCACTAAGATATTTGATGTCTTGGGATGCTCCGAGGAGCAAAAGGTTCCCTTTGCCACCTTCATGTTGAGAGGAGAGGCAGATTACTGGTGGGAATCAGTAAAATGTACTCAGGCTGCCGCACTCAAAATGTCTTGGGAGAAGTTCTAAGAACTGTTCAACGACAAGTACTTTCCCAAAAGTATTTGTCACATGAAGGAGGTGTAGTTCATCAAGTTGGAGCAAAACAATATGACCGTGTCGCAGTACGAGGCTAAGTTTGCTGAGTTGTCCCGGTTTGCATCCCATTTGGTTGATAATGAGGAGTGTATGACATGAATTTTTCTAAGAGGTTTGAAACCCGAAATACGTCAATACCTCATTTCTCACAAACTATGTCTGTATTCAAATGTTATAAATAGAGCTCGATTATTAGAGCGCGATAATGAGTCAACCCAACCAAGAGAGAGCAGCCGGCAAAATGATAATACTAATGGTAGCAGTCATAGAAGTGGTTACAACAAACGTAGAGGTAATCAACATGCCAGAAATGGTAACCACTTTGATGGTAATCACGGCCAAGATAATAGGAGTGGAAATTTTAAGAAGAGGTGATTCAACAATGATGAAAAGATGTCAGCACCAGCACCTGTTGATAAAGAAGGAGAACGACCACCGATCGTATGCTTCAAATGCAGAAGGGAGGGATACATCAGTTCAAACTGCACGATGCAGTCCAAAGCGTGTTACAATTATGGAAAAGAAGATCACCTAGCTCGATTTTGTCGTGCAGTGAAGCTAAGTCCAGTTGGGATGATGACACCAAATACCGTCCCATAGAAGTCAAAGCTAGTAGTTCAAGGGAGAGCGTTTGTCGTGACCTCCCCAAAAGTGAAGAACCCGAATGAAGTCATCACGGTTAAGCTAATCATAAACTCTAGCGAAGTCTATACCTTATTTGATACCAGTTCTACCCATTCTTTTATTTCTCCTACTTGCACTCAACGTTTAAATTTAACTCCAGAGAAATTAGACTTTGACTTATCTGTTGAAACTCCGTTGGGAGAAACCTTCATTACATTCACTGATTATAAGTCATGTTTGATTCAAATCGGTAACCGCACGTTACCTGTTGATCTCATCTCTTTGAAAATACTTGCATTTGATGTGATTTTAGGGATTGATTGATTAACTATTCATCATGCTAAAATTGATTATTTTCGTAAGGTTGTTAGTTTTCATATTCCTAACTAACCTATTATACGAATTCAAGCAACCAAACCACTAAAGTCAATAATCACTGTCATATCAAGCCATAAAGCTATCTGTTTATTGAAAAATGGATGTCAAGCTTTCTTAGCCCATGTCACGGATTTAAACAAAAATACGTCAGATTTAAATGATATTTCTATTGTTAATAAATTTCCTGACGTATTCCCTGAAGAACTTCCAGGCCTACCCCCAGAGCATGAAATCGAATTTTGTATCGACCTTAAACCCGGTACAAAATACATTTCCAAAGCCCCATATCGAATGGCTCCTATTGAACTTCAAGAGTAAAAAATCTAACTACAGGAATTATTAGAAATCAGTTTCATTCGTCCTAGTACGTCTCCTTGGGGTGCTCTTGTTCTATTCATAAAGAAGAAAGATGGAAGTATGTGCCTTTGTATTGATTATCAGGAGTTTAATCATGTCACCGTCAAAAATAGGTATCCATTATCTCGTATTGATGATCTATTTGAACAGTTGTAAGGGGCCAAATTCTTTTCAAAGATCGATCTTTGTTCCGGATATCATCAGTTAAATATTAAAACCGATGACATTCCAAAGACTGCTTTTAGAACTCAGTACGAGCATTATGAATTCCTAGTCATGTCCTTTGAATTGACTAATGCTCTTATCACCTTCATGGATATGATGAACCGAGTACTCAAGAAATATTTGGATCACTTTGTAGTCGTCTTTATTGATGACATCCTCATTTACTCCAAAAGTCGTGAAGATCATGAGCAACACTTGAGGCTGATACATCAAAAGCTTCATGAAAATAAGCTATATGCCAAGTTAAAGAAATACGAGTTCTGGCTTGAGGAAGTAGCATTCCTTGGGCACGTGATATTAAATCACAGAATATCTGTTGACCCATCTAAGATTGAAGCAATTCAAAACTGGGAGCAGCCTAAGTTAGTGACATAAGTACATAGCTTTCTCGGCTTAGTTGATTATTATCAGAGATTCGTGGAAGAATTTTCTTGAATCGCTACTCCATCAACTCAGCTGACTAAAAAAGATACAAAATTTGGTTAGAGCGAGGAATGTGAGAAGAGTTTTTAAGAACTCAAGAGGAGACTTATTTCAGCACCTGTTCTGACAATACCATCTAGTTCATAGGGATTTGTCATATACAAGATGCTTCAAGCAAAGGTTTAGGATGTGTTCTCATGCAACATGAGAAAGTCATAGCCTATGCCTCACGACAACTCAAAGAATATGAGAGGAATTATCCTACTCATGATCTAGAGTTCCGACGTCGGGATTTTTAATTGTCCCTTTCTGTTACTTGTTCTTTGGTGTTCTCATTTTAGGTGAGATTTGTTTGAAAAAACAAATGAAAAAGGTCCGACATGTATAATGTCGACGATTGAACTATAAGAGTCACCAGTTGGTTTTTAAATGGTTGTACCAACACAACCGAGAAAAGGTTTGTACATTAACCCAGTGATGTGACACTGCTAAACGGGTCGGTGAAACCGAGATTCGTTAGGGTCCGGGGACTTGGTTATGCAGAGGGAAGGTGTTAGGCACCCCACGACATCTGTGTTACCACGGTGACCGCCTCTTTTCAAGAAACTATTATCTGAATATGTGTGTGTGTGGGTCAATGTGCTGTTATTTGGAAGTAGTGCGAGGCCTCGTTCGCACCTATATACACAGGGTTTGAATTTTATGTAAAAATTCAATTTTAAGCAAGATATGGCAGTGATGTTTTATAAAAGAGATTTTTCAAACCCTGATGCTCAATAGTAATTGAGACCTTTTATACTACCATTTTATTAAGTGATCGGCTTGGTTGATTTTATTTGACAGATGCGAAGCATCCGTACGAAAATAATGTACAAAATAATGCCGACTCCCTCATGGGTATGGACCCTTTGGTAGGAAATCACAGCGTTACCTCTTTCTTCTGAGAGGGAATCCATGTTTGACTTGATAACCCGCATATACACTGATTGTAGATGGGCTTATATTTTCCTGCACAGACTAGCTTAGCCATTTTGTCATGGGCAGTACACATTGTATATATCAAACAACATTATATATGGTAGGGAAATATATGTTGATTCACTTCCCTTTTAGTTTTGCCTTCCTACTTGCTTGATGTTTGCTTGTTTCTCCAGGACTTTGTGATCTGGATGTATTCTGCACTCCTCTTTGATGGATGGACAGTGAGATGTCTCAAGATTTTTAGAATGAATCGTCAATCTGTGTGTATTCCCTACCATCTTTGGTGTTTTGGGACTGATTTCTGTATATGGCTATGGATAAGATTGATTTTTGTTTTTTCTGTGGTGAGACCGGACCATATAAGATGGCTGCCTACGTACTCCCGTTTATTGGGGAGATCAGGTCGACGTAGTTCGCCCATGTATAGGGCGGATTGTAGATGAAAAGTTTTAATCCCATATATGGGATACATTGAAGGTGTGAAAGGTTTAATCCCTGGTGGGATAAACTGAAAGTGTGAAATGAAGTGAAACTAGGCTGCTGGTTTGAAAACTGTGTTTTTCCCTAAGGGGCAGATGGGTAAAAAGGAAAGGCAGTATGTAGTGAGGGTTAAAGAACCTAAAATGACTGGTGATATGATAATCCAAAACTAGGATGTTCGCTTGATGGTAACCTCAGACATAGTACCGTTTCATGGTGTCTTAATTGATGAGTTACGAAAATTCATCGCCGTCCATTTCCTGTAATCTAAAAGCGCCTCCTGTTAATACCTCCTTGACAATAAACGGGCCTTCCCAGTTCGGGGAGAATTTTCCTTTTGACTGAGCTTGGTTGTCAACGATCTTTTTTTGAAATCAAGTCGTGTTGTTTGAACTGCCGTAGTCGGACTTTTCTGTTGTAGGATCTTCTTTACAAGTAGAGGGTCGCTCATGTGTGGGCCACATACTTTCCCATGGATTTCATCCATAGCCTCTGAGCTTGGTCCTCATCCAAACATCTGAGGATACCTAGTATTGCATCTCTTTTGTAGAGTGCATGTTCGCTCAAGTAGAATTTTATAGTAAATTGATGGATCTGCCTTTTCTCAGTCGAGCTCGCCTCAGCGGGTGTAGATCCATCTCGTAAGTACTTCTTGATGTGTTGATACCAAGGATGTTGGATGGGAGGTAGGTCATCCGATACTTTTCAATGTAATTCCCATAGGCTGGAGCTTTTTGTTGGAAAAATGTGTGGGTTTGCATATCTTCCTTGTCATGTATGTTGATCACGGAGGCCAAGGTTGCTAGCACACTCACAAAATTATTCCTATTCTAAGGAATGTGGAGGAAGGATTCTTCTTCAAACTCCGAAGCCATTTGAAGAACCTGCTGATGGTAAGGCAGCAACTGTAGAACTTGTTGAAGAGCTTTCTTCTTTTTCCTTTTTCTTTTTTTTTTCTTCTTTTTTTATACATTAGATTGTGGAAAAGAGTCATATGGCTCACTGATAGGTAACTCCGGCATTGATGAGGCCGAATGACAATCGTCTATAGCAAAAGATTCCCCAAGGAGTGATGAAAATAATTTTCTCACGATCTTCCTCAGCAACCACGATTTGATGGTACCTCACAAAGCAATCAGCAAAGGAGTACATGTCGTATCGAGCTGTATTGTCAACAAGTATGTGGATGAATGGCACGGGAAAGCTGTCTTTGAGGCAAGCTTTATTCAAATCTCTGTAATCCACACAAACTCGCACATTCCTTCCCGGTTTCGGAACGGGGACTATGTTGGATAGCCATTCAGGGTATGTTGACACCATGCTGATGCCGGCTTGAAATTGTTTCACAATTTCTTCTTTAATTTATAACTTCCACTCAGGTTTTAATCGCCTGAGCTTCTGCCTGAGTGGCTTGAATCCCCCTTTGATGGGAAGGCGATGAATGATAATGTCCGTGTATAAACCGACCATGTCTTCATGAGACCATGCAAACACATCCTGGAATAGAGTCAATAGAGTAACCATGTCATTCCTTTAGTTTGGAGTGAGGTCCGTACCCATCTGGATTTGTTTGGGGTTTTTTGCGGTTCAAAAGAGGTGGTTTGATCAAGATTTGGCTTCGGTTTGTCTTCGACCCATTCTTTGATCTCCTGAAGTATCTCATAGTCCTCTTATATTTCCATCAAGTCTGAGTCCCACTTTACATCAAAGTTACAGTCCTTGCGGAGAATAGGCACCTCATCAGCAAGTACATGCACATCTAAATTCAGAGTCCTGAAAAAAATATGCTTTCACTTAGTATATAACACTGTTCAATCACACAAAGTGTTAGCCTGTAATGACAAAAGTAACTGCTAATACTGTACATAAAAAGTAAGAAGTTATTGCTATGTACAAGGTAGAGAGAGTTTCTTCCCTTTTTACCCTCGTCGGCAAATGCAAGGAGTGGTACTCCAATTGTCGAGGGCAAAGTCTTGGTGGTCTGCAGTGATGGAGGGGCTATCATCAACCTCCTTCTCCCGAATGATGACTATTACGTCTGGGCCATCATCGTCTGGGGTGTATATGTTTGAGAAGTGTTTGTTTGGGTTTTTGTTTGGTTTAACCGCACCATTGATGGCTGCCTACGTACTCCTATAGACGAGGAGATCAGGTCTTTCGTAGTTTAGGATTTGGTTTGAAAAGGTTCAAAGGGGTGAGTGGTATGAAGAGTGTAGAGATGTTTTTTATTTTGTTTATTTATTTACATGCATGGAAATAAAAGGCATACTACGAAGAAAGTGATACCGTTCCAACATTTTCTGGAACTCGCAACTTTATCCCCTGGATCTACATCTTCTTAGCTAGTTGAGGCCTGATAGTCCAGTTGTTAGTGGTTATGTTGCCTTCAGGTCTCGTGATAGAGGTTACCCCTTGATTCTGAATGTCTTCGCTTGTAGCCATAACTTGATCGCTTCCTGATTCAGTACACTCCTCAGGGACGCTTGAAATGGACGCATCGCAAAAAGGGATGAACTCTGGATTCTTTAATGGGTTAGATTCCCCGACAATCTCACCACCTTTTTCTTCATATATTCCTTCACCTTCTTCATGGGTTTCAAAGGATTCAACCATGAAATCTCCCTCGAACTGTTGTTGCATTTCCTGTAAAGAACTTTCCTTTTTGGCTTTTTCTTCCTTGGAAAGGATTAGTATTTCCTCCGCATCATCCAACGTGATAAAATCAGGAACGTGGTTGATATCTTGGAACCATAGGACGTTTGATGTTGGCAGGGGAATCTCCTTTGGGGATGCCTTTGTCTCTTCTGTCATTTCTTGCATTAGGGTCAGTCCACCTTGTGTGCTGGCAGAATTGTCGCTCATAGCCTTCACCTCATTTGAACTGTCTGTCTCGAATGAACATCTTAAGCTTTTTCTTTCCTTTTCGCCTTTTTTGGTCATGGGAAATTCTATATCCAGCTCTCCATTTTCAATGAGATCCTGGATTTTATGTCGCAAAGACCAGTATTCTTCAATCGTATGTCCAAGTGAGTTAGAATGGTAGAGACATATCTTGGTGGAGTCATAACTCTTTATCTTGGGCTTTATAGGAGGTAGCAACTCAGTAATCCTTCCTTCGCTTATCAGAAGGTGTAGCATTTCTTCATTGGATTTGCTCAGAGGGGTGAATTTTCGAACTCTTTTAGAGGTTGTTTGATCTTTCATCTTTGAGAATTCGCATTCCCTCGATCGGTTCTTCCACTGGCGAGATCTTCTAACAATTTTATCATCCCCTTTTTCTTATATTTTCAGCCTGCTTTGATCTTCTTCATTTAGCTGGCTCATCGTGGAGTCCTTTTTCTCTTGGCTTTCTGATAGTTGGGTGAAAAATTGCTTTGTTTCTTGATGTTGGCGCACTATCAGCCTAGCCACCAGGTTTACTTGATTCTGGATCGCATCAAATTTTTGCATTACTGGCATACCCTCCTCCGAGTTTTCCCACTCCAGGACAATTTTTATGTGCCTTTGGGGGTATTCCTCTGTCCTTCGTATGTAGTTACGAATTGGATACCTTTTAGCGCTTCCTGACCCGATCATGTTTACTTCTTCCGTATCATGTCGCAACGGAAGGTTGGTGTTGATATTTTGTTGGTCAGGTTGTTCGACCACAATACTGCCACTTTCGATCAGATTTTGAATCTTATGTTTTAAGGACCAACAATCCTGTGTATCGTGTCCTGGAGACCCTGAGTGGTAAGCACATCTCTGGCTTGGATTGTATCTTTTGCTCCCTGGTTCCAGAGGTGGGGCTAATTTGATAATTTTCTTGTGATCCATTAATATCGCTAATACACGTTCAAGGGAATCGCCCAGTGGAGTGAATACCTGATTTTCCGTTCTTTCAAATTTTCTTTTCCTGTCTGGGCATTGGTTGAATGCAGCCTGTTGTTGAGATGGCAGATTCTCTTGTATTTTCCAAATGGGGGGGACTGTAGTTTGGTCTCCTAGCTTGCCCTTGTACAACAAGGGATACATCTTCATTGCCTTTATCGGGTACCCCCTTGGGATCGCTCGCATACTTTCCAGTCTGTATAAGTTTGGCGACTGCTTCCAAGGCAGTGAAGTCTTTAATCTTGCCTGCCTTCAGGCCCATCTCTGCCATTTCGCCGTGTTTGATCATTTCCGCAAATGGCTTTCCTATGCCTGCTAGGATCCTCTCATAGTAAGGAGCCTCTTAGATATCAATAAATGTCATTACCATCTTAGTTTCTGTCATTGATGGAATGACTTGCGTTGCTAGATGTCTCCACCTTTGGGCATATTCTCGAAAAGACTCAGTACTTTGCTTTTTCACTTTAGTCACTTGATATTGATCCGGTGCCATTTGTGACTGAAAATTGTACTGATTTAGAAAGGCGTGGGCCAATTCTTCCCAGTTGTGGATTTTGGCATTGTCCAGTCAGGCATACTAAGCTTTAGCTTCTCCGGTGAGACTCTTTTGAAAAAGTTGCATTCTGAGGCTTTCATTTTCAGCATAAGACCCCAGTTCGCCAATGTACACTTTTAGGTGCGTATAAGGATCGCCTGCCCCATTGTACTTTTCAAACTCTGGGACTTGAATTTGGTAGGATATTGAGCCCTTGGGAATATACAGAGATCTTAATAGGTGACACTCCCATAATTTCCAGTCCCTTTAATTGACCGGATGGTATCCTCCATTTGTTGGACTTTCTTTCTTATATCCCCAATTTCTCGATCATCCCTGAGATTTGTGATTTCTTTATTGGAATGAGGTTTAGGTATCTGGGTTTCTATCTTTTAACCAATATCCTGACTGCCCCCTAGTGTGAAGGACTCTGGTTGAGTAGGCATTGTCTGGCCTTGCGTATTTTTACTTTGATCTTTTAGAAAGACAACCAATTCTGCTATCTGATCCCTTAATCCTTCAAACTCCTCTCAAGAAACAGGAGTAGGATCAGGCTGGCCCGGTGTAGCCATGCCTGACGGTGGGATCAGTGCTTTCTTGGACTTTAAACGGGTAACAGGACCGATTGCTTCCAGCGAAAGACTTGCATAGTTTAGTCTTTAGGGAATGTGAATAATAACATGCTATGTGATGTGTCCATTTTAGGATTTTTATCCTGCAAAATGGATGTCAGCTATTTGTAGCATGCTAAAAATATGTATGTGTACACATTTCTTCATATTTCTCATTACATGGAGATAGATATGGAAGACAATTACAAGTAATTGAAATGAGAGCATGAAGAAACTTTCCTCCGTTTTTGGTTTATCAGAGGTTGACCTATCTTAGGTTACTCTCGCGGCTCTTTGGAATGAAGGTTCCCAAATCATCGCAATCTACTTGACGGGAAGTTAATCCGGTCTTTCAACTGGAGCGAATTTGGGTGGTGCCTTTCCTGAGCCTCGGAGAATTAGTCTTCTCACGAGTCCAGTAATCAAACACCGACGGGATAGCCTCCTGGTGGAGGGACCACACAACATACATTCACATACATCGCGTCTCACCGTATGACATGATGGCATGTGCGAAGCACTAATATCACAAGCAGTTATGGTGCGAAGCACTATTATCACAAGCAGTTTATAGTGCGAAGCACTAATATCTCAAGCAGTTTATAGTGCGAAGCACTAAGTAAGGAAATGCTTTCGTACACATTCATCATAAAATGTAAATGCAATAACCACACACAAGTAGATAACAATTTTGAAAAATTGTAATAGCGGCTTAAGTCCTCTTACTGGAGTCCCCAGCAGAGTCGCCACCTGTCGACATCGGGATTTTTAATTATCCCTTTCTGTTACTTGTTCTTTGGTGTTCTCATTTTAGGTGAGATTTATTTGAAAAAACAAGTGAAAAAGGTCCGACATGTATAATGTCGACGATTGGACTATAAGAGTCTCCAGTTAGTTTTTAAATGGTTGTACCAACACAACCGAGAAAAGATTTGCACATTGACCCAGTGATGTGACACTGCTAAACGGGTCGGTGAAATCGAGATTCGTTAGGGTCTGGGGACTTGGTTACGCGGAGGGAAGGCGTTAGGCACCCCCCGACATCCGTGTTACAATGGTGACCGCCTCTTTTCAAGAAATTATTATCTGAATGTGTGTGTGTGTGGGTCAATGTGCTGTTATTTGGAAGTAGTTCGAGGCCTCGTTCGCACCTATATACACAGGGTTTGAATTTTATGTGAAAATTCAATTTTAAGCAAGATATGGCAGTGATGTTTTATAAAAGAGATTTTTCAAACCCTGATGCTCAATAGTAATTGAGACCTTTTACACTCCCATTTTATTAAGTGATCGACTTGGTTGATTTTATTTGACAGATGCGAAGCATCCGTATGAAAATAATGTACAAAATAATGCCGACTCCCTCGTGGGTATGGAAACCATCTGAGGAAATTCAGACACCGCAGAATAATTTACAAGCTGCTTACAGCTTTAAATGTCCATCATGGGAACCGAATCTAGATCCAATGGGATGGATCTGTGATCACATGATTCCTAGGCTCACATGATACTGCAATTTGTATGAAAGCAGTACGCAGGTATATATGTGTATATATATATATATATATATATATATATATATATATATATATATATATATATATAAAAGCTGTAAGTATATATATACATACTTGATCACCAGCCACGGAGCACATCCATGGGGGATCAGAAATATAAATAAAGCTGTAAAAGCTATCAACCGCCACGTAGGAAACTCCAGGCGGGATGAAACGTAAGTAAAACAGTAAATACGATCAACCGCCATGAAGGAAACTCCAGGCGGGATGAAACGTAAAGAAAGCTGTACAAAGCGATCAACTTCCACGAAGTGAACTCCAGGCAGGACGAATATATATATATATATATATATATATATATATATATATATATATATATATATACAGAAAAGCAATAAACGTACCGGATGTAAAATCCAGGCTCATCGAACAAGGTTCGACCACAGTTGATATATATATAAGCGAGTAAACGCACCGGATATAAAATCCAGGCTCATCGAACAGAGTTCGACACACAGTTAATATATATAAATATATATATATATAAATATATATATATATATATATATTAAAATAATAAACGCTCCAGACCGAAGTCTAGGCTCATCGAACAGAGTTCGACACGCAGTTTATATATATAAATATATATAAAGGAAAGCAAATAAACGCTCGAGACCAAAGTCTAGGCTCAATTTAACAACGTTCGATACACAGTTCATATATATAAATATATATAGGAAAGTAAATAAACGCTCCAGACCGAAGTCTAGGCTCAATCGAGGCATAACTCGATAATGTTAGTCAATATATATATATATATATATATATATATATATATATATATATACACACACATACATACTAAAATAAAACCACGAACCGAAGTCCGGGCAAAAACGAGCAACACGACTCTCAATGTGTAGAAGGGTGTGTGCAGAGATGAAGAAAAATACTCTAAAGTGTGTGAGAAGGCTTACAGCTGACTGCTAAAGAAGACTTCTATATCTTTAGAGTGGGTAAACACTGTCTTTTGTAGGTACAAAAGAGGCTATATATGAGCTCACATGTGTTTAAAAGGGAAAAGTACACTGCATGGGATGAGTGCAGAGCAAATTGGGTAGGGCTTCCTTGCTATTTTTTCCTCCAAAATGGCCACCCCAAACCCTCTATTTATAGAGGATGGAGCCGCAGGTGTACCTGCTACTGGGCCGCAGGTGTACCTGCTGCTGCCCGGGGTGCCCCGAGTAGTGTGGGTCCCGCTGTGTTGAAGTACGTACACTCAGACAACGCACTGTTTGCTCGGTCGCTCATAACTTTCAATCCGGGAGTTCGATGGAAGCGTGCCATATCATTCCGGAAAGCTCTTTCTGAGAGCTACACAATGACATATGATTTGCCCTTTTTGATTCCAGGAAGATGGGTCCATGACCAAAATGGTATTTTTGGGTTTCCGTCAGGCAGTCCGTTGAGTCGTTTTGAGTTTGTGCTCGAAAGTTAAGATATGGTTCTTGTGAGACTTCTATTGAAGTAACTTGAGTTGACATGAGTGTATTTGATGTGAGTTGAAGTTGAGTTAGTAAAATGACTATTTTGCCCCTCCCGGAGTTATCTCCGGTTTTTGCACAGTTGTAGCAGTATTTTCTCAGGGTTATCTCTGAGGTTGTCATGTTGTTGACTCTAAATGTCCTCGGGGTCATCTCTGAGGTTGGCTTGACCTCCCGGAGTTATCTCCAGGGTTATCTTTAGAGTGTGAAAAAGACGCTTTTGCCCTCCTGCATAGTTAGTAATAGGAAAAGAAAATTTCGAGTGTCTACATAGAGTTGGCAGCTATCGTTTTCGTGCTTAAAATCTGGAGGCATTACCTGTATGGGGAGAAAGTGGAGATCTATACGGATCATAAAAGACTCAAATATTTCTTCACCCAAAAGGAGCTCAACATGCGGCAACGACGTTGGCACGAGCTGTTGAAAGATTATGATCATACCATTCAATACTTTCCTGGAAAAGTAAACGTGGTAGCTGACGCATTGAGTAGAAGATCATATACGGGTACGTGTGCGATATTATCAACGCAAAGGCCCATTTTGTACGACTTACAAAGGATGAAGATAGAGATAAAGACTCCAGGGACCCACGTGATGATGATAAATATACGAGTAGAACTGACTTTAATCGATAAAGTTAAAGTTGCTCAAGCAAAAGACCTGGAGCTGATGCGTATGAAAAAGAAAGTGCAAGAAGGTGTTATTTTGAAAGCAAAAATCAATGAAGAAGGAATACTTCGAGTCAACTCTAGACTTTGTGTTCCTAACGACCCTGATTTAAAGTATAAAATCATGATGGAGGCGCACAACATACCGTTTGCAATCCATCCTGGGAGTACCAAAATGTATCGTGATCTTCGACTTATATTTTGGTGGAGCAATATGAAAAGAGAGATCGTGTAGTTTATCTCAAGGTGTTTAACGTGTCAACGAGTCAAGGCGGAGCATCGAGTGCGAAAAGGTCCATTGCAACCACTTGAAATTCTAGAATGGAAGTGAGAGCACGTTACCATGGATTTTGTTACTGGTCTTTCCAAGGTTTCTCAAGGCATAGATGCGATTTGGGTTATTGTCGATAGACTAACCAAGTCTGCTCATTTCTTACCTAGACGAGAAACTTATTCACTTGAACGTCTTGCTCATATATACATAAACGAGATTGTAAGACTGCATGTTATGCTAGTATCCATAGTTTCTAATCAAGACCCAAGATTTACTTCATAATTTTGGGTTAGTTTACAAAAAGCTATGGGCACGGATTTACGATTTAGTTCGGTATATCATCCTCAAATGGACGGACAGTCAGAGAGGACTATTCAAACTCTTAAAGATCTATTAAGGCTTTGCGTCCTTGACTTCAAAGGAAGTTGGGACAAGTTCTTACTATTAGTAGAATTTTCCTACAACAATACTTATTAAGCAAACACTAGTACAAAACCATAAAAAGACAACACTTAAAAGATAACATTTTTATAAAAAATGTTGTGGTATTTTTTTTAACAACGTTTTTAACAAAACGTTGTAAATACATATGAAAAAATGTTATCTATTTATAAGGGCAATTTTTGATTTTAAATAGATAATATTTTTTTTTAAAAAATGTTATTTATATCAAAAACACGGAGCTTAAAAGAAATCGTGCCAAAGTGAAAATTTAAAATTAAGAACCTTCCCAAGCTTTCTAACAACTGAAGCAGCTCTCCCAAATCCTAATCTACACCCTTGTTCACGCAGGGATTACGATAATCGGACTCCGCTTCATGTTGCTTCGCTTCACGTTAACCACCCTCTGTTCTATTATTAATAATTGATGTAGTAATTGATAAATAAAAACACTTTTCTAATTCTGTCTCCTCTCTCTGGCTAGGGTTTGTGACTTTGTAGCGAGAGGGTACAATGATACAACTATTGTTCATGTTGATATTTGCCGAAATGGCGGGGATTCTGCTACTGTTATTCAGAACCCCTCTACAAAAGCTTCTGATTATGGGTTTGGATCGCGTTAAAGAAGGATCGTCAAATTCGTCGCCGACACCGTCTTCATCATCATGATGTACACCGTTTACACCATTAGAGAAATCCAGACCTGTCTGATGGAAGCCCTTAACCCTACTGATCACGTCCTCTTGGCTGTCTGTATACTAATAATATAGGCTTAAGACTTGGCTGAGCTATATGTAGAAGCTGGAGTTTTGTGTGAGATGCAAGCTCAGAGCTGCTATAACATCCAAAACACAGTTTCATAACTCTTTTCTTCCTTCTCCTTACCACTCGTCATCTCTCCTCCTAGAATTTTTGTTTCCTCAAATTCAATAAGAACAGAGAAGAACATAAGCATTATGTTATGTGGTGTAGCTGGAATCAAGACTAAGGGATAACAAGGATCTTACAAACAAGCTAGCTAAGGTATTATAATTCATCTTTGATATGTTTCTATTAAATTCCAAACATGAACAAATTGACTGATATATGGTTAGTAGTAAGTTATCAAATTTATGTAAACTGATTATGGGGAGCAAAGTAAATCTTGAATTCTAATTGGATATAAACAATGAAATTGCTATATGGGGTAATCATATGAAAGTCTAGTACAAGTTATGTTGAAAAACATAAGTCATGATTGGTAAGTAAGCTGTATAACCTTATAAGTATTGATTATTCATATATGTGGCTGATATGAGACTGTTCTTGTGTGGAATAGAGTAAAGGAGATAAGCTGGGCTGTGAGGAGTAATAAGGTGGAAAAAGGAGGTTAGAACTCAAATCAAACCTCATGAAATCTGAGTTTTAAAAGAATGCATGCTACTTGTTCGATAAAAGTCCTAAATGGACTATTTTGAATAAAAATCAAATATTAGGCAAAACTAAAGCTTGGGCTTGATTTATATAGCATATGTGATCATAATTAGAGTGTTTGAGTATGTCAAGTTAGAATGAAATTTCAATTTCAAGCTAAAATGAAAACTGAAAACTAGTAGGTCAAGCCATTTTTACCACTATTTTAGGCGGCATAAAGAACCCAAAACGAAGAGGTTATAACTTCAAAATGTAGTCCTTTATGCTAAGTATAACATGTTTAAAAATGGTTATAATCCGATATATGACCTAAAACTAACGAGGTTGCAAAATGCCCGTTGAAGACAGGGTTGCTGCCTTGGCAGCAGCAGCGGCTGAGTTGGGTGATGGCTGGGGGCTGCCAACACAAGTGTATATATGAATGTATGTATGTATGTATATATATATATATATATATATATATATATATATATAATAGTCCCTTTAATATTTTGTTTGTCCCAAAACTAGTTTTATATGTTGTCCTATTTTGTACCCTGTTGTCCTATTTTGTAGCCTGTCACTAAATTTGTGATATAGTTTGGTCATTGGTGAACCTGGAGTCTCCAAATATGTTATAATACGCTCCTTAATGTTATAGAAGTATACATCTTGGTCAAATTTTTATGTGAAAAACAAATGATTGAATGCTTAGTAGTTTAAGAGTGGTTCATCTATTACATTTATATACGTATTCTACCTTGTTGAGGCAGGACCTCCGTTTGTAGGATTGTTGCACCAATTCCTTATCACATGAAAAATGCCTTGTATAATGTTAGACTTTATTTTCATGAAAATAGACTAGTTATGAGTAAATAAATTAAATATGTTATGTGATGTAAGAAAATTGGAAAATAGGATTTTATGGCTTGAAAATCCTATATAAGGTATATGCAGATTTTTGATGAGGGTTTTGGTTATTGGTGATGAAATCTTATGAGTTTGGCATTTTAAGATGATTAAATGCATTATTTAGTAAAGATTGGTATGGATTTTATTGTGGAATTTCTACCCTTTTTCATGTCGGGATTACTATTCACAAGTTACTATTCACGAGTTACTATTCATGAGTTACTATTCACGAGTTACTATTCACGAGCTACTATTCACGATAAAATTTATTTCTTTTTATGACCAAATTATCGTTGATTTATGAATCTTACTCTTAAAATTAAATCTATATGTTGATTATATTATTTTTATTATAATATATAACATTTTTACAACCCTAAATGATGATGTTTATCTTTGACTTGAGTGTAAAGATGGGTAGATTATTGGTATGATCGTGACTAGGGGTTCTCTTTGGCCAGTTGTGCAAAGATGAATTGTTGACTGGTATGATCATGACCATTGAAGTTATAATTGAATATCTTTAGCTTAAGTGCAAAGGTGAATTAATCAATATGGTTATAATTATGGATTATATAAATTCTGAAATGATTATGTGTTTCTTTGAGATATGTATATCTTTGGCCTGTAGTGCAAAGATGACCTGTTGTTGAATATCTTTGGCCCGTAGTACAAAGATGATCTGTTGTTGAATATCTTTGGCCTGTAGTGCAAAGATGATCTATTGTTGAATATCTTTGGCCAGTAGTGCAAAGATAAACGGTTGACGAATATCTTTGACCCGTAGTGCAAAGATGAATTTATTAGTATGATTATGAACATGAATTGTGATTTAGTATAACCATGATCTTTGATGTTTCAGGTAAAGACATGTGATGAAAATTATCTTCGTCCTGGATGCGAAGAGGAATTTAGAATCACAATTATGATTATGATTTATTCATATGATTGTGGATCAGAACTGTTGATTGATGTTACAATGATAAAATATTGTTGGTAGATTTTTAACATGGAGAAGATAATAGACTTTATGGTCTATTTGACTCTTCTAATGGATTGCTCGTTCCGCTGCTACTATAGTTGAAATTTTTTATCATCTATTATATGTTCTAAATCTCTGATTTAATTCTGATGAAGGCTATTGATAATTTAATTATCTTTAGTCATGATATTCTCTACTGGGCTATTTGTGCTCACCCTTTTGCTTCACAATTCCTTTTAGGTAATAAGAGTGTAGCTGGATCGAGCGAGGGTAACAGGAAAATAGAACGGTGGTCTCTAATTGTGGAGGTTCTCCTTAAGCAGTATAGAAAAGTGTGTTGTATTTTATACATCATTTAGTAGTTATATTTGGTGAATTCAATAGGGTGAGGTGAACCCAACATTGGAAGTGTGTTTTTCCACTATCATTCAAGATGTCTAATGACATACAACCTTATGTTATCATAAGACATGGTTGTGCACATCCACTTGCTGAATATATCTACGAGCACTACCTATATGATCTTGGAGTTTATTTGAAATATAATTTTTAACTGGAGACAGTGGAGATAGTTATATGTCAAGAGAAGACTCACCATTGAAAAGGACATGATAGTAATCTTCTCATTTTTCTTTGGGGTCTATTGGGTCAACCAAGGATAATTCTGTGGGCATATGATATCGATCATAACCTAGACGTATGGCCTTCCATGTTCGAAGGTTTTCTTGAGCACTTTCCAAAGGTTTTAATTTTTAAAACAATTTTTGACTATACCTTTATGTAAGGTGCCATTGTGACGTGCTATCCAAGGTTGGGATGAGAGTCACAGTTGGTATATATTTGTATCAAAACTCACAACATATGTGTTGTTGTATTTTGCACGACAATTGTTGTAATAAGGCTGTAGTTATTTTATGTACCATGTATTTGGCGACTCAGAATATGTTTGATGGATTGGACCTATTTTGGGGGCATTACATTTGGTATTAGAGCTTAGGGATATGGTCTGTGGCGGAGATCGGGAAATCGAACAAGGAGGAGAGAGACGGGTAAATCCTTCGCTAGTGTGTCCTACCTAAGCTTATTTGTTGGTCGGTTATAATATAAGGATATTATGTGATATGTTAATTTGTTTAATTAACTCTTGTTTTATGGTAGTATTTGAGAATGGCAGCCGAGAATGTTAACAATGGAGTGAATGAGACCGTGGGAATACCTCTAATCACCAACCATGATAATGTGATGTCAGGCAAAGAAGAAATTAGAGATATTCTTGTGGTAAGGGAAGAATTAATAGTTGCACCCGAGCTAGTTGCAGAGGTAGCAGCTGAGAGTGAGGAAGAAGAAGAACCTGAGGAGAATTTATTAGAAGAATTTTATGATCGAAATGTAGAGTTGCAAAATCATATTCATGAGTTAGAAGAGCAGGTTAAAGAACGGTAGGCGGTCGTGGAGCAAAAGGATGCAACAATTCAAGCTTGTATTACTCGATATGTGATGCTTGAACAGAAGCATTCTTTGGCAGAGTATAAGATGATAAAGCTAGAATCTGAGTTGAAAGAAGAAACAACTGAACGAGTAAGAATGAGTGATGCATGGGTAAAAGCCACACGACGCGTTGATATTGTGTAAAGAGATGTCCGATCTAAGATGGCTAAAATAGATGATATGTATTTCTCTTTTTGGATAGCAATTGAGAGAACCCAACATCGAGTTTTGAATTACCCTGTACAGAGTGGTCAACCTCAATTCGATATGGATCGAAGATTAATGATTCAGATCATAAAATAGGAGTACGACGAAGCGATTGAGGGTGGAATATGCCCTAAAATGCAACCCCAGACAAGTCAAAGCCGAGTAGTTCAAGGGAGAGCGGTTGTCGTGACTTCCCAACAAATGAGGAACCCAAATGAAGTTATCACGGGAGATGAGCAATGGAGAAATCATGATGACCCGGGAGATAGAATCTGAAATGAAAGCAAGGTATTCTCAAATTTTTGAAATACCAGGTACGTAAATTTCGGGGACGAAATTTTATAAGGAGGGGAGGTTGTAAGACCCCAACTTTTTAATGAATAAAAATTGAATTTCCTCTATTTATTATTGTGAATAATAAGGTGTTAATTTTATATAATACTTTGGTTAGGGGTGAAATGTGCAAAATTTTCAAAATAAGCAAGTAGTTATAAAATATTCATTGTTGTCGGGAAATATTCGTTTGGTCGTGAAATATTCTAGTTGTCGGGGAATATTCGTACGACGGCGCATCCATTTGTGGGCCCTATAACGGAATAACTGTCGGATGAAGAAAACGACAAATTTTAATTTTTATAAATAACGACGTAATCATTACCGTTAACACTGTTGAAATACCCGGTGGGTAAAGTAAAGTAATACGCGTTGTTGCACAGTAGCACACGGTATTGCACAGTATTTTTGAATTATTGATTCTTACGTAAGAAGGCACTACTCAATAATTGTTACAGTAATTACTGTTCAATATTTTATTTTATTGATTCAATAATTGCTACGTTGATATTTTATATTATTGTTGTTCAATAATTGTCACTGCACAGTATTTCTCATTATCAGATCAATAATTCATATTATTTGAATAGTATTATTAGATAACATTATCGGCAATGTCTAGAAAGTTCTGTCTAAGGAGATGTTTGATCATCTAATTGTGCGCCAGTAAGGAGAAATCCTTATTGGAAAGCTCTCTCTTTCCTAGGAACGGTCTGGTTGTCAGTATTGTGATTCTGTAATATTATTTGTGAATAATTAATTATTGATTTATATGATAAAGAAAATACTCATTTTATGTGGATATAGATGGAGAAATTTTTTTTACGTGACAATTGTTGAAAATTGATATTTTATCTTTTCTGATAAAATATATTATTATATTTTAATAATATAATAATGATGATAATTTTACAATGAATGTGTGATATATGAATAAATGAGGAGGAAGAGTATTTTTGTTACTAAAAATATATAAAACATGTTTTTCATGTTTGTGAACCCCATTTCTTGACTGAAATTTGATTATAGCTTGTAAAATCGCCTGTTTGTGAATTTCGGTCAATTTTTATTTAGAATTTGGAAAAAACTTAAACTTACAAAGTTGTAGAGAATTAAATTTTCTATGGAAGGACATAAGATTCAAATTTTTTTGATAAAATGGCTATTTATTATGAATTATTGAAGTTCCGAAATATTGGATCTGAATTTATTTAGTTACAAAAAATATTTAAAACATGTTTTTTATTTTGGTGGGCCCCACTTGCATGTGTAAGATGCTGAATTCAGAATTCTTGGTGTGCGTAGGAAATTTATATATAAATAATAATATTTTATTAAATTTTCTGCTTTGGTGTTCTAAGCATTTTCCTATAAATAGAGTGCTTATGTTAGAATTAAAAATCACGCCAGAAACTAAATTTTTCTCTCTCTATATTATCGAGCGTATTCTTGCGAGTATTTAGATATCTTGAGTGTTGCTATACGGTGCAAGTTTCCTTCAGCGTTATATACGACATTTCAGTCATAAATATTTCCCTTTTGAGGTAAGGGATTTTAAGGGTTATTATATTTTTCAGTTTCGTAATTTTTCTGACCTTTAAAAATTTTGGAAAAATTTGAAATTATAATTTGATGAGTTTTCTAGACTGTGTCCAAAAATGACGATTTTTGGATGTTTGGATTAAGAGTTATGAATTTTATGGAAAACTACTATTTTAAAAGTAAACCCTTATAACTCCTTGTGGTTAACTCTAAAATTGGTGAAATTTTTATTGAGAGTACATGTATATAACAGAAGTATACTCTGTAAATTTTGGAATTTTTGCACAAAAGAACAATTTATGATAAATGTCTAAATATTCGGCTGTTTTGGCCATATGAAAAAAATAGTAAATGAATTTTAAAAATTTCGAGAAAAATATATGTTTAATATGGGACTATATTATGCTAAATCTCAAAAAAGAAATAATTTTTGGACTGATTTGGTATTTTTCATGAAAATAGACTAGTTATGAGTAAATGAATTAAATATGTTATGTGATGTAAGAAAATTGGAAAATAGAATTTTATGGCTTGAAAATCCTATATAAGGTATATGCAGATTTTTTATGAGGGTTTTGGTTATTGGTGATGAAATCTTATGAGTTTGACATTTAAAGATGATTAAATGCATTATTTAGTAAAGTGTAAATAATTAAAATAAATCTAAGAAATGTTATTCTTTCAATATCATTATAACGAAATATTGGTATGGATTTTATTGTGGAATTTCTATCCTTTTTCATGTCGGGGTTACTATTCACAAGTTACTATTCATGAGTTACTATTCACAAGTTACTATTCACGAGTTACTATTCACGAGCTACTATTCACGATAAAATTTGTTTCTTTTTATGACCAAATTATCGTTTATTTATGAATTTTACTCTTGAGATTAAATCTATATGTTGATTATATTAATTTTATTATCATATATAACATTTTTATAACCCTAAATGATGATGTTTATCTTTGACTTGAGTGTAAAGATGGGTAGATTATTGGTATAATCGTGACTAGGGGTTCTCTTTGGCCAGTAGTGTAAAAATGAATTGTTGATTGGTATGATCATGACCATTGAAGTTATAATTGAATATTTTTAGCTTAAGTGCAAATGTGATTTAATCAACATGGTTATAATTATGGTTTATATAAATTCTGAAATGATTATGTGTTTCTTTGAGATATGAATATCTTTGGCCTGTATTGCAAAGATGACCTGTTGTTGAATATCTTTGGCCCGTAGTACAAAGATGATATGTTGTTGAATATCTTTGGCTTGTAGTGCAAAGATGATCTATTGTTGAATATCTTTGGCCAGTAGTGCAAAGATAAACGGTTGACGAATATCTTTGGCCCGTAGTGCAAAGATGAATTTGTTAGTATGATTATGAACATGAACTGTGATTTGGTATAACCATGATCTTTGATGTTTCAGGTAAAGACGTGATGAAAATTATCTTCGTCCTAGATGCGAAGAGGAATTTAGAATCACAATTATGATTATGAGTTATTCATATGATTGTGGACCAGAACTGTTGGTTGATGTTAAAGGGATAAAATATTGTTGGTGGATTTTTAACATGGAGAAGATAATAGACTTTATGGTCTAATTGACTCTTCTAATGGATTGCTCGTTTCGCTGCAACTATGGTTAAAATTTTTTATCATCTATTATATGTTCTAAATCTCTGATTTAATTTTGATGAAGGCTATTGATAATTTAATTATCTTTAGTCATGATATTCTCTACTAGGCTATTTGTGCTCACCCTTTTGCTTCACAATTCCTTTCAGGTAATAAGAGTGTAGTTGGGTCGAGCGAGGGTGACAGGGAAATAGAACGGTGGTCTCTAACTGTGGAGGTTCTCCCTAAGCAGTATAGAAAAGTGTGTTGTATTTTATACATCATTTAGTAGTTATATTTGGTGAATCCAATAGGGTGAGGTGAACCCAACGTTAGAAGGTTGTTTTGCCATTATCATTCAAGATGTCTAATGACATACAACCTCGTGTTATCATAAGACATGGTTGTGCACATCCACTTGCTGAGTATATCTACAAGCACTACCTATATGATCTTGGAGTTTATTTGAAATATAATTTTTAACTAGAGACAGAGGAGATAGTTATATGTCAAGAGAAGACTCACCATTGGAAAGGACATGATAGTAATCTTCTCGTTTTTCTTCGGGTCTATTGGGTCAACCAAGAATAATTCTGTGGGCATATGATATCTATCATAACCTAGACGCATGGCCTACTATGTACGAAGGTTTTCTTGAGCACTTCCCAAATGTTTTAATTTCTAAAACAGTTTTTGACTATACCTTTATGTAAGGTGCCATTGTGATGTGCTATCCAAGGTTGGGATGAGAGTCATAGTTGGTATATATTTGTATCAAAACTCACAGCATATGTGTTGTTGTATTTTGCACGACAATTGTTGTAATAAGGTTGTAGTTATTTTCTGTACCATGTATTTTGCGACTCAGAATATGTTGGATGGATTGGACCTATTTTGGGGGCGTTACATTTGGTATCAGAGCTTAGAGATATGGTCTCTGGCGGAGATCGGGGAATCGAACTAGGAGGGGAGAGACGAGTAAATCCTTCGCTAGTGTGTCCTACCTAAGCTTATTTGTTGGTCGGTCATAATATAAGGATATTATGTGATATGTTAATTTGTTTAATTAACCCTTATTTTATGGCAGTATTTTAGAATGGCAGCCGAGAATGTTAACAATGGAGTGAATGAGACCGTGGGGATACCTCTAATCACCAACCGTGATAATGTGATGTCGGGCGAAGAAGGAATTAGAGGTATTCTTGTGGTAAGGGAAGAATTAATAGTTGCACCCGAGCTAGTTGCAGAGGTAGCAGCTGAGAGTGAGGAAGAAGAAGAACCTGAGGAGAATTTATTAGAAGAATTTTATGATCGAAATATAGAGTTGCAAAATCGTATTCATGAGTTAGAAGAGCAGGTTGAAGAACGGCAGATGATCGTGGAGCAAAAGGATGCAACAATTCAAGCTTGTATTACCCGATATGTGATGCTTGAACAGAAGCATTCTTTGGCAGAGTATAAGATGATAAAGCTGGAATCTGAGCTGAAAGAAGAAATAACTGAACGAGTGAGAATGAGTGATGCATGTGTAAAAGCCACACGACGCGTTGATATTGTGGAAAGAGATGTCCGAACAAAGAAGGCTAAAATAGATGATATGTATTTCTCTTTTTGGACAGCAATTGAGAGAACCCAACATCGAGTTTTGAATTACCCTGTACAGAGCGGCCAACCTCAATACGATATGGATCGAAGATTAATGATTCAGATCATAAAATAGGAGTACGACGAAGCGGTTGAGGGTGGAATATGTCCTAAAGAAAAGTATATTCTAACAGTAGTGATGACACCAAATGCTACCCCAGACAAGTCAAAGCAGAGTAGTGATGACTCAGAATAGGTTGGATGGATTGGACCTATTTTGGGGGCGTTACATTATAACACTGTTATCATCCTCATGCTTATATTGTGATGAAAGTCATCTTTGGCTTACGTGCATAGATGGACTGTTGATTGGTATGATTATGACCAGGGATTATTGGGTATAATCATGACCCGTAATGTTACAAATGATGTGGAAAAAGTCCTCATTGGCCCGTAGTGCATTGATGAAAAGTTATTGGCATGATCATGACCATTGATGATTGCACGAATATCCTTGGCCTGAAGTGCATGGATAATTCGTGGACGTGATACTAATGAATATCATTAGCTGTAGTGTAGGGATGATTCGATGATGTGAATTATTTATTAAGTTGAGTCTCAGCGATAAAATTGATGATAAACTTTTTAAATCATAGAAGATAGTAGATATCATGCTCTACTTGACTCTTCTAATGGATTGCTTGTTCCGCTGCACTTAAACTTGATGTTATTATATTTTATCAGTTTAACACTGTTGAAGGCTAACGATAATTTATTCTGCATTATCTTAGTCATAATATTTCTTACTAGGCTAGTTGAGCTCACCCTTTTACTTTCATTGTTCTCTTCGGGAAATGAGAACGTAGCTGGGACTAGTCGGGGAACGGAGTGATGGTCCGAGATGGTGGCTATAGTAGTCCTCACTATTTTATAAAATAGTGTGATAATAATTGTAACGAGGACTCCTTTTTGAGTTTGAATATTGTCTATTAGACAGTATTCGTGTAAAAACTCTCAGCTACGTTTTGTCGTATTGTATTAAAGAAGTTTGTATTTGATTTCTGTACCATATATTTGGTGACTCAGAATGGGTGATGTATACCTATTTTGGGGGCGTCACACATATCTCCCACAAACTGAGTGGCGCGGGTTTGGGCTTTAATGGTATGAGGGGACCACCAGCGGTAGAATACCTCCTGAGTGAACGGACCATGTGACAAAGCAAAGCCGTCAACTCCCATCAACGGGATATCACTGATCGATGACTACGACACATGCCAATAACACCGGGCAGAAGGACAGATCGGTATATGAATCTCTCCTGTAATGCGCCTGATAGCACGCTCTCCTAAATAGAGCTCATATCCTCCATCTATGAAGAGAGAAATCCGATGGGTGGATATCACATGCTCGACACCAGTCGGGAAACCATCCTCAAAGTTAACTGTCAAATGGTCCCCAGAATAGGAAACGCATGTAATGACATAGGTTGACAATAACTCCAACTGTAGGCGACAATGGGTGAAACCCAGTCTTACTCTCCAATACGGTCAACCTCTCGTGTGGCGCTAACTAAAGCGAACAACACCGTGGAAGACTTATCCGCTATGAAACAACCCCGGTGGATGACCAGGAACAATCGCCAAAGAATGCGATCCCTGACTCTCACATCATCGGGTATGGGCTCACTCAACGCCCCACTAATAGCATCAAAACTTAAAGGACCAGCGCGGATTGTCATGCCTTTGAGCGCCTCAGCTGGGACTTCTAGCAAGGATCTAACGACTGTCGGGGTAATGTTCGCCGCACAAGGCACTAGCACCCCTCCAAACTCCATATCAGTGATAAACCGCCAATCCATTAGCGTCATCATCACCTTGCAGTCCAACAAATGAAGAGACTGAGTCTGGTGAAACCATCACTCAGACAACGCCCTGAGGTAACCCCAGGGACAATGACGTGGGAGGATGAAAAAGAACGCCTCAAATCCCCAACCATGCACAATCTCTCAATACTCTAGATGAGGAGTCTGATATAGTGAGTGTATGCTGAACCAGTTCCCTCGAGGCTGCATGAAACTGGGAACCTACATCACAAATACAAATCACATGAATTCCTGGAAGATCCATATGGGGAGTATGAGCAGTAGGAGCGGGGGCCATAACCAGTACATCCTCCTCTTCGTCCTTAACATCTGGTACCTCAACCCAGATAGGACGAATCACTGCCTCCACCAACCGACGAGGCTGTCGGACTGCACGAGGCCGAGGCACATCAGAAGCCCTTCTCCTCACACCTGAAGAGGTCCTACGGGAACTGATTGGCTACTCATGATTCATGTATCTGGACACAAGTCTCCAAATCACCTCAGAAAGGGTGTGGTAAATTCTAACCTAGAGCCTTTTAAATGCATTTTAAGCCTATATGCATGCATGAATTAGTTTAACATACGACTACAGTGGAGTTAAAAGTGCATGTCTATTTAATGCTTAGGCTCATGGAAAAATTTCACCAGAGTCTCTTTTGTAAAAAGGACTATCCGCATGCACGTAGGCATGACTAGGTGGCCATTCAGTAGCACACCAACCCAAAGTCATAAACATCATATATGAATAAAAATGTCAAAGTCATAATCCATAAGGGTAGTCTAATTGTGACTCCCCCAAAATAGGTATACATCACCCATTCTGAGTCGCTAAATACATGGTACTGAATACAAATACAAACTTAGTTATACAACTGTCATGTAAAATACGACAAAACATAGCTGAGAGTTCTAACATGAATATTGTCTCGAAGACAGTATCCAAACTCAAATAAAGTCCTCATTACAATTATTATTACACTATTTCATAAAATAGTGAGGACAACGATATCCACCATCTCGAACCATCACTCCGTTCCCCGACTAGTCCCGACTATGTTCTCATTTCCTGAAGAGAACAATGAAAGCAAAGGGTGAGCTCAACTAGCCCAGTAAAGAATATTATGACTAAGATAATACATAATAAATTATCGTTAGCCTTCAACAGTGTTAAACTGATAGAATATAATAAACAACAAGTTTAACTGTAGCGGACAAACAATCCATTAGAAGAGTCAAGTAGAGCATGATATCTATTATCTTCTATAATTTAAAAAGTTTATCATCAATTTTATCTCTGAGACTCAGCTCAATAAATAATTCACATCACTAAATTATCCATGCACTACGGGCCAAGGATATTCATTAGTATCACGTCCATGAATTATTCATACACTACGGGCTAAGGATATTCGTGTTATCACCAATGGTCATGATCATGCCAATAAATGTCCATCAATGCACTACGACCAATGAGGACTTTTACCACATCATATGTAATATTACGGGTCATGATTATACCGAATAATCCCTGGTCATAATCGTACCAATCAACAGTTCATCTATGCACTACGGGCCAAAGATGACTTTCATCACAATATAAACATGAGGATGATGACAATGATATAAAAATTCATTTAAATGAGAGCAATGATAAATTTTAAAGATTTTATAATTTAATTTATCCAGAATTCAATAATGTCCAAATTGTCAACATGATACTGCTTTGTGGAGTAAAATTCAAGAATAATATTGTATCAAAAATTATTTGAACAGAAAAAGAATTAATTTTTATCGTGAATAGTACCTCGGGTGAATAGTACATGAGTGAATAGTACCTCATGAATAGTACTTCGTGAATAGTATCTCGTGAATAGTACTCCGGCATGAAAAGATTAAAAATTATCAAGAATATATGTTCAGAATAATATTTTAATGAAAATATACTAGATGAAGCGTAAATTTTAAGGATATTCTACTAATTTCACGGAGTATAAAAGCAACATTTAACCAAATGAGTATAGAATTCGGAATCTGAAACGAAATAATATTACTTACATACTACAGAGTATGGAAGAAAATATTTTTTCTTACGAATGTTGAACAAAAATAATATCTCTTACCTTAAAAAGAGAGTATTTTTGACTGGTAGAGCGATGATATTCTTAAAGAAAACTTATACTGTTTTCTACACTTAAAGCTTCCTAAAACTCAAAAGAAATTTTATAGAAGAAGAATTCTCTGATTGTGGTGTGATTTTTAATTCTAAACTAAGCATCTTATTTATAGGTTAATAGAAGGATACTATTTGAAAATAAAAATCACGGACCAACAGTAATTTCTCACGGGCACTGAACGAATTTTCTGATTTTACTATACAAACACTATGTAGACACTATGCAAACATTATGCATAATAAAATATATTATATTCTATTTTTCATAAAAAACAAAACTTATAATAATAATAATAATACACTCCCTGACTTTCTATGCCATCCATTCCATTATGTTTTCCCGTGACCCCCACACCAAAACATTATATATATATATATATATATATATATATATATATATAACTTCTACCGACAGTTTTAAAAAATTGGTAAGTGGGGGTCTAAATAATAAGCCAAATTTATAACAAATACATCATAAAAATCCTCTCAATATTTTTAACAATATTTATTCATCAATAATATAACTTGCAATATTAACAACCAGATCATTTCCAAGAAAGAGGGGGCTTTCCGATAAGGATTTCTCCCTATTGGCGCGCAATTAGGTGACCAATCCTCTTTCCTCGACAGAACTTTCTAGACATTGTCAATAATGCAAATAATAATATGAATAACTTGTCATCTCAATTATTGATTTAATAATATAAAATATTGCGACAATAATAATGTGAGATACTATATATCAATTATTGTAGCAATAATTGAGTATAACTGAGTGACTTCTCACGTAAGCATCCATAATCAATACCGTATGCTACTATGCAACCACGAGTATTACTATACTTTTATCACCAGGTATTTCAACAGTTAACGGTAAAACTTTTGCCGTTATTTTTATTAAAAAGATATTTCTGTCGTTTTCTAACTCCAACAATAATTTCGTTGTGGGGTCCACCAATGATTGTGCCGTCGTACGAATATTTCCTGTTAAAACGAATATTCTCCGACCAATCCAATATTTTATAACAACTTGCTTACTTTGCAAAATTTATAAATATTACCCACAACTATAACATTATATCAAATCTACACCATAATATTCAAAAATATATTTTGAGAAAAATTAATCTTTATTCATAAAAATTTGGGTCTTACACTAATTACTAGGATTACTTTGCATTACAACCTTTGCTCATTTGTCCTAAAATAGGATAAGAAATAGCAGAAAAAAGGTACCAATTTGACTGTTTCAAAAGTCAAAAAATTTCACATCATTACGTTCAGCATGGTTAAATACTAACATTTACTATGTTGAATAATTTTTATCAAGTCATATGAGTATGCATAATCACTACTATGTGTTTAGAAGCATTTCATGTGGTAACTCATTTTTCAACGGATAAAAACTGGAAAAGAAGACATGCATACGTTACCAAGATAGTGTAGAACACTTGTACGGTGACAGATTTTGCAGAAAATAGCTCGAACTCAGTATATCCGAAGAACTCTCAGATTATCTGTGTGGCGCGACTTGTTTATGACTTATGAAAGAGAAATGACCATCAAATACCACCCACGGATGGCTGCATGTGTATCTGCAGCTGTCGCAGGTCCACCTGCGGATGTCCTAGGTGGGTCTCACCCCTCTGACTCGATCCAATTTGAGTTGTAAAGAAGGCCCCACAAGCTGAAAAGTCAAATCAGGGAAAAAGACGCTACGCGATTGAGCGGAAAAGCCTAAAATCCTGATTTTTAGAGATCAAACTGCGAGTCTACATATCATGCATTTGTATTCACCAAAACACAGGGTTCACAACACCAATGATCACAGCTATTGCAAACTACACTCGGCAATACCTCACAAAGGCCTGATGCCATCAGTTTGGGGTCGTAACTCCAATCATCACCATACCTTTCATCAAAAGCCTCTCCCTAGCGGAGACTTCATACAACTTCATCCGTTGAAGCACATTTCAACGAAGGTCAAATAACATTGACGTTATTCAGCCGTTGGCAAGTAAATCCAGCGAAGCATCGGAAGTGGTCCGATGATCTCAGTCGTTGAAGCACATTTTAATGAAGGTCAAGCAACCTTGACGTTATTCAGCCGTTGGCAAGTAAATCTAGCGAAGCATCGGAAGTGGTCCGATGATATCAGTCGTTGAAGCACATTTCAACGAAGGTCAAGCAACCTTGTCGTTATCAGCCGTTGGCAAGTAAATCAAGTGAAGCACCCGAAGTGGTCCGATGATATCAGCCGTTGAAGCACATTTCAATGAAGGTCAAGTAACCTTGACGTTATCAGCCATTGGCAAGTAAATCCAGCGAAGCATCAGAAGTGGTCCGATGAACTCAGTCGTTGAAGCATATTTTAACGAAGGTCAAGCAACCTAGACATTATTTAGCCGTTGGCAAGTAAATCCAGCAAAGCATCGGAAGTGGTTTGATGATATCAGGCGTTGAAGCACATTTCAACAAAGGTCAAGCAACCTTGACGTTATCAGCCGTTGACAATTAAATCCAGCAAAGCATCGGGGGTGGTCCGATGATGTTCAGCCATTGAAGCACATTTCAACGAAGGTTAAGCAACCTTGACGTTATTTAGTCGTTGGCAAGTAAATCCAACGAAGCATCGGAGGTGGTCATATGATCTCAGCCGTTGAAGCACATTTCAGCGAAGGTCAAGCAGCCTTAACATTATCAGCCATTGGCAATTAAACCCAGCAAAATATCAGAGATGATCCGATGATGGTATCCATTGAAGTACATTTCAATTAGGGTCAGGCAGCCCTGACAACACAAATTGTTGGCAGTAACTCTGATCGAACACTAGAAAGACCTGGCGATACAAACTAGGGAAAACCATCCTCATCGGGAAGAACCGATGATGGAATCTGTTATACAAGTTTACATCAGACAAAGCACAATTCCCCAAGAGTACCTCATACATGAGAAGTAGATCCTCAATGCAAAGTCTATACTCAGGATTAAGGACTTTGGTGATAACCCCAATGTCAGCATCTTGGAGATTCCTGGGAGCTTTGGAGTAGACATCTAAGCAGTTCTTCAGGATCATTAGTGATAACTTCAGTCCCCAATAGAAGTCGTGGGAGCAGGCAGTCATCACATCCCGTTGGAAAACGATCTAACAAACCACATTCAGCATACATTTGCATCATGTTGCATTACATTACATCATGATTATCCTGTCACATTTCAAGTGTCTAGTATTCTTTATCCTATCCATGCCATTACATTGCTTGAATATGATAAAGAGGGGCATCTGTAGACTCTCAAAATTTTGTATTCCTGTTACTAACCTTGCAGGAGGGCAAAATCGTCTTCTAGAGATAACCCTAGAAGTCGAATCAACTCAGTCCTGGAGATAACCCCGGGATACTCAGTTTTCCATCTTAGAGAAAACCCCGAGATACTCAGTTCCAATCCCGGAGATAACCCTGGGAGATTTAGTTCCAACCTCGGAGATAACCCCAAGGGATGCAGTTCCAGTTCCAGAGATAACCTCAAAGCAGTCAGTTTAGCCCTCTGAGATAACCCCGAGGCACTCAATTCCAACCCCAAAATTAATCCCGGGTGGTCAGGCATACCTCATAGACAACCCTAAGGACATTCAGTACTCACAACAGCCCAATCTCAGAGATAACCTTGAGCAACGACTGCTAAATAAACTAAGAGCCAGAGATAACCCTGGTGAGGGGAAAAATCATCACTTTGCCATCTCGATGCTACATTCACACCATCTTAACATTATTTCATACCACATTCTACACTGAAGTGTCCCACAAGAACCATAACTCAAAATCCCGAGTGACTACTACACAAGATAGCACACCGGATAGAATTTGAAGACCTGAAGATCTGGTCATGGACCCATCTTCCCGACTTCGTACAACCTCTTATCCCATGTCATTGTGTAGCTCTTGACAACAACATTCTGGAAAGGTATTATACACCTCAATCAGATGCCCGAATTGAAAGTTATGAAGGTTCAAGCGAACAACGCATTGCATGCGTGCACGCACTTTGAGACGGCAAGACCCGCAAAGCCCGGGGCACCCCGGGTAGCCGTAGGTGGACCCGAGGCTCCCCCCTCTATAAATAGAGGGCTTGGGGTGGCCATTTTCAAGAGGAGAAAGGCGAGGAAGTCCTGTCCATTTTACTTTGTACACCCTCTAAACCGAGTGCTTTCTTTTTTCAAACACTTGTGAGCTCGTGTTTTGCTACATTTAACCGGTGGAAATCGAGTATTCATTAATTAAAAGGGATCTGAAGTCTTTTTGGCAGTCCACTGTAAGACATCTCAGATTTCTTAAGCCTTTTCTCACTTCCATCCACACATACTTATTCACATTGAGAGTTGTATTGTGTGTGTATGCCCGGATCGTCGATCAGTGGCTTTTACTGCTTTTATATATATACCTATATATATGTATATATTATTATCGAACTATGCTTCGATTGAGCCCGAATATAATATTCGGAGCGTTTACTGCTTATATAAATATATATATATATATATATATATATATATATATATATATATATATATATTTACATTTCTGTCATGCTTGGAGATCACTTCGTGGCCATTTACCGCGTATATATATATATATATATATATATATATATATATATATATATATATATATATATATATATATATATATATATATATATATATATATATATATATATATACAGTCCGTCTCTAAAGCGAACCTTAAAGAGCGAACCAAAGACGAACCGCCTTCTTTGGTGTCTATGGCGACGGTTCGACCCGTCGCCAAAGACTACATGGCTATGGCGTCGGATCAAACCGTCGCCATATACACCAAAGACGACGGTTCGTCTTTGGTTCGCTTTATAAGGTTCGCTTTAGAGCCTCTCCGTATATATATATATATATATATATATATATATATATATATATATATATATATATATATATATATATATATATATATATATATATATATATCTGTGTGTGTGTGTGTGTGTGTGTGTGTGTGTGTGCATATATATATATATATATAATTGTTTATCAGCCTGTAGGCTAGATTTGCCTAAATATGGCTATTTCTCACTTTAACTGGTTCATAGTGACTAAACTAGAACCGTTGAAGCTGGAATGCTTAGATTTATTCAAATCTAGTTCATTTTCTAGCTTTTATACATATTGCATCATCATGTGAGCCTAGGAATCATGTGATCACAAATTCAGTTCTTGAATCTTGATTCGGTTCCCGTGATGGACATTTTCAGCTGCAGCCAACTTGTAAATTATTCACGGTGTCTGAATTTCCTTAGATGGCTCTCATGACCACAAGGAGTTCGGCGCTGCTATGCACCTTATTTCTTGAAGATGCTTCGCATCTCAAAAATAATAAAAGCAATCAAGTCGAACACATAATAAAATGGAAGTATCAAAGGCCTCAATTACTATTGAGCATAAGAGTTTGAAAAACCTATTTTACAAACATCATTGTCATATCTCGTTAAAATTGAACTTTTATACAAAATTCAAACCCTTTGTATATAGGTGCAAACAAGGCATATCACTACTTCCAGATAATTGCACATTGACCTACACACACACACACACACATTCAGATCAAAGTTTAAAATGAAAAGTGACGGTAACCGTGTTATCACGGATGTCGGGAGGTGCCTAACACTTTCCCTCTGCTTAATCAAGCCCCCGAACCCTAACGAATCTTGGTTTCACAGACCAGTTAAATAGTGTCACATCACTAGGTCTTTGTGCAAACCTTTTCCGGTTGAGTTGGTGCAACCATTTAAAAATACCAACCGATGACTCTTACAGTCAAATCGTCAACATATACATGTCAAACCTTTTCAAACGTGTTTTTTCAAACAAATCTCACCTAACATGAGAACACCAAAAGACAAGAACAGAAAGGGACAAATAAAAATCCCGACGTCGACACCAAAAATGGTAACCACTTCGGTCGTAATCCTAGCCAAGATAATAGAAGAAATGAGTCAAGTGAAAATTTTAAAAAAAGAATATTCAACAATGATGGAAAGATAGCAGCACCAGCATCCGTTTTTAAGAAAGGAGAACGGCCACCGGTCATATGCTATAAATGCAGAAAGGAGGGACACATCAGTCCAAACTGTACGCAGCAACCCAAAGTGTGTTTCAATTACGGAAAGGAAGGTCATTTAGCTCGATTTTATCATGCAGTGAAGTCAAGTCCAGCTGGGATGGTGACACCAAAGGTTGTGCCAAACAAGTTAAAGCCAGTAGTTCGAGGGAGAGCATTTTTTGTGACCTCCCAAAAAGCAAGGAACTTGAACAAAGTTATCACGGGTAAACTAATCATAAACTCTTACGAAGTCTATACCTTATTCGATACCGGTTCTACCCATTCTTTTATTTCACCTGCTTGTGCTCAACGTTTAAATTTAACTCCAAAGAAATTAGACTTTGACTTATCTGTTGAAATCTATTGGGAGAAACCTTCATTCAATCCACTATTTATAAATCTTGTTTGATTCAAATCGACACTTTCACATTACCTGTTGATCTCATCTCTTTGAAAATACTTGAATTTGATGTGATTTTAGAGATTGATTAGTTAACTACTCATCATGCTAAAATTGATTATTTTTGTAAGGTTGTTAGCTTTCATATTCCTAACCAACCTATTACGCAAATTCAAGCAACCAAACCACTAAAGTCAATTACTGTCATATCAAGCTATAAAGCCATTCGTTTATTAAAAAACGGATGTCAAGCTTTTTTAGCCCACGCCACAGATTTAACACCACAGATTTAAACAAAATTACGTCAGATTTGAATGATATTTCTATGGTTAATAAATTTCCTGACATATTCCCGAAAACTTCCTGGCCTACCCACAGAGCGTGAAATTGAATTTTGTATTGACCTTTAACCCGGTATAAAACTCATTTCCAAAATCTCATATCGAATGGCTCCTATTAAACTTCAGGAGTTAAAAATCTAACTGCAAGAACTGTTAGATATCGATTTTATTCGTCCTAGTACATCTCCTTGGGGTGCTCCTGTTTTATTCGTAAAGAAGAAAGATGGGAGTATGTGACTTTGTATTGACTATCGGTAGTTGAATCATGTCACCATCAAGAATAGGTACCCGTTGCCTCGCATTGATGACCTGTTTGACCAATTAAAAGGTGCTAAATTCTTTTCAAAGATCGATCTTCGTTCTGGATATCATCACTTAAAGATTAAAACTGATGACATTCCAAAAATTGCTTTCAGAACTCTGTACGGGCATTACGAATTCCTAGTCATGTCTTTTGGACTGACTAATGCTCTTGCTGCCTTCATGGATATGATAAACCAAGTATTCAAGGAATATTTGGATCATTTTTTGGTTATCTTTATTGATGACATCCTCATATACTCCAAAAGCTGTGAAGATCATGAGCAACACTTGAGGCTGATACTCCAAAAGCTGTGTGAAAACAAGCTATACGCCACGTTGAAGAAATGTGAGTTTTGGCTTGAGGAAGTAGTATTCCTTGGGACGTGATATCGAAACATGGAAAATCAGTTGATCCGGTGAAGATTGAAGCAATACAAAGTTGGGAGCAACCTAAGTCAGTAACTGAAGTACGTAGCTTTCTGGGCTTAGCTGGTTATTATCGGAGATTCGTGAAAAGATTTTCTCGAATCGCCACTCCATTAACTCAACTGACTCAAAAAGATGCAAAATTCGGATGTAGTGAGAAATATGAGAAGAGTTTCTAAGAACTCAAGAGGAGACTTATTTTAGCACCTGTTCTAATGATACCATCAGGTTTGGAGGGATTTGTCATCTACAATGATGCTTCGAGAAGAGATTTATGATGTGTTCTCATGCAGCATGGGAAAATAATAGCCTATGCCTCACGACAACTCAAAGAATATGAGATGAATTATCCTACTCATGATCTAGAGTTGGCAGCAGTCGTTTTCACGCTAAAGATCCAGAAATATTACCTATATGGAGAGAAAGTGGAGATCTATACAGATCATAAAAGCCTCAAATATTTCTTCACCCAAAAGGAACTCAACATGCGGCAATGACGTTGGCTCGAGCTGCTGAAAGATTACGATCATACCATCCAATACCATCTTCGAAAAGCGAACATGGTAGCTGACGCGTTGAGTAGAAGATCATATACGAATATGAGTACGATATAGTCAACACAAAGGCCCATTTTGTATGACTTACAAAGGATGGAGATAGAGTTAAAGACTTTAGGGACCCATGTGATGATGTCAAATATATGAGTAGAACCGATTTTAATCGATAAAGTTAAAGCTGCTCAAGATACAGATATGGAGCTGATGCGTATGAAGAAGAAAGTACAAGAAGGTGCTATTCCAGAAGCAATAATCGATGAAGAAGGAATACTTTGAGTCAACTCTAGACTTTGTGTTCCTAACAACTCTGATTTGAAGTATAAAATCATGATGGAGGCACACAACACACTGTTTACAATCCATCCTGGGAGTACCAAAATGTATCGTGATCTTCAACATATATTTTGGTTTTGACATACATTTTGTTGGAGTAATATGAAGAGGGAGATCGCAGAGTTTATCTCAAGGTGTTTAGCTTGTCAATATGTCAAGGCAGAGCATCAAGTGCCGAAAGGTCTATTGTAACCACTTGAAATTCCAGAATGGAAGTGGGAGCACATTAACATGGATTTCATTACTGGTCTTCCCAAGATTTCTCAAGGCATAGATGCAATTTGGGTCATTATCGATAGATTAACCAAGTCTGCTCATTTCTTACCTATACGAGAAATATATTCACCTGAACGTCTTGCTCGTATATTCATAAATGAGATTGTAAGACTGCATGGTATGCCAGTATCCATAGTTTCTGATTGAGACCCTAGATTCACTTCATAATTTTTGGTTAGTTTATAGAAAGCTATGAGCACGAATTTACGATTCAGTTCTACATATCATCCTAAGACGGACGGGCAGTCGGAGAGGACTATTTAAACTCTTGAAGATCTATTAAGACTTTATGTCCTAGACTTCAAAGGAAGTTGGGACAAGTAATTTCCATTAGTGGAATTCTCCTACAACAACAGTTATCAAGCAAGTATAGACATGGCTCCATTCGAGGCGTTGTATGGACGAAAGTGTCGTTCTCTAGTATGCTGGGACGAGGTGGGTGAGGCAACGTTGTTGGGACTAGAATTGGTATGTATGACTACGAAAAAGGTTCAAATGTCTCACAAGATTGACAAAAGAGCTATGCTGATCTTCATCAAAAGGACGTGGAATTCAATGTTGGAGATCATGTGTTGTTATGTGTTGTTCCATGGAAAGGAGTTACAAGATTTGGAAAGAGAGAAAAGCTCAATCTTCGATTCATTGGGCTATTTGAAATCCTCAATCGAGTAGGAACTGTGGCCTATAGACTCGCCTTACCGTCAAGTATGTCTCGTGTTAATAACATTTTTCACATATCTATGTTACGTAAATATGTGAAAGACCCGAATCACATTTTTGAATTAGAACTGGATGAGATAGTAGAAGATTTAACATATGAATAGGTAACCTGTTAAAATCTTGGATAAGAAGGAGCATATTCTACGCTCAAAGGTTATACCTTAATTTAAAATTTTATGGAGAAACCATGATACTGAGGAAATGACCTGGGTGTTAGAATCTGAAATGAAAACAAGGTATCCTCACCTCTTCGACATACCAGGTACATATATCAATTTTGAGGATAAAGTTTCATAAGGAGGGGAGGTTGTAAGACCCCAATTTTTTATGAATAATGATTTAATTTTCTCTAAATATTATTTTGAATAATAAGTTGTGGATTTGATATAATGCTATAATTATAGGTGATATGTGCAAATTTTGCAAAGTAAGCAAGTTGTCATAAAATATTCTTTTTGTCGGGGAATATTCGTACGAAGGCGTAATTATTGGTGGACCCCACAACAGAATGATTGTCGGATATAGAAAGCGACAGAAATAACTTTTTTATAAAAATAATGGTAAAACTTTTACCGTTAACTATTAAAATATCGGTGATAAAACTACAGTAATATATGTGATTGCACAGTAGCACAAGGTATTACACAGTATCTCTGATTATTGATTCTTACGTAAGAAGTCACTCATTTTATTTAATAAATGCCACAGTAGTTGCTGCATAGTATCTCACATTATTGATTCAATTATTGTCACAGTATCATACGCACAATATTTTATATTATTAACCCAATAATTGAGACGACATAGTTATTCATATTATTATGTGTATTACTGACAATGTCTAGAAAGTTCTGTCGAGGAAAGGGGTTAGGTTATTTAATTGTGCGCCAATAAGGAGAAGTCTATTGGGTTTCAGCACATAAACGCAGCGAAAATAAAACAAATTTTCAAAGCAATTTCGAAACCCTAAAACAAGATCCATACGAAAACCATATTAATTCAGTGGTTAGAAATTTATACCGATTATTGAAGGTGAAATTGATGCGATCAAATCTCCAGCGCAATCCAAATGAACCACACCTCTACGGTATCCACACGAACGCCCCACGAATCGTCGTACGATCTGTAGTAAAAGGAACTGCGGTACTAGCCACCAAGGATGAGGATCTCGAAACTGTTTCTCTCTAGTCTCTCTAAGAGTGGCTAGGGTTTTTAGGTTATGATTAACTTCCCTAAAACGCTGATATATCATATATATAGCAGTAAATCGAAATTAATCAAAACCCTAATCTAATTAAAATAAAATTCGAATATATATATATATATATATATATATATATATATATATATATATATATATATATATATATATATATATATATATAAATCATCCTTTTAATTTAAATTCGTGATTTAAATACTATCAATCATATTGATATATTTAAATCCTTACAATTTAAATCAATTCCCTTTTTAATAACGTTCTATGTGTGTGACCCTATAGGTTATTATTACGTTGGCAATAATTTTAAAATCATATTACAAAATTATAAATAGTGAGCGGCATCTAGCAATGCATCACTGCTACCCCAGTAATAATAAGATCGATAATTCGATGTAACCTTTTCGTGACCAATGTTTCAATGTAATTTAATCCTTTTAACCTTGACATCATAGATTAAACTAGAGTCATGGAATGTGTCATACTCTTCATAATTTAATTTGAGTTTTCTTGATCAATGAGTAGACTATATGAAATAAATCACTATTTGAGCATGTCCACGCATTTCATAGTCCTACTCAATCAAGAGGCCTATGGATATCACCCCTATTATATAGGAGGGTTAAATTCCATCTAGATCACTCATATTCCTCACACAATCCATGGTGTACCCAATAATCACCTTTATAGTCCACCCTATTAAAGGTGACCTTTGATGATATCAAAGTACATAAATTTCCGTGTAGTAATATAGTGATTTCAGGTCGGAGGATCATTAAATCATTGTCACTATGAGAATTGCTAATGACACTTCGCATAATGCTCCACATAGAATTCTCATGGTGGGTCTGTTCGGTACATCGTTCTCTAACATGTACATATGCATTGACTCAATATCTCATATATTTATGACCAATGAGATTTGGTCATCACTCAATCCACATACTAGTCTCAATGTATCATTGTTGTCCCATTAACAATGATACTCGACTAGGGACATTTAAGAGCAATGATACTAATTGTAATTATATAATCTCATGTTCAAGTCACTTGAAGCTATATAATTTGTATCATTATTCTAAGGACTTTTATTATGTTAACATTTATATAACGCAGTAAATAAAACCATAATAAAATTATTCATTTATTCAATCAAATATAATATCAAAATGTTAAACAATTATATCAAATAATTGGCCTCTAGGGCATAAACTCTAACAAAGTCCTTATCGAAAAGTCCCCTCTTTTTTGGGAATGATCTGATTGTCAATATTGTGAGTTATAAAATTAATGATGAATAATTGTTAAAAGATTAAAAATGTGTTTTATTGAAGATAAGTGATTTATGGAAAATATTTAGTCAATTTTTGATATAAATAGAGGGCTTTTCATGAAGTATTTGTTGTAAGTTTGGCTTATTACATGGACCCTCACTTACTCATTTTTCAAAATCACCGTAAGAAAGTTATCTCAGTTTTGTTTTAATATTATTATAATAGTAATAAAACAGAAAACTTTTTATATAAAACAGATTACTTTTTATATTATATATAAAGTTATTTATTTTATTAGATTATAAATAGAATATATTATATTTTATATAAAGTTTTTGTTTTATTAGAATATTTTATTGCACAGTGATGAATAGTAAAAATTAGAAAAATCTGACGAATTCGTGCCCGTGAATTGTTCTGTTCGTCCGTGATTTCTTAAGTAGTGCCCTACCATTCTCTTATAAATAGGATGCTTATATAAGAAATGAAAATCACACCAGAATCAAAGAATTCTTCTTCTATAATATTGTGCGTATTTCTTTTGAGCATGAGGATACTTTGAGTGTAGCAAATAGTGCAAGTTTTCTTCAAGAATATCTCCGCTATACCAGTCGGAATTACTCTCCTACTAAGGTAAGAGATATTATTTTCGTTCAATATTTATAAGAAATATTATTTTCTTCCATACTTTATAGTATGAAAGTAATATTATTTCGTTTCATATTCCTAAATCTACACTTATTTTTGATAAGTATTGCTTCTATACCTCCTAAAATTAGTATAATATGCTTGAATTTTACGTTTCATCTAGTATCGTTTCATTAAAATATTTTTTAAACTTTTTTATGAAATTTTAATCTTTTCATGCTGGGGTACTATTTACGGGATACTATTCACTTGGATACTATTCACCTGGGATACTATTTACAGGGTACTATTCACGACAAAATTGGTTTCTATTCTGTTCAAATTATTTTTGATACATGAATATCATTCTTAAATTTTACTCCATAATTAGTTATTATGTTGACAATTTGGACATTCTTAAACTCTAGATAAATTAAATTACAAATCTTTAAGATTTATCCTTGATCTCACTCGATTGATTTCTTATATCATTATCATCATCCTCATGCTTATATTGTGGTGAAAGTCATCTTTGGCCCGTAGTGCATAGATGGACTGTTGATTGGTATGATTATAACCAGGAATTGTGCATTGGTATAATCATGACCTGTAATGTTACAGACAAATGATGTGGTGAAAGTCCTCTTTAGCCCGTAGTGCATAGATGGACAGTTGTTTGGCATGATCATGACCACTGGTGATACTAACGAATATCCTAGGCCCTTAGTGCATGGATAATTTGATGATGTGAAATATTTATTGAGTTGTATTATAGAGATAAAATATTGATGATGAACTTTTAAATCATAGAAGATAGTAGACATCATACTCTACTTGACTATTCTAATGGATTTCTTGTTCCACTACAGCTGTTGATCTAAACTTGTTGTCTATTGTATTCTATCAGATTTTACACTGTTGAAGACTAAGGATAATTTATTCTACATTATCTTAGTCATAATATTCTTTACTGGGCTAGTTGAGCTGACCATTTTCTTTCATTGTTCTCTTCAGGAAACGAGAATATAGCTGGGACTAGTCGGAGAATGGAGTGATGGTCCAAGATGGTGGTTATAGTAGTCCTCACTATTCTATAAAATAGTGTGATAATAATTGTAATGAGAACTTTATTTGAGTTTGGATATTATCTACGAGACAATATTTGTATTGAAACTTACAATCTTCGTTTTGTCGTATTCTGCACGGCAGTTCAATAGTTGTATAAATGAATTTTGTATTTAAATTTTGTACCGTGTATTTGGCGACTCAAAATGGGTTGTGTAGACCTATTTTGGGGGTGTCACAACATCCTCCTTCCTTACCTTTAGTTGATGATACCCACTTCTCAAATCTATCTTCAAGAAGTATTTAGCTCCCTTCAACTGATCAAACAAGTCATCTATTCTTGGTAATGGATATTTATTCTTAATAGTGACTTTGTTTAACTCCCTGTAATCAATGCAAAGATGCATTGACCCATCCTTCTTCTTCATAAATAACACTGGCGCTCCCCACGGTGATACATTCGGCTGAATGTATTTCTTGTCCAGTAGCTCTTGTAGTTGTACCATTAATTCCTTCATCTCTTTCGGAGCCATCCTGTACGGGGCCTTCGATATTGGAGCAGTCCCTGGCGCTAAATCGATAATGAACTTGATCTCTCTGTCAAGAAAAAGTCCTGGAAAATCTTCCGGAAATACGTTCGTAAAATCCCTAACAACTGGTATCTCTTCTAGTTTCACGCCCTTTCTTTGAGTATCGACTATGTAAGCTAAATATCCTACACAGCCTTGTCTTAGTAACTTCTTGGCCTGCATAATTGTTAGACATCTTTCTTGTCTAGGAGATTTGCTACCATAAAAGACTATCTTTGACGGAGCCATAAGGTTTACACATTTCTTTTGGCAATCAATTATCGCTCCATAATTGAATAGCCAATCCATTCCCAATATGACATCAAACTCTCCAAGTTTAATCGGGATTAAATCTACTATCATAATATTTTCCTTAATATTCACCCTACAATTCTTGTATACGAATCTAACAGGAATCACCTCCATATTCGCAATTTCTATATTCAAAGGGAAATTTAACTGTTCACTAGGCATCCCTAAACCCTTAGCAAAATCATCAGATATAAACGAGCAAGTAGCACCCGAATCAAATAATACATACACATTTATATCATTGATTGAGATACCACTTGACCCAACATCTTTTGATTGCATAGCATCTTCCACAGTCATGTTGAAGGTTCTGGTTGTGGGTCAGCTCGATGACATTGGTCCAGCAATAGTCGTACCTCCACTGCCACCTTTCTTGCTTCTAGTTACCTCTCCAACTTTTTATTTGGGACACTCACGAGCCAAATGATCCTTCGACCTGCATGTGTAACAAGCATTCTTCTTTGGCTGATGGAAATTCGGAGCAATATGACCCTCTTGGCCACAGTTAAAGCACACACACTTACCCCTCAAGCAAACGCTAGTGTGATTTCTCCTACAGGTAACACACGCTTTAAATTTCCTTTTCTGCTGGCTACTCTGCTGACTTCCAGCACCTACACTCACATTCCACTTTCTCTTTAGGTTATTGTTATTCCCAGCACTGCTACCACCAGTTTTACATTCATTCTTGTTCTTCTTCTTTCCCTGTTCCTAATTGTACTTCGTTAAGGCATCGATTCCACCTTCCACGATAATTGCCTTCTCAAGCACTGCTACAAACATCTTCAGCTGGAACATAGAAACTCTACTGTACAACTAGGGCTTCAGTCCCTGTTCAAACCTTCTTGCCTTGCACTCGTCTGTGTTAACTTGATACGGCGCAAACCTTGCCAACTCATTAAATTTCGCCGCATATTCTGACACCGTCATCGCACCCTGCTTCAGCTCTAAAAACTGGACCTCCATCTGACTCCATGAGCTTTCTGGGAAATAGGTCTCGAAAAATATTTCCTTAAACCTATTCCAAGCCATTACCCCTTATCCTCCTTGGGTTTATTTGATTGCCACCAGTAACTGGCTTGTGCTTTGAACATGAATGTTGCAAAAGTAGTCTTCTAGTTTTCACCTACCCTAGCAATATCGAAAACCTTTTCTATTTCCATGATCTAAGTTTGTGCCTCAACCGGATTCATGGACCCATAAAACTCTTGTGGTCCAACCGCCTTGAAATCCTTAAAAGTCGCAGCTTGATTCTGCGGCTGATTCTGCAGTGCTCCCGTCAGTAATGTCACTAACTACTGAACTGGGTTAGCATTGGTGTTGTTATTATTAGTAGACCCCTCAGGGGTTTGTTGTCGTGGTTGACGTCTTCTTGGAGGCATTTTCTGTTAACAATACACTTAATAGATTTTACTCAATTTCTTAAGTTTTTCTACTTAACTTACACATCACAAATGACCATCACATAACACATAACATCTTGAATAAATATTAACATTTTATTCATTCATCATCTTTCAAGAAAACATAGGAATGATAGCATCCCTGCTACCTACATCACTTTCCTGAACTGATAAAGATTCAGGATAACATCATCACATCCCATTAGTTTCATAACACTTGGGATTTACATCTTGTTTAATAATTAATATCACATCAATTACATTCTTTATTATGGCCTACTAAGTTGCTGCACAGCCTTATGGTGATCCTTTTCCATGGTACAGAACATCGTTCTACGATCTAATATATACCATGGTAGCATTTCGAACTGAGTCAGATAGTACATGACTCAGTCTTGAGCTCGGTTTATCACGGTGTTGAACACACAATTCATCTCTTCCATCTTGATCTCCATTGCTTGTATATCTTCCTCTGCTACCTCTGCACGCTGAAAAGCTTTCTCGTATGCATCTTGTTGGGTAAAATCTATATATGCTCACACACAAATGTACGTGATCAGCAAGTAATATAATGATGAGTTGAGTATCGTTCCCACAGAGACTTAATAAGAAATTAATCGTAACAATTACCAGCTTTATATTAATCCAAATTTTATTAAACTATCCAATTCAGTGATTATAATTATTAATAACTAAAAACATAAAATTACCAAGCAATCAACAAACTCAAAAGATGTAATTTCAAGCAAATGATGGAGAATTAGGCTTACGACTTCACTTTAAGGATCACTCTGATTATTACACCCTATTCCAGTTTAATGCACTATCCCAGTTTATTAATCAAAAACACTAAAGTAGAACTAGCCACCTCTCGATGCACTAATATCATATTAACTTAAATCCATAAATTAGATAGAATTAAGCTAAACACCTTAATCAACTAATTCACTATATCTCTATGTGAATTACAATCAAAGAAGGTTTAAGATCAAGTTCTCTATCCGATTACATGCGATGTTAAGCATATCTCTACCCTAACATACATCAAGATTCCATTCATTCACAGAATTCAAGAACACATGCTATAATGACTAAGTCTAGATTTGTATTTCATCTCTCGAGTTCATACGATTCCACACAAAATTGGTGATCAAGCAATTCATAGATTCAAGCACAAATTACTATAGATAAACTAAAAGATAGATTATTAAACTAAAATTAAAGGTTACATAATCATCGTTTAACCCAAAGATCCGTCATAAGCGTAATAAAGAATTTAGTTCATCATAAACGAATTAAAAACTGAAATAATTAAAGTAAACGTCATCCTAATTACAAGTAATGAATTAAGGAAAATAGTGAATCCAAAACCACCCTTCTCCTTAGACTTCAATCTGCAATTATCGTGAAAATAATCTTCAAGTCTTCCCTCCAATGCTCTTGCTCCAATTAGCTCTAAAGATATTAATTGATTGTTCGATGTAATCTCTCTTGTTGTCTCTTGTTAATTACCAACCCAAGACATGTATTCTCAGTGTAATTCATCATCAGTCACAGTTCCTCATCATGCCAACCACTATCTTCCTCGCCACTGCAACAGTCCTAACCAAAATAGAAGACTTCTTTTCCTGTACCCCCGCCCCGACGGGGGTTTTGCTTTATGAATATCCGCCCCAGCGGGCATGGCTTCTGTTAGTTGATCAGTACCCCCTGCCCCGGCGGGGGTTTTATGTGTATAAAGTCCACCCCAGCGGGGCGTCTGTCTGCTAATGTTCAAGTTCAGCTCCTGATCTTGCCAAATCTTGTCATGAATCCACTTTTAAAGTCCAAATACCACGCCACCATACCTAAACACTAAACAAGTAAAACTAAATATAAAAACAAAGAATTAACACAGATTAAGCTCGAATTAGAGGCCGGTTTTTTAGATATAAAACCCACTCATCAAACTCCCCCAAACTTAAACACGTGCTAGTCCTCGAGCACAAAATAAACAAACATGTTATACAATGCAATGCAATAGAATGTAATGCAACTAATCTAAATGCCTACGAATCTAGCAATCGTGATAGAACCCAGTCTATTCAACTAGCCTAAGAGAAATCAAGCAAACATGACAATACTTCATATCAAAACTAATTAACAATTTCCTAGTCAATCATCAATTCTTAAACCGTTATTACTGGTATAGTGCGTGTGTGCTCAACATCCTTGCTAACTGATATAATGCTAAATGCAACACATATTAGATCTCTTTAAAGGCATCATACATCGTAAACTCACAAAATTCATGAATAAGCTAAATCCAACTAAAGTCAAACATCCACTAAATTTAAGAGCGCAATCCGGGATACTTATGCTTTATTTTTCATTACGGGGGCTTTTTGCTCTTTTCCCACTTTATTGTTTTTTTTAAACCATGACTATGCAATGTCTCATTCTATTAGGCTAACAGTGCTATCCCTTAGCGAGCTTTTAACCAACGACTCCCAGACCATAAAAGACCTTAGGGCGCTAGGTGTAAAGACACTCCCTCGGACGTACTTGCTCAAGTAACAAAGGCCCCGAAACAAGACTAACCACGGTATTTATTCAACTTTTTTTAGATAAGCTTATATATCCCATATTTTTTCCCCAACCTAATGTTTTTGTCTAAATTTAGCCATCTCCGCCTATTTATGTCTTCCATTCATTCAAACTAGTATTATCCTTAAGAAGTCCATTATGTATCAATTTAAAATTAATCAGTCAACATAATTGTCTCTAACGTGCTAACCTTAATTATACTAGTTTCAAACAGGCAAAGATCAAATTCCTAACAGAAAATCACGTCAAAGTTCTAAAATTCGGTATTGTGCTTGTCTACTTAATTCCACTCTCATCATTTGCCGAAAATACACTGTACTATCTAACAACTGGATTCATGCAAGATAACACAAAACTTAACTAAATATATTTCTTTTTTTTATTTTTGTATGGAATAAACATAACATAATTAAAAACTACTCAAAACTATTTCAAAGTACTATGCAACTATTACACTACATACATTCAAACATATAATGAACCTAAACTAACATTTGCAAATCTAACTAATAAAATTAAACATGCAAACAAAAACATAAAAATTAAACTAAATCCCCTAAACTAGACAAATACAATGTCCTCATTGTAAACATAAAGTAATAAGTGTAAGAGGACGTCCCTGTAATGTCTAAGCTGGTGGTGGTGTTAGCTGTTGTTCTTCAGTATCAGAGTCAGACGGTGGAAACCTTGGCATTGGGGCTAGTTGATGGTATGGAAATTGTGCAATTGGATTGAAACTCTGGAGCGTCACATTCAAGGAGGCGAAGGACATGTTCATGGCCTCGAACATGTGGTCCTGTCTAGCTGCGAGCCTCCTCATTTGCCTGGTGACGTCCTTGTTGAACCCATTCACTTGTCTTTGTAAGATATGAAATTGAGGGCTAAATGTATCTCCTCCGGTTTGCTGCATCCCCTTAGTAGCTTGCTCTACCGTAGTCTCATCCACCTAGAACTCGTCGTTCTCAGAGGTGTCCTCAGCATCAGATTCATCCTCAGAAGATGGTGGAAATATGAATCCGAGTCCTCTAGGGTGCGACTCGCCCCCGGGCCACATCGAATACCACTCAATCATTCGCGTGTCTAAAGTCTGAAATGGCATTTGGGTGGTCTCATCATCAGACCATCGAACTTCCGCCTTACTATACTATGATGCCCCCAAAACAGGTATACATCACCCATCTTGGGTCGCCAGATACGTGGTACATAACTCAAATACAACTTAATTATACAACAGTCGTGTAAAATACGACAAAACATAGCTGAGAGTTTTAATAAAAATATTGTCATCTAGACAATATCCACACTCAATGGAGTCCTCGTTATATTTATTGTCACACTATTTTATAGAATAGTGAGGACTACTAAAACAACCATCTGGACCGTCAATCCGTTCTCCGACTCGTCCCGGCTATATTCTCATTTCCTGAAGAGAACAGTGAAAGAAAGGATGAGCTCAACTAGCCCAGTAAGAAATATTATGACTAAGATCATACAGAATAAATTATCCTTAGCCTTTAATAGTATAATAACTGATATAATATAATAGACAACAAGTTTTAGATCAACAACTGCAGTGGAATAAGCAATCCATTAGAAGAGTCGAGTAGAGCATAAAATCTACTATCTTCTATGATTTAAAAAAATTTTCATCAACTTTATCGCCGAGACTCAGCTTAATAATTAAAATCGAATGATCCCTACCCCACGACCAAAGATATTCATGTAATCATCAATGGTCATGATTATACCGAATAATCTCTGGTCATAATCATACCAACAACTGTCCATCAATGAACTACAGGCCAATGAGGACTTTTACCACATCATTCGTTACATTACGGTCATGATTATACCGAATACTCCCTGGACATAATCATACCAAGTCCATCTATGCACATAAGCCAAAGATGACTTTCATCACAATATAAGAATGAGGATGATGACAATGACATAATAATTCAATAAATCAAGTTCAAGGATAAATTTTAAAGATTAATAATTTAATTTATCCAGAATTTAATAACGTTCAAATTGTTAACATGATACTGCTTTGTAGAGTAAAATTTAAGAATAATATTCATGTACCAAAAATAATTTGGATAGAAAAGAAATATATTTTTTGGGTGAATAGTACCCCGTGAATAGTACTTCGAGAATAGTACTCCGGGATGAAAAGTGTCCCGAATACCCAAGTGAATAATACCTGAGTGAATAGTAACCCATGAATAGTAACTCGTAATAGAAAAATACCAAAGAAAATGATATTCCATGACGAGTACAAAAGAAATGATATCTCATACGAGTATAATAGAATATACGAAACTGCAAATGGATTTTCGCCCGCCATGCGGTAATCCACGTAGACAGATCATTTCCATAATTTAATAAGGAATGAATATGAAGGACCATTCACCATGCATGCAGTAGTCCACACAGACGGGTTATTCTAACAGAATAATAAAGAATGGAACCAGGTCATGTGTAATCCGCACAGACAAGATATTTCAACAGAATAATAAAGAACGGAACCAGGTCATGCGTAATCCGCACAAACAGGATATTCCAATAGAATAATAAAGAATAGAATAACAACAAAATTCACCAGGCATGCGATAGACCGCACAGACAGGTTATTCCAACAGAATAATAAAGAATGGAATAACAGAAGAATTCATCAGGCATGCGATAGACAGCACATGCAGGTTATTCCAACAAAATAATAAAGAATGGAATAACAGAAGAATTTCACTATGTATGCGGTACTTGGCATAGACAGATTATTCCAACATAATAATAAAGAATAAAATAACAACCCTTAAGAGTATTGAAAGAATATAACTCTCTTCATTAATACGAAAGAATAATACCCATTACCTTAGAAGAAATTTGGATACTAGAATAGTGAGGTAGCAGACTTCTCTACTTCTTCTCTCTATAATTTCTCTCTATAATAATTGCTCTATAGCTTTAGTGAATTGGTGAGAAATGAAGAATGAGCTTCTATTTATAGAAAAATATAGTTTCAATAATTGCACGTTTTGGAGCTCGAAATATTATAGTATAATACCTCCCTCTTTTTCTTCATTTTTAATTTAGTCCTGCAAGTATTATCAAACTTGCACCACCTCCCCTAATAGTAAATCATGTCAATCAATAGTTCTAGACATGTGAAAATATGAATTACAGTATAGTACCTCCATATATACCTCTATTTTTAATTTAGTCATGCAAGTATTATCAATCTTGCACCAAATTCCCTAATAGTAAATCATGTGAATCAATAGTACACACATGTGAATACATAGTTACAAGCATGTGAATTAATAGTAATTAATTGCTCATTTATCCGGTGAATTACCCGATTGGTCAATATAACCTCCAAACATCAATTATTATCGAAATAAATGTCGATTTCCACTAACACTAATAATTCCCACATAATGGAACCATCAATTTCATCTTTAATCAACACGAACTTATTCATCATTAATATCATAACTCACAATATTTAACAACCAGGTCATTCCTAGGAAAGAGGGGGCTTTTCGATAAGGATTTCTCCTTATTGGCGCGCAATTAGGTGACCAAACCTCTCCTTGACAGAACTTCTAGACATTGCCAATATTTCAAATAATAATATGAATAACTTTGCCGTCTCAATTATTGATTTAATAATATAACATATTATGCAGATGATACTGTGACAATAATTGAATCAATAATATGAGAGATATGATGCAACAATTACTATAGCAATAATTTAGTATAACTGAGTGACTTCTTACGTAAGTATCATTAATTAATATTGTGTGCTACTATGCAACCACATGAATTACTATACTTTTACTACCGGATAGTTCAACAGTTTTAATGGTAATACTTTCGTCGTTATTTTTATAAAATGATAATTCTGTCATTTTTTAACTACGGCAATTCTTCCGTTGTGGGGTCCACCAATGATTGTGCCGTCGTACGGATATTTCCCGAGAAAAAGAATATTTCCCGACCAAACAAATATTTTATAACCACTTGCTTACTTTGCAAAATTTATAAATATTATCCACAACTATAACATTATATCAAATCCACACCATAGTATTCAAAAAAATATTTCGAGAAATTTAAATATTTATTCATAAAATTTGGGGTCTCATATTCTCCCCTACTTATGAAATTTTGCCCTCAAAATTTACGTACGTACCTGGTATGCTGAAGAGGTAAGGATACCTTGACTTCATTCCAGATTCTAACTCTTGAGACATAACCTTTGAGTGTCGAATATGATCCTTCTTATCCAAGATTTTAACACGTATCTCCTCATACGTTAAATCTTCTGCTATCTCAGCTAGTTCTAATTTAATAACTTGATTCGGGTCGTCCACATATTTACGTAACATCGACACGTGAAAAATGTTATGAACACACGACATACTTGGCCGTAAAACGAGTCTATAGGCCACAGTTCCTACTCTATCGAGGATTTCAAATGGGCTAATTAAATCGAGGGTTGAGATTTCTCTCTTCATCGACTCTTGCTTCTAGAATAACGCCTTCTTGAACCTTCTTCTTCGCATTCATCAGATCCGGGTGTGTAGCTTGAGCGACTTTAACTTTATCGATTAAAGTCGATTCTAATCGTATATTCGTTATCTTCACGTGGGTCCCTAGAGTCTTTAACTCTATCTTCATCATTTGTAAGTTATACGAAATGGGTTTTTGTGTTAACAACATCGCACTCATAAACGCATACGATCTTCTACTCAACGCGTCAGCTACCACGTTCGCTCTTCCACGATGATATTGAATGGTATAGTCGTAATCTTCAACAGCTTGAGCCAATGTCTTTGGCGCATTATACGTTTGTTTTGGTTGAAAAAATATTTAAGGGTTTTAGAAATGGGTTTTGTACTGGGGTCAATACAAAATTCGATTTCACGCTCCGGGGTAGGCCAGGAAGTTCTTCGACAATACGTCAAGAATTTATTAACAATAAAAATATCATTCAAAACTGTGACTCTCATCCAAGACTTGGATAATACATTACATTGATACCTATCAACTTGCCATCGTCATTCATGGTGTTGCCTATAGAAAGTTTGGCTTCGGTGCATTCCACACAAGGAAGTTAACAATGAAAGGATCGGGGCTCTTTACTTATGGCTTGATATGACAATGATTGACTTTAGTGGTTTGGTTGCTTGAATTCGCATAACATGTTGGTTAGGAATATGAAAGCTAACAACCTTACAAAAAGCAATATGAGTAGTTAACTAATCGATTCTTAAAATTGCATCAAAGACAAGTATTTTCAAAGAGATAAGATCGACAGGTAACGTGAAAGTGTCGGTTTGAATCAAACAAGACTTATAAACAGTGGAGGTAACGAAGGTTTCTCCTAACCGAGTTTCAACCGATAAGTCAAAGTCTAATCTCTCTAAAGTCAAATTTAAACGTTGAGCGCAAACAAGAGAGATAAAAGAATGGGTAGAACCGGTATCTAATAAGGTATAGACGTCGCAAGAATTTATAATTAACTAACCCGTGCTAACTTTATTTGGGTTCCTCGCTTTTTAAGAAGTCACGAAAAACGCTCTTCCTGAAACCACCAACTTTGTTTTGTCCGTATCCGCCCTTGGTGCCACCGTCCCAGCTGGACTTAACTTTGGTGCACGATAAAATCAGGCTAGGTGACCTTCTTTTCTATAATTGTAACATACTTTGGACTGCATCACGCAGTTTCGACTGATATGTCCCTCCCCTCCGCATTTGAAGCATACAATTGGTGGTCATTCTCCTTCCTTGAAAATGGGTGTTGGTGCTGCTGTCCTTCCATCGTTGTTGAACCTTCTCTTCTTGAAATTTCCACTCCTATTATTGTGACACCCCCAAATCCTGGTACTTCATTTCCTCAAGATTTGGTGTTCACGTAATCAAAACATTCATTACTAACTACCCAATTGATAAAATTGAATACATAAAACTTGCCCATACAGGATTAAACTTAAATAAAAATCTCCCAGGTTATCTAACCTTTACAAACATTCATTCATGCGGAAAATAAATTAATATAAACTTCATTACAATCCTTAAACAAGTCTGAAAATAAACTATTCAATCTATTACAGGTCTTCAGCATTGTTTCATCTTTCCTTTCCCTTTACTGGTGCTAGGTACATCACCAGTTTCAACCTTAGCTGTAAGAAATTTTACAGGCAAGAGTGAGCAAACAAGGCCCACTTGAAATAATAATAAATAAATCAGTTAACTTTACATCATGTACCAACATTAGGTTTAATAGAACTGAACAATAAATTCTATTACTTTCTAAAAACTTTAATCAATTACTGAGGGTCTATTGACCACGAATCATGTCCACAGTTATAAGTAATTTTTTAACTTAAACTTTAACAGTCATAAGACTATAAGGACTTCGCGTACTTAGGGGGATCAACCCTTCGTACAATGTATTGTGCACAATCATTTCAACGCTAAGTGTAACCTCTTATAAAAGAGTTGTTCTTCTCAGTATTTAGAATACAAGTCCGTACCAAAGTGATTTTGGTTTGGATACATCATGGGATAATTTAGAATTTAACGGTAATCAACTAAGGGTTAGTTGATTACAAACAACATAACTGTATACTATGGAATAATCATAGTTGAATTGATATTTATAAACTAACATCATGCTTTAGGAATAATTTAATAGCATAATCATGGAATAATCATAACATGCATCCTCATAAACCAATAGATACACGAGCTTAATCAACAATAAACAATCTAACTCTACGAAATTGTAAAGTTAGCAATTTGTACAATTGAAATGGAATTAAAGCGATAATGTGTTTAACGAATTCAAACTTGCACAATGAAGTTTGGAGTTAGAGAACTTGCATAAGTATAACATAACAGTGAAAAGTAACCTTGCTGAATAATAAAGTAGAAAAGGTTAGGGAACTTGCCTCGCGTGTAGGTTAAATAATTACTATTCACAATCACCCCAAGTTCTACACATATCATATGCATTGATAATACACATTAGTTACACTAACATTACCTTTATGAGTTCCTTTATTACTCTTAGTATAGCTACTAACTAAGTTTAAGTTTAAACACAGCACATCTTTCATGAATATTACATTTTAGCTTTATTACAACTACCTAAATGATCATGCCATTACACCACGTGTACATTAACAACTTGATATAACATCCTAATACATGTCTAACATGTTATCATTAAGTTATACTAATACCCAAAGGGTTGCACTTGCATTCGTGCATCCCGACGCCCTCCGATTGGCTCCAAATACACAATAGTCATAAAGATGACCATTTTGACTACTGTTACAGACCTCAAATAAAAAACATAAAGAATAAAAGTTGTAGGTCTACTCGTCCTCTTTCCGAATCATCTTGAATTACCTAAATCGGAGTTCGTATGAAAAAGTTATGGCCGTTTTACTACAGGAGGCCAAAACTGCCAAACTAGGCCGCTTTTCCGGCGCCGGGGCGCGGAACAGTGGCGCTGGGGCGCGGGCCACGGCGCTGGGGCGCGGGCCACGGCGCTGGGGCGTGGGACACGGCGCTGGGGCGCGGACATGGTGCTGCGGCGCGAACCATGGCGCTGGGGCGCGGACATGGCGCTAAGGCGCCACTAAAGTACTACTGGAGTCGCGCCGCGGCGCCAGACTCCAGAATCCGGCGACAGCCTCGGCAACAGTACCAGAAAACCAATTTGGCCAGAAAGCTCGAATCTAATAAGTCGATTATCATATAAATCGCATACGGACATCATATAATTGTATACTAACGACTTCTAACATGTTTCTACTCATCAATTAGCACAAACATCAAATATTCAACACCCAATTTTAATATTTTTTTGGCAAAACTCTATATTTTGATATTTTTCATGAAAACCAATACTGTGATTTTGTTATTCAATCAAAACAGAAATTTCCAAGCATCATGATTATGATTTTACACTCTAGCAATTCTTATAATCAATTTATCAATACAACAACTAATTAAACCATAATTTTCATTTTAAAAATAACCCATTCTCATTCATAAAATTCTCTGTAAAAACAATTTCTACATAAAATATATACATACATGAATTAAACTCTATATAATCATGCATAACTTATGAAACACATCTACAATTGCTAATTATATAAACTTATAACCAAAACAACCAAAATTTCTTTTCATAAATTTTTCACAGAAACTTTTTGGGAAAAAAAACTTTTAGAGTTTTGTAAAGAAGAAGATGGCCTACCTTGGATTATGAAGAAGATGATGGTCCTAACTCTTTGATTGTTAAGCTTTTCTCCAAAACCTGTTAATAATCTCTCAATTCTCTCTAGAATTCTCTCACTTTTCTTCTTTTCTTCCTCTTCTTCCTCTGAGTTCTTTCTTTCTCTATTTTCCTTCTTCTGAACTCTTTTCTCTCTCTAACATACGTACTAAAATATAACGTATATAATTATAATTATAATAATTGTATATTATAAATATAAGATATATAACTGACATCAGTTAAAGGTTTTGAAAATCAAAAGCCATAAGGCTTGTTTGGTTAGTCTAAATAAAATAACTCATTAATCTTTATCCCTTGTTTGGTAAAACTCAATTAGATAAAGAGTTATTATGCCATAAGACATGTTTGGTAAAACCACATTAAACTCTTTTAATTTATTTTGGTAACTCCTATATAGTAAGGTTATTAGTCACACCTTTATTAAATTAATAAATCAATTAAACGCTAATCTATTAAATTACTTTAACACATAAACAATTATAATTCTTTTTACAATTATAATTTCATTTAATCAACTGACATTTCAAACTACAATTTCTCATTTAAATATTATTATTTATTTAAAATCATTATAAGCTCTCTAGCTTATTAAATTAAACTCCATTATTATAAAATCTCATAATAATTAATTTATTTAGCTCCTTACTTATTTACTCAACAAATAATTAATTAAATCACATCAACTCAAATTGCCATATAATTCAATAAATATTTAATATTGCCAATAAATATTTAATATTTAATATTTAATTATTTATTCAACAAATAATTAAATAAACCACATCACTCAAATTGAACAATTATTTATTCAACAATAACATATCCAATAAATATTTATATAAATCAATAAATATTTATAACTTACATTTAAAAACAAATATGGAATGTTACATCATTCCCCTCTTAAAAGGATTCTGTCCTCAGAATCACAACTCAAACAACACATTCGCTACATTCTTCCCTACTTACAAAGATTCTGTCCTCAGAATCGAAGACACAGATTAAACAAATAACTCAGGGTATTCTTTCAACATTTTCTCTTCGAGTTCCCACGTTGCTTCTTCAGCGTTGTGGTTCCTCCAAATCACCTTCACAGAAGGTATCACTTTATTCCTGAGCACTTGTTCTTTCCTGTCGACTATCTGGATAGGAATCTCTTCATAAGACAAATCTTTCTCGAACTGCAACGGTTCGTACTCGATTACGTGCTTGTAATCGGGTTTATATGGTCGTAACACCGAAATATGAAAAATATTATGAATGTTTTCCAACTCTGGAGGTAGAGCTACCTCATAAGCCACTTCTCCCACTCTTCGCAGCACTTCAAAGGGTCCAATAAACCTCGGGCTTAGTTTTCCCTTTTTACCAAAACGAATTTTCCCCTTCCAAGGAGAAACTTTTAGGAATACATAGCTTCCTACGTCAAATGCACGATCTTGCCTGTGTTGATCAGCATACTTCTTCTGTCGGTCTTGAGCTGCTACTAATCTTATCCTGATGAGTTTGATAACCTCAGCAGTTTGTTGCACCAATTCTGGTCCTAACAGTTGACGTTCTCCAACTTCATCCCAGTACAGTGGAGTTCTGCACTTTTTGCCGTATAACGCTTCGTAAGGCGGCATGCCGATGCTCGCGTGATAACTATTATTGTAGGCGAATTCCACCAACGGTAATTGCTCTTCCCAGCTTCCTTTGAAATCCATGACGCATGCGCTCAACATATCTTCTAATGTCTGGATCGTTCGTTCGCTTTGGCCATCTGTTTGCGGATGATATGCCGTACTCATTCGCAACTGTGTTCCCATACATTCTTGTAGTCTCTTCCAGAAGTTTGATGTGAACCTCGGATCTCTGTCTGACACAATTGACACTGGAACTCCATGTCTTGCAACGATCTCTTTAATATATAGTTTTGCCAGCTGATCAAGATTGAATCTAATCTTTATTGGCAAAAAGTGTGCAGATTTTGTCAGTCTGTCTACTATTACCCAAATCGCATCGTATCCTTTTTGAGTAGTTGGAAGACCCACCACAAAATCCATCGTGATATGCTCCCACTTTTATTCCGGTATTTCCAACGGTTGAAGCAATCCGCTGGGTCTTTGATGTTCGGCTTTTACTCTCTGACATGTTAAGCACTTCGCTACACATTCTGCGACGTCCATTTTCATATTTGGCCACCAAAAATGTCGGTGCAAATCTTGATACATTTTCGTGCTCCCTGGATGAATTGAATATTTTGAGCTATGAGCTTCGATCAAAATTTCTTCTTTCAGTTCTGGTGCTGCTGGAACCCAGATCCTTCCCTCAAACCGTAGTAACCCTTCGGTGTCGATCTTGTATTTTACATCACCGCCTTCAATCAAATTCTCTTTGATTTTCGCACACTCTTCGTCTTGTAGTTGGGCACTCTTCACTTTGTCCATTAAAGTTGGACCAGCTTCTATCTGAAATAATTGTTCGTCGGATTCCTGTGGAAATTTGATTTCCAGTTCTAACTTTGTCATTGCTGAAATGAGCTCCTCCTGAGTTGTTATCAGCATTAATTTTTCCCGATCTTTCCTACTTAAAGCATCCGCAACCACATTCGCTTTGCCTGGATGATAAAAGATCTCACAATCGTAATCTTTTATCAGTTCCATCCACCTTCTCTGACGCAGGTTCAAATCTTTCTGAGTGAAAATATACTTCAGACTTTTGTGGTCTGTGTAGATCTCACATTTCTCTCCATAAAGATAGTGTCTCCATATCTTGAGAGCAAATACCACTGCAGCCAATTCCAAATCATGAGTCGGATACCCTTTCTCATAATCTTTCAATTGTCTTGATGTATAGGCAATAACTTTGTCGTTCTGCATAAGAACACAACCCAACCCTTTGTGTGAGGCATCACTATACACCACAAAATTTCCTGTATTATCTGGTAGGGTTAACACAGGTGCCATACTTAGCTTTTTCTTCAAATCTTGGAAGCTCTCTTCACACTTTTCTGTCCAAACGAATTTCACAGCTTTTCGTGTCAAATTTGTTAACGGAGTGGCTATCTTAGAAAAATCTTGAATGAATCTTCTATAATAACCGGCCAGCCCCAAGAAACTCCTGACCTCCGAAGGTGTTCTTGGTTGTTCCCAATTGATTACAGCTTCCACTTTCGATGGATCTACTGAAATCCCATCTTTGTCAATCACATGACCCAAAAATTGTACACGGTCGAGCCAAAATTCACACTTAGTGAATTTCGCGTACAACTTTTCCTTTCTTAGTGTCTCTAATGTCAGACGTAAATGTTCCACGTGTTCTTCTTGAGTTTTGGAATACACCAGAATGTCGTCGATAAACACCACTACGAACTTGTCTAAAAATGGTTTAAATACCCTGTTCATCAAATCCATGAACGCGGCAGGGGCATTTGTTAAACCAAAAGACATCACCAGAAACTCGTAATGTCCATACCGAGTTCTGAATGCCGTTCGTGGTATATCCTCCTTCCTCACTTTCAACTGGTGATACCCACTTCTCAAATCAATTTTCGAAAAGTATTTAGCACCCTTCAACTGGTCAAACAAGTCATCTATTCTTGGCAACGGGTATTTATTTTTAATAGTGACTTTGTTTAACTCCCTGTAATCAATGCAAAGACGCATTGACCCGTCCTTCTTCTTCACGAATAAAACTGGCGCTCCCCACGGCGATACACTTGGTTGAATATACTTCTTGTCTAGCAGTTCTTGCAACTGTACCATCAGTTCCTTCATTTCTACCGGAGCCATTCTGTACGGAGCCTTTAATATCGGTGCTGTTCCCGGCACTAAGTCGATCACGAATTCAATTTCTCTGTCCGGCGGAAGTCCTGGCAAATCTTCCGGAAACACGTCTTCGAATTCTCTCACTACCGGTATTTCTTCTAATTTCACACCTTTCTTCTGAGTATCGACTATGTAAGCTAAATAGCCTGCACAATCTTGACTCAACAACTTCTTGGCCTGCATAGTCGTCAGACATTTCATTTGCCTTGGCGACTTGCTACCATAAAATACTACCTTTGACGGAGTCATAAGGTTTACACACTTCTTTTGGCAGTCAATTACTGCTCCATAATTGAACAACCAATCCATTCCCAAAATTACATCAAATTCCCCGAGTCTAATCGGAATCAAATCTACTAACAAGATATTCCCCTTAATGTTTACCCTACAGTTCTTGTAAATGAACCTAACAGGGATTATTTCCTTATTCGCAATTTCTATGTTCAAAGGAAAATTCAGTTCTTCTCTAGGCAATTCTAACCTCTTGGCAAATTCATCAGATATAAATGAGCAAGTAGCACCCGAATCAAATAATACATATGCATTAATATCATTGATTGGGATAATACCTGACACCACATCTTTTGATTGCACATCATCTTGCACAGTCATGTTGAAGGTTCTGGCTGTGGGTTTGTTTGATGCTGCAGGTCCTGTAATAGCCCACGTACCTCCATTGTTACCTCCTCCATTGTTTCTGGTTGTCCCTCCCTCCTTCTTCTTAGGGCATTCACGAGCAAAATGATCCTTGGATCCGCACGTGAAGAACGCCTTCTTCTTTGGTTGAGTGCAATTTGGGGCGATGTGACCCTCTTGGCCACAATTGTAGCAAACTCGTTTCCCCATCAAGCACGCACCCTTGTGAAATTTCCCGCATGTCGCACATGCTTCAAACTTTTTGTTTTGATGGTTACCCTGCTGGTTTCCAGCTCCCCCGTTCCCAATCCACTTCCTCTTCAAGCTGTTGTTGTTGCTGTTGTTGTTGTTATTTCCACTGCTGCCACCTCCATTCTTCATTTCATTCTCATTCTTCTTCTTCTTTTGTTCCTGGTCGAATTTGGTCACCGCCTCTCCTCCACCTTCAGCGAGTATTGCTTTCTCCATTACTGCTACAAATGTCTTCAACTGGAACAGGGAAACCCTACTGTACAGCCAGGGCTTCAGTCCCTGTTCAAACCTCTTCGCTTTGCGTTCGTCTGTGCTAACCTGATATGGCACAAACCTCGCCAACTCGTTGAATTTTGCGGCATACTCGGATACCGACATCGTCCCTTGCTTCAGCTCCAGAAACTGTACTTCCAACTGACTCTTTGAACTCTCCGGGAAATAGGTCTCGAAGAACAATTCCTTGAACCTATCCCAGGTCATCACTCCTGGCCCTTCCCGAGTTTTATTGGCTTGCCACCAATAACTAGCTTCTGCTTTCAACATGAAAGTTGCGAAAGCAGTCTTCTACTCATCCCCTACCCTAGCGACATCGAACACCTTCTCTATTTCCATAATCCAGGTTTGTGCCTCGACCGGATTCATTGACCCACGAAATTCAGGTGGTCCGACCGCCTTAAACTCCTTAAACGTTGTGCCTTGGTTTTGAGGTTGATTCTGCAACGCTCCTGTCAATAGTGCCACTAGTTGTTGAACGGGATTCGCATCAACACTGTCATTAGCTTCTTCGGTTGTTCTCTGTCGTGTTGGTTGACGTCTGGGAGGCATTTTCTGTTAAAGAAATCATCTATTAGACCACTACTCAACTTCTTTACGTATTTCTAATTAATTTGCCTTAACAAAGAAATAATCACATAGCACATAACACTTTGAATAAAATAATAACTTTTATTTATTCATAACTTTTGAAAACATAACACAATAGCATCTCTGCTATCTACATTACTTTCCTGAACTACAAAAGTTTCAGGGCAACATCATCATTCTCATATCCCATGGTTACTTAACACTCGGGACTTACACATTATTTAACACTTATTATTTGCAAAACAGACAAATTTCCTACGATGATCTATTAAGATAATCAGTCGCCTTTTGACGCTCTTCTTCCATAACACGGAACATGGTTCGGCGATCTAACACGTATGATGGCAGAGTCTCGAACTGAATTGGATAACCCATGACCCGATCTTGAGCTCGATTGATCACGGTATTGAATACTTTATCCATCTCTTCCATCTTCATCCTCTTTGCTTGTGCGTCCCTTACTGCTCTTCCAGTTCGTTGATAAGCTTCCTCGTATGCGTCTTCAGCTCTCGCCCTCTTGGTAGCTTCTTCATTCAGCTTTTTCTTCAGTTCCACGACCGTCTCGATCAGTTGTTCCTTCTCCCCTTCAGTCTGTGTTAGCTTCTCCTCGGCGTTTGTCAGTCGTTCATCACGATCCTGGATCTCGCCGTCTTTTTGTGTAATTGTAGTCTGTTGTTCAGCTACTATCTTCTGTAACTCCTCAACTATATCCTGAAGTTCCACGTTACGGTCATGCACCTCATCGTATACACGTCCAGCAATCGAGTTGAGCGGAATCCTTTCCTCCTCATCCTCGTCATCCTCATCCTCCTGTGGTAACTCCACGGGATCCTCCTCGTCTGTCTCCACATCGTCATCCTCATCCTCAACTACTGTGACCAACGGGGCTGACTCCCGTGGCAGTAGTTGTTCCCAAACTACCTGAATGTCGCGAGGCTCCTCCTCTATAGGCATTAGAGGTCCCTCCTCCCTAGTCTGACTAGATTCTCCGACATTAGTCATCCTGACAACAAAATTTTAAAGTTTTAGTTATTAATCATTCTAATTGACACTCGCGAGCACATAAGTTATAAACACATAAGCACATAAGTGTTTTATTACTTCTTTCATAAAACTCGATAAGAGTTAACTCCACTATCTTTTCAAAAGGTTACTTCCTAAGGCTTTCTCCCCCACCTAAGGTTCATAACCTAAAGCTTTGATACCAACCTGTGGCACCCCCAAATCCTGGTGCTTCATTTCCTCAAGATTTGGTGTTCACGTAATCAAAACATTCATTACTAACTACCCAATTGCTAAAATTGAATAAATAAAACCTGCCCATACAGGATTAAACTTAAATAAAAATCTCCCAGGTTATCTAACCTTTACAAACATTCATTCATGCGGAAAATAAATTAATATAAACTTCATTACAATCCTTAAACAAGTCTGAAAATAAACTATTCAATCTATTACAGGTCTTCAGCATTGTTTCATCTTTCCTTTCCCTTTACTGGTGCTAGGTACATCACCAGTTTCAACCTTAGCTGTAAGAAATTTTACAGGCAAGAGTGAGCAAACAAGGCCCACTTGAAATAATAATAAATAAATCAGTTAACTTTACATCATGTACCAACATTAGGTTTAATAGAACTGAACAATAAATTCTATTACTTTCTAAAAACTTTAATCAATTACTGAGGGTCTATTGACCACGAATCATGTCCACAGTTATAAGTAATTTTTCAACTTAAACTTTAACAGTCATAAGACTATAAGGACTTCGCGTACTTAGGGGGATCAACCCTTCGTACAATGTATTGTGCACAATCATTTCAACGCTAAGCGTAACCTCTTATAAAAGAGTTGTTCTTCTCAGTATTTAGAATACAAGTCCGTGCCAAAGTGATTTTGGTTTGGATACATCATGGGGTAATTTAGAATTTAACGGTAATCAACTAAGGGTTAGTTGATTACAAACAACATAACTGTATACTATGGAATAATCATAGTTGAATTGATATTTATAAACTAACATCATGCTTTAGGAATAATTTAATAGCATAATCATGGAATAATCATAACATGCATCCTCATAAACCAATAGATACACGAGCTTAATCAACAATAAACAATCTAACTCTACGAAATTGTAAAGTTAGCAATTTGTACAATTGAAATGGAATTAAAGCGATAATGTGTTTAACGAATTCAAACTTGCACAATGAAGTTTGGAGTTAGAGAACTTGCATAAGTATAACATAACAGTGAAAAGTAACCTTGCTGAATAATAAAGTAGAAAAGGTTAGGGAACTTGCCTCGCGTGTAGGTTAAATAATTACTATTCACAATCACCCCAAGTTCTACACATATCATATGCATTGATAATACACATTAGTTACACTAACATTACCTTTATGAGTTCCTTTATTACTCTTAGTATAGCTACTAACTAAGTTTAAGTTTAAACACAGCACATCTTTCATGAATATTACATTTTAGCTTTATTACAACTACCTAAATGATCATGCCATTACACCACGTGTACATTAACAACTTGATATAACATCCTAATACATGTCCAACATGTTATCATTAAGTTATACTAATACCCAAAGGGTTGCACTTGCATTCGTGCATCCCGACGCCCTCCGATTGGCTCCAAATACACAACAGTCATAAAGATGACCATTTTGACTACTGTTACAGACCTCAAATAAAAAACTTAAAGAATGAAAGTTGAAGGTCTACTCGTCCTCTTTCCGAATCATCTTGAATTACCTAAATCGGAGTTCGTATGAAAAAGTTATGGCCGTTTTACTACAGGAGGCCAAAACTGACCAACTAGGCCACTTTTCCGGCGCCGGGGCGCGGAATAGTGGCGCTGGGGCGCGGGACACGGTGCTGGGGCGCGGGCCACGGCGCTGGGGCGCGGGCCACGGCGCTGGGGCGCGGGACACGACGCTGGGGCGGGAACATGGTGCTGCGGCGCGAACCATGGCGCTGGGGCGCGGACATGGCGCTAAGGCGCCACTAAAGTACTACTGGAGTCACGCCGTGGTGCCAGACTCCAGAATCCGGCGACAGCCTCGGCAACAGTACCAGAAAACCAATTTGGCCAAAAAGCTCGAATCTAATAAGTCGATTATCATGTAAATCGCATACAGACATCATATAATCGTATACTAACGACTTCTAACATGTTTCTACTCATCAATTAGCACAAACATCAAATATTCAACACCCAATTTTAATATTTTTTTGGCAAAACTCTATATTTTGATATTTTTCATGAAAACCAATACTGTGATTTTGTTATTCAATCAAAACAGAAATTTCCAAGCATCATGATTATGATTTTACACTCTAGCAATTCTTATAATCAATTTATCAATACAACAACTAATTAAACCTTAATTTCCATTTTAAAAATAACCCATTCTCATTCATAAAATTCTCTGTAAAACAATTTCTTCATAAAATATATACATACATGAATTAAACTCTATATAATCATGCATAACTAATGAAACACATCTACAATTGCTAATTATATAAACTTATAACCAAAACAACCAAAATTTCTTTTCATAAATTTTTCACAGAAACTTTTTGGGAAAAAAAACTTTTAGAGTTTTGTAAAGAAGAAGATGGCCTACCTTGGATTATGAAGAAGATGATGGTCCTAACTCTTTGATTGTCAAGCTTTTCTCCAAAACCTGTTAATAATCTATCAATTCTCTCTAGAATTCTCTCACTTTTCTTCTTTTCTTCCTCTTCTTCCTCTGAGTTCGTTCTTTCTCTATTTTCCTTCTTCTGAACTCTTTTCTCTCTCTAACATACGTACTAAAATATAACGTATATAATTATAATTATAATAATTGTATATTATAAATATAAGATATATAACTGACATCAGTTAAAGGTTTTGAAAATCAAAAGCCATAAGGCTTGTTTGGTTAGTCTAAATAAAATAACTCATTAATCTTTATCCCTTGTTTGGTAAAACTCAATTAGATAAAGAGTTATTATGCCATAAGACATGTTTGGTAAAACCACATTAAACTCTTTTAATTTATTTTGGTAACTCCTATATAGCAAGGTTATTAGTCACACCTTTATTAAATTAATAAATCAATTAAACGCTAATCTATTAAATTACTTTAACACATAAACAATTATAATTCTTTTTACAATTATAATTTCATTTAATCAACTGACATTTCAAACTACAATTTCTCATTTAAATATTATTATTTATTTAAAATCATTATAAGCTCTCTAGCTTATTAAATTAAACTCCATTATTATAAAATCTCATAATAATTAATTTATTTAGCTCCTTACTTATTTACTCAACAAATAATTAATTAAATCACATCAACTCAAATTGTCATATAATTCAATAAATATTTAATATTGCCAATAAATATTTAATATTTAATATTTAATTATTTATTCAACAAATAATTAAATAAACCACATCACTCAAATTGAACAATTATTTATTCAACAATAACATATCCAATAAATATTTATATAAATCAATAAATATTTATAACTTACATTTAAAAACAAATATGGAATGTTACAATTATCTTGGCCATGATTACCACCGAAGTGGTTACCATTCTTGGCATGATAATTTCCCCCCGATGGTTATCATTGTTCCGACGGCCGTTGCCACCGGTACGATTATTATCGTGTTGTTGGTCGTTATCCTTTCATTGGACTGGCTCATTATCGCGCTCCAATAACTGAGCCCTATTCACTATATCTGAATACAAACATAATTTGTGAGAAATGAGGTATTGATGTATTTCAGGTTTCAAACCTCTTAGAAATATTCGCGTCATTCGCTCCTCATTATCGACCAAATGGGATGCAAACCAGGATGACTCCGTAAATTTAGCCTCGTATTGCGACACAGTCATATTGTTTTGCTCCAACTTGATGAATTCTACCTCCTTTATGTGACGAATACTTTTGGAAAAGTATTTATCGTTGAACAGCTCTTGGAACTTCTCCCAAGACATCTTGAGTGTGTCAGGCTGGGTATGTTTTACAAATTCCCACCAGTAATCTGCCTCTTCACGCAACATAAAGGTGGCAAAGGGAACCTTTTGCTCCTCGGAGCATCCAAAAACATCAAATATCTTGGTGATCTGCTTTAACCACGTCTCTGCCTTAAGTGGTTCTGGCTTTCCTAAAAACTCCGGCGGTCCCAGCTCCTTGAACTGCTTTGCAGTGACCAGCCGTAGGTTATCAGTGTTTCCACCTGCATTTTGAATAGGAGTCTCTCTCGCCTGATGTTGCATGAATTACATAAAGTCTCTGAACATCCCATCGTTCTTCATTTCATCAGTGTTATTATTTACCTGAGGATTATTGTCTTCCTGTTGCACATTATACTGGGCATTGATCATTGGTGACTCAACGGTCTCATGTGCTTCATTGCTTATCTCAACATTTTCGGATGCCATTTTAAAATACTGCCACAAAATAAGGGTTAATTAACATATCACATATTATCCCTATACTCTTACCGACCAATTAAATACCAAATAAACTTAAGTAGGTCATACTAGCGAAGGAATTTCCCGTCTCTCCCCTCCTAGTTCTTCCCTTAAATCTAAGCCAGGGATCATATCCCTAAGCTTTGATACCAACTGTAACGCCCCCTAAACATGTATACATCACCCATCTTGGGTCGCCAGATACATGGTACATAACTCAAATACAACTTAATTATACAACAGTCGTGTAAAATATGACAAAACATAGCTTAGAGTTTTATTAAAAATATTGTCATCTAGAAAATATCCACCCTCAATGGAGTCCTCATTATATTTATTGTCACACTCTTTTATAGAATAGTGAGGACTACTAAAATAACTATCTGGACCGTCAATCCGTTCCCCGACTCGTCCCAGCTATATTTTCATTTCCTGAAGAGAACAGTGAAAGAAAGGGTGAGCTCAACTAGCCTAGTAAGAAATATTATGACTAAGATAATGCAGAATAAATTATCCTTAGCCTTCAACAGTATAACAACTGATATAATATAATAGACAACAAGTTTTAGATCAACAACTGCAGCGGAATAAGCAATCCATTAGAAGAGTCAAGTAGAGCATAAAATCTACTATCTTCTATGATTTAAAAAAATTTTCATTAACTTTATCATTGAGACTCAACTTAATAATTAAAATCGAAACATCTCTGCACCACGGCCAAGGATATTCGTGTAATCATCAATAGTCATGATTATACCGAATAATCCCTGGTCATAATCATACCAAAAACTGTCCATCAATGAACTACAGGCCAACGAGGACTTTTACCACATCATTCGTTACATTACGGTCATGATTATACCGAATAATCCCTAGTCGTAATCATACCAAGTCCATCTATGCACGTAAGCCAAAGATGAATTTCATCACAATATAAGCATGAGGATGATGACAATGACATTATAATTCAATAAAATATGTTCAAGGATAAATTTTAAAGATTTATAATTTAATTTATCCAGAATTTAATAACATTCAAATTGCCAACATGATACTACTTTGTAGAATAAAATTCAAGAATAATATTCATGTACCAAAAATAATTTGGACAGAAAAGAAATATATTTTTCAGATGAATAGTACCCCGTGAATAGTACTTCGAGAATAGTACTCTGGCACGAAAAGTTCCCCGAATACCCGAGTGAATAATGCTAGAGTGAATAGTAATCGGATGAATAGTAACTCGTAATAGAAAAATACCAAAGAAAATGATATTTCATGACGAGTAGAAAAGAAATGATATCTCATACGAGTATAATAGAATATACGAAACTGCAAATGGATTTTCGCCCGCCATACGGTAATCCACGTAGACAGATCATTTTCACAGTTTAATAAGGAATAAATACGAAGGATCATTCACCATGCATGCGGTAGTCCACACAGACAACTTATTCCAACAGAATAATAAAGAATGGAACCAGGTCATTCGTAATCCGCACAAACAGGATATTCCAATAGAATAATAAAGAACGGAACCAGGTCATGCGTAATCCGCACATACAGGATATTCCAACAGAATAATAAAGAATGAAATAACATACAGGATATAACAATAGAATATACGAAACTTCAAATAGATTTTTGTCCGCCATGCGGTAATCCACGTAGACAGATCATTTCCACAGTTTAATAAGGAATGAATACGAAGGATCATTCACCATGCATGCGGTAGTCCACACAGACAGCTTATTCCAACAGAATAATAAAGAATGGATCCAGGTCATGCGTAATCTGTACAAACAGGATATTCTAACAGAATAATAAAGAACGAAACCAGGTCATGCGTAATCCGCACATACAGGATATTCCAACAGAATAATAAAGAATGAAATAACAATAGAATTCACCAGGCATGCGATAGACTGCACAGACAGGTTATTCCAACAGAATAATAAAGAATGGAATAACAGAAGAATTCACCAGGCATGCGATAGACCGCACATGTAGGTTATTCCAACAGAGTAATAAAGAATGGAATAACAGAAGAATTTTATCATGTATGCGGTACTTCTCATAGACAGATTATTCTAACATAATAATAAAAAATAGAAAAACAACCCTTACGAGTATTGAAAGAATATAACTCTCTTCATGAATACGAAAGAATAATACCCACCTTATAAGAAATCTGGATACTGGAATAGTGAGGTAGCAGACTTCTCTTCTTCTTTCTCTCTATAATTTCTCTCTATAATAATTGCTCTATAGCTTTAGTGAATTGGTGAGAAATGAAGGAAGAATGAGCTTCTATTTATAGAAAAATATAGTTTCAATAATTGTAAGTTTTGGGGCTCGAAATATTACAGTATAATACCTCCCTCTTTTTCTTCATTTTTAATTTAGTCCTGCAAGTATTATTAAACTTGCACCACCTCCCCTAATAGTAAATCATGTGAATCAATAGTTCTAGACATGTGAAAATATGAATTACAGTATAGTGCCTCCATCTATATCTCCATTTTTAATTTAGTCATGCAAGTATTATCAATCTTGCACCAACTCCCCTAATAGTAAATCATGTGAATCAATAGTACACATGTGAACACATAGTTATAAGCATGTGAATTAATAGCAATTAATTTCTCATTTATCTGGTAAATTACCCGATTGGTCAATATAACCTCCAGACATCAATTATTATCAAAATAAATGTCGATTTCCACTAACACTAATAATTCCCACACAATGGAACCATTAATTTCATCTTTAATCAACACGAACTTATTCATCATTAATATCATAACTCACAATATTTAACAACAACATCATTCCTAGGAAAGAGGGAGCTTTTCGATAAGGATTTCTCCTTATTGGTGCGCAATTAGGTGACCAAACCTCTCCTTGACAGAACTTCTAGACATTGTCAATATTACAAATAATAATATGAATAACTTTGTCGTCTCAATTATTGATTTAATAATATAACATATTATGCAGATGATACTGTGACAATAATTGAATCAATAATATGAGAGATATGATGCAGCAATTACTATAGCAATAATTTAGTATAACTGAGTGACTTCTTACGTAAGCATCAATAATCAATACCGTGTGCTACTATACAACCACACGTATTACTGTACTTTTACTACCGGGTAGTTTAACAGTTTTAACGGTAATACTTTCGTCGTTATTTTTATTAAATGGTAATTCTGTCGTTTTCTAACTACGGCAATTCTTCCGTTGTGGGGTTCACCAATGATTGTGCCGTCGTGCAGATATTTTTCGACAAAAAGAATATTCTCCGACCAAACGAATATTTTATAACCACTTGCTTACTTTGTAAAATTTATAAATATTACTCACAACTATAACATTATATCAAATCTACACCATAATATTCAAAAAAATATTTCGTGAAATTTAAATCTTTATTCATAAAATTTGGGGTCTCACATACACAACCCACAAATGAGAGATGGGTGTGGAAAGCCACCAAAGAATGGTCCTCGCAGGCATCTTCGGATAGAAAAACTAATAATAGCACCTACGTCGATGAGAAAGTCTTGAACGATGGCATATAAGAGGAGTATCTTCTCCTTGGTCACCCCTATCAAGTGTGTGGATGGAAATAACTTGACACACGTGAACACATACCAGATTTTTCTGTACCGACTGAGGTCCTTACTGTGGAATATGGTGCCCCCTTTCCGCCCCTTGACCCAAGTGGTGCACGACTTTGTTATGTAGGTTAGAATGACATTATAGTCGGGATCATGGTCACGCAAGTAGGCATATTGGCACTCTCTAGGGACTCGTAATTGGTAGTACGCGTTGATGGCATCGGCACTGAAAGGTACTCACTTTCCCCTTATGAATGCCATGAACGGTGCCTTATCTTCTGCGTTGGCATATAATTATTTAACCACAATCACAATTGCTGGCTCGGGCTCTTTTGTGAACCTATTCCATCCTTTTTCATAGATTTATGGCATCATTTCGCCGTTAATGTGGTCAGGGGCCAACCCGCGCTCTTATGTGAGTGCCTTTGTCACAAGATAGTCGTAACGATCGACGGCGGAGACACTTATGAATTTTTGCCTATCAAAGGTCTGGGTTGGTGGTGTGGACCCTGAACTTTCACCATGTTGTCTTTTTGTTGTCGGTTTAAGTGCCATGGTATTAAGATAATTGAATTCAAGCAAAAGTTTCCCCACACTTCACTTAAGTAAATTGTCGAACACGTTGTGTGCAAGATTTGCAATACCCCCAAACTTTTGTAATAGCCCTTAAAGTGTAGTGATAGGTGATGAGAATTTGTATGAATAAACCACTTACTCTCAGTGCACTCACTAATTGGTTGAATCTCTCCTCCCTTTTTGCTGTAAAAAATTCACCCAAGAAGAACCCTAACTTTAAAGTACTGAACTTGTATTAATTTAGGTGGTTAGAGTGTGTTGTGAGGGTATGTATTTATAGAGAGGAGGTAATGTAGAAAGTTATGGGTTAAAGTAATGGGTAATTGGTTTAATGGAGTGGGGATTACGTGTTAGTTCGTGGGTAGAGAGTGGAGAATTTGTGTATCAGGTATGGTTAGAGGAAGTGGAAGAGAAGAAGATGGGTTCAAGTGTGTAACGGCTGACTTGAAGTCGGTTGAGTCCACCCCAGCAGGGGGTACTATGCTTTAGAGGCCCGCCCTAGCGGCCATGTGTTCTGTTAGTGAATTAAGACCCCTGCCCCGTTCTCCACCCCAGCGGGCATGTCTACTATTAACGAGTCAAGCATCCCCTCCCCGACAGAGTTTCCTTTTTACAAAGTCCACCCCATCGGACTAGGTTTCTACAATTGCATTTGATTTTTTCCATTCTTTGCATCCTTCACATATCCATGAGCATTTTCAGTACCTGAAACACCAAAAAATGATAATCTTAAGATAACAACACAAAAAATTTGAACATTGAAGGTTTAATTCACTTAACGCCATGAATCACTTACTACCTAATACATAAAAATAAACCAACAAAATTCTAAACTTATACTCTAAACTACAAATTCATTAGCATGCTCTAAAATATTAAAAATAAAAGTAAAATTGGGTTGCCTCTCAATTAGTGCTTAATTTTAAGTCTTTCAGCCTGACTACTCCCTGTTTATGGCGCGTCGGTGAGTGTGATTTTGATAACATCATAGTTGGAGTCGCCACCCCAATAATGCTTTAGTCTTTGCCCGTTGACTTTGAACGTTTCGAGCGAATTTTTGCTGTATTGTGACAACCCCAAAATAGGTCCATTCCACCCAACCCATTTTGAGTCATCAAATACATGGTACAGAAAATAACTACAACTTTATTACAACAATTGTCGTGCAAAATACAACAACACATATGCTGTGAGTTTGGATACAAATATATACCAAATGTGACCCATGTTCCAACCGTGGACATCACCTCACAATAACACCTTACATAAAGGTATAGTCAAAAACTGTTTTAGAAACTAGAATCTTTGGGAAGTGCTCAAGAAAACCTTCGTACATGGGAGGCCACGCGTCTAGGTTATGATAGATATCATATGGCCACTGAATTATCCTTGGTTGACCCAATAGACCCCAAAGAAAAACGAGAAGATTACTATCATATTCTTCCCAATGGTGAGTCTTCTCTTGACTTATCATTATCTCCACTGTCTCTAATAGAGAATTATACTTCAAACAAACACCAAGATTATATAGGTAGTGCCCATAGATATACTCAGCAAGTGGATGAGCACAACCCTGTCTTATGATGACACGAGGTTGTATGTCATTAGACATCTTGTATGATAGTGACAAAACACCCTTCCAACGTTGGGTTCACCTCACCCTATTTTCTTCACCAAATATAACTACTAAATGATGATCACCATTCTATTCCCTTGTTACCCTCGCTCGACCCAGCTACACTCTTATTACCTGAAAGGAATTGTGAAGCAAAAGGGTGAGCACAACTAGCTCAGTAAAGAATATCATGACTAAAGATAATTAAATTATCAATAGCCTTCATCAATAATAAATCAGAGATTTAGAACCTATGGTAAATGATAAAAATTTCAACCATAGTTGCAGCGGAACGAGCAATCCATTAGAAGAGTCAAATAGACTATAAAGTCTATTATTTTCTCCATGTTAAAAATCTACCAACAATATTTTATCCCTGTAACATCAATCAACAATTCTGGCCCACAATCATATGAATAACTCATAATCATAACTGTAGTTCTAAATTCCTCTTCTCATCTAGGACGAAGATAATTTTCATCACCTGAAACATCAAACATCATGGTTATACCAAATCACAGTTCCTGTTCATAATCATACTAATAACTTCATCTTTGCACTACGGGCCAAAGATATTCATCAACAAGTCATCTTTACACTACAGGCCAAAGATATTCATCCACAGTTCATCTTTGCATTACTGGCCAAAGATATTCATCTACAATTCATCTTTGCACTACAGGCCAAAGATATTCCTCAACAATTCATATTTGCACTACAGGCCAAATATATTCATATCTCAAAGAAATATATAATCATTTCAGAATTTATATACACCATAATTATAACCATGTTAATCAATTCATCTTTACACTTAAGCTAAAGATATTCAATTGTAAATTCAATGGTCATGATCATACCAGTCACAATTCAACTTTGCACTACAGGCCAAAGAGAACCCTAGTCATGATCATACCAATAATCTACCCATCTTTACACTCCAGTGAAAGAGAAATTCAACATCAGGGTTATAAAAATGTTATATATGATAATAAAATCAATATAATCAACATATAGATTTAATCTCAAGAGTAATATTCATAAATCAACTATAATTTGGTTAGTAAAAGAAACCAATTTTGTCGTGAATAGTAACTCGTGAATAGTAACTCATGAATAGTAACTCGTGAATAGTAACTCGTGAATAGTAACACCGACTCAAAAAGGTAGAAATTCCACAATAAAATTCATACCAATACTTCGGTATAATGATATTGAAAGAATAACATTTCTTAAGCTTATAAACAATTTATTTAAATTGTTTACACTTTACTAATTAATGCATTTAATCATCATAAAATGCCAACTCTTAAGATTTCATCATCAATAACCAAAACCCTCATCAAAAATCTGCATATACCTCATATATAGGATTCTCAAGCCATAAAATCCTATTTTTCAATTTTCTTACTTCACATAACATATTTAATTCATTTTCTCATAACTAGACTATTTTTATGAAAAATACCAAATCCATTCCAAAAATATTTCTTTTCTGAAATTTAGCATAATATAGTCCCATAGTGAACATATATTTTTCTCAGAATTTTTAAAAGTCATTTACTATTTTTCATATGGCCAAAATAGCCGAATATTTAGACATTTATCAAAAATTATACTTTTGTCTAAAAATTCTGAAATTTACAGAGTATACTTCTATCATATACATGTACTCCCAATAAAAATTTCATCAATTTTGGAGTTAACCACAAGGAATTATAAGCGGTTACTTTTAAAATAGTCTTTTCTCATAAAATTCATAACTCTCAATCTATACATCCAAAAATCACCATTTTTGGACACAATCAATAAAACTCATCAAAATATCATTTCAAATTTTTCCAGAATTTTTGAAGTTCAGAAAAATTACGAAACTGAAAAACATAACAACTCTTAAAATCCCTTACTATCCCTTACAATCCCTTACCTCAAAAGAGCAGTACTTCTGACTGGATATCGGATATGATGCTGAAGGAAACTTGCACTGATGAATAGTAACTCACCAAGTATCTAAAAACTCACAAAATATGCTTCATAATATAGAGAGAGAAAGAGAGAAATCTTATGTTTCTGGTGTGTTTTTTCAATTCTAACTTAGCCCTCTATTTATAGGAAAATTTTGGTAGGTTTGACCTGCAACCTGATGGCTTTACCTGCTACTATTCCCACCCACCACATTTGAAATATAATTCAGCACATTTTTTCACCAACCACAAGTGGGGCCCACTAATTCTAGAATTTTTCACCAAAATGATTAACTCCGAAAATTCAACAATTTCTGAACCAGTCATCTCGTAAAATTCATAATAAATCATACGTTCATTTTTAACGGTTCAAAATTTGTGGGCATATACTCAACTTATATATGTATAACATATCCAAAAATCACAACGATCCAACGGTCGGATTAAAAATTATAACCCCCGCAATATATCTCAAAAACCCTGATTTTTAATACCACCATTCCGACAAAAATACTGATAAAAACCTCAACATTAACTCCTTCATTTTTAACCACAAAAATATATCCCTCGTTTATATCCACATAAAATAAATATTTCCTTATCATATGAATCAATAATTAATTATTCACAAATAATATTACAGAATCACATTTATGACAACCAGGCCGTTCCCAGGAAAGAGGGGGCTTTCCAATAAGGATTTCTCCTTACTGGCGCGCAATTAGATGACCAAACCTCTCCTTAGACAGAACTTTCTAGACATTGCCAATAATGTTATCTAATAATATTATTCAAATAATATGAATTATTGATCTGATAATGGGAAATACTGTGCAGCAACAATTATTGAACAACAATAATACAAAATTTCAACGTAGCAATTATTGAATCAATAAAATAAAATATTGAACAGTAATTACTGTAACAATTATTGAGTAGTGCCTTCTTACGTAAGAATCAATAATTTCAAAAATACTATGCAATACCGTGTGCTACTGTGCAATAACGCGTATTACTGTATTTTAACCACCGGGTATTCCAACAGTGTTAACGGTAACAACTACGCCGTTATTTGTAAAAACTCAAATTTGTCGTTTTCCTTCACCCGACAGTTATTCGTTATGGGGCCCACAAATAGCTGCGCCGTCGTACGAATATTCCCCGACAGAAAGAATATTCCACGACCAAACGAATATTCCCCGACAACAATGATTATTTTATAACCACTTGCTTATTTTGAAAAAAAAATCATATTGCACTCATAACTTTAAACTTTTATCAATTTAACCATTTACTGAATTGTAATTATAAGGAAAATTGAATACTTTTATTTCATAAAATTCGGGGTCTTACAATCTCCCCTCCTTATGAAATTTCGTCCCCGAAATTTACGTACCTGGTATTTCAAAGAGTTGAGAATACCTTGCTTTCATTTCAGATTCCATCTTCCTTATCATCATGATTTCTCCATTGCTCATCTCCTGTATTTCAGATATCTTTCTAGAATACAGCTTCAAAACAAGGGTTAATTTAACAAATTAACATATCACATAATATCTCGATATTATGACTGACCAACAAATAAGCTTAGGTAGGACACACTAGCGAAGGATTTACTCATCTCTCCCCTCCTAGTTATATTCTCCGATCTCCGTCAGAGATCATATCCCTAAGCTCTGATACCACCTGTGACAACCCCAAAATAGGTCCATTCCACCCAACCCATTTTGAGTCGTCAAATACATGGTACAGAAAATAACTACAACTTTATTACAACAATTGTCGTGCAAAATACAACAACACATATGCTGTGAGTTTGGATACAAATATATACCAAATGTGACTCATGTTCCAACCGTGGACATCACCTCACAATAACACCTTACATAAAGGTATAGTCAAAAACTGTTTTAGAAATTAGAATCTTTGGGAAGTGCTCAAGAAAACCTTCGTACATGGGAGGCCACGCGTCTAGGTTATGATAGATATCATATGGCCACAGAATTATCCTTGGTTGACCCAATAGACCCCAAAGAAAAACGAGAAGATTACTATCATATTCTTCCCAATGGTGAGTCTTCTCTTGACTTATCATTATCTCCACTGTCTCTAATTGAGAATTATACTTCAAACAAACACCAAGATTATATAGGTAGTGCCCATAGATATACTCAGCAAGTGGATGAGCACAACCCTGTCTTATGATGACACGAGGTTGTATGTCATTAGACATCTTGTATGATAGTGACAAAACACCCTTCCAACGTTGGGTTCACCTCACCCTATTTTCTTCACCAAATATAACTACTAAATGATGACCACCGTTCTATTCCCTTGTTACCCTCGCTCGACCCAGCTACACTCTTATTACCTGAAAGGAATTGTGAAGCAAAAGGGTGAGCACAACTAGCTCAGTAAAGAATATCATGACTAAAGATAATTAAATTATCAATAGCCTTCATCAATAATAAATCAGAGATTTAGAATATATGGTAAATGATAAAAATTTCAACCATAGTTGCAGCGGAACGAGCAATCCATTAGAAGAGTCAAATAGACTATAAAGTCTATTATCTTCTCCATGTTAAAAATCCACCAACAATATTTTATCCCTGTAACATCAATCAACAATTCTGGCCCACAATCATATGAATAACTCATAATCATAACTGTAGTTCTAAATTCCTCTTCTCATCTAGGACGAAGATAATTTTCATCACCTGAAACATCAAAGATCATGGTTATACCAAATCACAGTTCCTGTTCATAATCATACTAATAACTTCATCTTTGCACTACGGGCCAAAGATATTCATCAACAAGTCATCTTTGCACTACAGGCCAAAGATATTCATCAACAGTTCATCTTTGCATTACTGGCCAAAGATATTCATCTACAATTCATCTTTGCACTACAGGCCAAAGATATTCCTCAACAATTCATATTTGCACTACAGGCCAAATATATTCATATCTCAAAGAAATATATAATCATTTCAGAATTTATATACACCATAATTATAACCATGTTAATCAATTCATCTTTGCACTTAAGCTAAAGATATTCAATTATAAATTCAATGGTCATGATCATACCAGTCACAATTCAACTTTGCACTACAGGCCAAAGAGAACCCTAGTCATGATCATACCAATAATCTACCCATCTTTACACTCCAGTGAAAGAGAAATTCAACATCAGGGTTATAAAAATGTTATATATGATAATAAAATCAATATAATCAACATATAGATTTAATCTCAAGAGTAATATTCATAAATCAACTATAATTTGGTTAGTAAAAGAAACCAATTTTGTCGTGAATAGTAACTCGTGAATAGTAACTCATGAATAGTAACTCGTGAATAGTAACTCGTGAATAGTAACACCGACTCAAAAAGGTAGAAATTCCACAATAAAATTCATACCAATATTTCGGTATAATGATATTGAAAGAATAACATTTCTTAAGCTTATAAACAATTTATTTAAATTGTTTACACTTTACTAATTAATGCATTTAATCATCATAAAATGCCAACTCTTAAGATTTCATCATCAATAACCAAAACCCTCATCAAAAATCTGCATATACCTCATATAGGATTCTCAAGCCATAAAATCCTATTTTTCAATTTTCTTACTTCACATAACATATTTAATTCATTTCTCATAACTAGACTATTTTCATGAAAAATACCAAATCAGTTCCAAAAATATTTCTTTTCTGAAATTTAGCATAATATAGTCCCATAGTGAACATATATTTTTCTCAGAATTTTTAAAAGTCATTTACTATTTTTCATATGGCCAAAATAGCCGAATATTTAGACATTTATCAAAAATTATACTTTTGTCTAAAAATTCTGAAATTTACAGAGTATACTTCTATCATATACATGTACTCCCAATAAAAATTTCATCAATTTTGGAGTTAACCACAAGGAATTATAAGCGGTTACTTTTAAAATAGTCTTTTCTCATAAAATTCATAACTCTCAATCTATACATCCAAAAATCACCATTTTTGGACACAATCAATAAAACTCATCAAAATATCATTTCAAATTTTTCCAGAATTTTTGAAGTTCAGAAAAATTACGAAACTGAAAAACATAACAACCCTTAAAATCCCTTACTATCCCTTACAATCCCTTACCTCAAAAGAGCAGTACTTCTGACTGGATATCGGATATGATGCTGAAGGAAACTTGCACTGATGAATAGCAACTCACCAAGTATCTAAAAACTCACAAAATATGCTTCATAATATAGAGAGAGAAAGAGAGAAAGCTTATGTTTCTGGTGTGATTTTCAATTCTAACTTAGCCCTCTATTTATAGGAAAATTTTGGTAGGTTTGACCTGCAACCTGATGGCTTTACCTGCTACTATTCCCACCCACCACATTTGAAATATAATTCAGCACATTTCTTCACCAACCACAAGTGGGGCCCACCAATTCTAGAATTTTTCACCAAAATGATTAACTCCGAAAATTCAACAATTTCTGAACCAGTCATCTCGTAAAATTCATAATAAATCATACGTTCATTTTTAACGGTTCAAAATTTGTGGGCATATACTCAACTTATATATGTATAACATATCCAAAAATTACCACGATCCAACGGTCGGATTAAAAATTATAACCCCCGCAAAATATCTCAAAAACCCTGATTTTTAATACCTCCATTCCGACAAAAATACTGATAAAAACCTCAACATTAACTCCTTCATTTTTAACCACAAAAATATATCCCTCGTTTATATCCACATAAAATAAATATTTCCTTATCATATGAATCAATAATTAATTATTCACAAATAATATTACAGAATCACATTTATGACAACCAGGCCGTTCCCAGGAAAGAGGGGGCTTTCCAATAAGGATTTCTCCTTACTGGCGCGCAATTAGATGACCAAACCTCTCCTTAGACAGAACTTTCTAGACATTGCCAATAATGTTATCTAATAATATTATTCAAATAATATGAATTATTGATCTGATAATGGGAAATACTGTGCAGCAACAATTATTGAACAACAATAATACAAAATTTCAACGTAGCAATTATTGAATCAATAAAATAAAATATTGAACAGTAATTACTGTAACAATTATTGAGTAGTGCCTTCTTACGTAAGAATCAATAATTTCAAAAATACTATGCAATACCGTGTGCTACTGTGCAATAACGCGTATTACTGTATTTTAACCACCGGGTATTCCAACAGTGTTAACGGTAACAACTACGCCGTTATTTGTAAAAACTCAAATTTGTCGTTTTCCTTCACCCGACAGTTATTCGTTATGGGGCCCACAAATAGCTGCGCCGTCGTACGAATATTTCCCGACAGAAAGAATATTCCACGACCAAACGAATATTCCCCGACAACAATGATTATTTTATAACCACTTGCTTATTTTGAAAAAAAAATCATATTGCACTCATAACTTTAAACTTTTATCAATTTAACCATTTACTGAATTGTAATTATAAGGAAAATTGAATACTTTTATTTCATAAAATTCGGGGTCTTACATGTATAGCTCCACGGCTCCATGTGGGAAGGCCCTCTTGATAGTAAATGGACCCGACCATCTAGATTTGAGCTTTTCGGGAAATAATCTCAGTCTTGAATTGAACAATAGTACTGAATGCCCCAGTTAGAACTTTCTCTGCAGGATTTTCTGGTCGTGCCATTTCTTGACATTTTCTTTATACAACTTCGATTTTCATATGCTTGCCGGTGGAATTCATCAAGTTCATTCAATTTAAATAACCTCTTTTCTCCCGTCGCTGTTTGATTGAAGTTGAGCTTCTGAATTGCGTAGTAGGCTTTATGTTGTAGCTCCATAGGTAGGTGACACGCTTTTCTAAAAACCAATTGATACGGAGACATCCCAATTGGTGTCTTGTATTGTGACGCCCCCAAAATAGATATACAACACCCATTCTGAGTCGCCAAATACATGGTACAGAAAGCAAACTACAACTTCAATAATATAATTGTCGTGCAAAATACGACAACACATACTGTGAGTTTAAATACAAATATTGTCTTCTAGACAATATCCACACTCAAATAAATCCTCATTACAATTATTCAAACACTATTTTATAGAAATAGTGAGGACTGCTAAAACATCTTTCTAGAACCATCACTCCATACCCCGACTAGATCCTGCTATGTTCTCACCTCCTGAGAAGAAAAATGGAACAAAAAGGAAAAGGGTGAGCTCAACTAGCCCAGTAAAGAATATTATGACTAAGATAATATACAAACAAATTATCGTTAGTCTTCAACAGGGAAAAATCTGATAGAATATAATCGACAACAAGTTTTAGATCAACAACTGCAGCGGAAACAGCAAACCATTAGAAGAGTCAAGTAGAGAAAGAATTCTACTATCTTCTAAGATTTAAAAGTCCATCATCAATATTTTATCCCTGTAACATCAATTAATAATCATCTTTATCCAAATATTCATCTTTGCACTACAGGCCAAAGATATTCATTTGTATCACCTGTCAGTCATGTTCATCTCAACACTTGTTCATCTTTGCACTACAGGCCAAAGATATTCATCAAGTAATCATACATCTTTGCACTACAGGCCAAAGATATTCATTAATATCATCATTTAGGACTGAGGATGATGAAAAATATCTTAAAGAGAACGAATCCAATGAGACAGAAGGACAAATAATAGGGATTCGTATAACAGTTTATCCAAGATCAATAATACTTCATAATAATCAATTGTGAAGCAGAATTCAAACATAAAGATCAAAACATGGATACAATCAAAGATAGTAACCATAATAGACATCTTGGACAAAAAGGAAAAATTTTATTTTTCGGTGAATAGTGCCGTATTCGTGAATAGTGTCGTATACGTGAATAGTACCGTATACGTGAATAGTAACCCCGACACAAAAAATTCCAAATTTGATAAAAACTCATATCAATATTTCAGCATAATGATATTGAAGAAAATAATATCATTTAAGAATAAAATAATATCCCTTACCTCAAGATATCAGTACTTCTGGTCGGAATACCGGTATAAGGCTGAAAGAAACTTGCTCTGATGAATAGAAACTCTCAAAGTATCTAAATACTCACAAAATACACTCAATAATCTAGAGAGAGAAAGAGAGAAAACTTGTTTCTGATGTGATTTTCAATTCTAACTTAGCCCTCTATTTATAGGAAAATTTTAGTAGGTTTGACCTGCAACCTGATGGCTTTACCTGCTACTATTCCCACCCACCACATTTGAAATATAATTCAGCACATTTCTTCACCAACCACAAGTGGGGCCCACCAATTCTAGAATTTTCCATCAAAATGATAAACTCCGAAAATTCAACAATTTCTGAACCAGTCATCTCGTAAAATTCATAATAAATCATACGTTCATTTTTAACGGTTCAAAATTTATGGACATATACTCAACTTATATATGTATAACATATCCAAAAATTACCACGATCCAACGGTCAGATTAAAAATTATAACACCCGCAATATTTCTCAAAAACCCTAATTTTTTAATACCTCCATTCCGATAAAAATACTGATAAAACACCTCAACATTAACTCCTTCATTTTTAACCACAAAAATATATCCCTCATAAAATAAATATTTCCTTATCATATGAATCAATAATTATTTATTCACAAATAATATTACAGAATCACATTTATGACAACCAGGCCGTTCCCAGGAAAGAGGGGGCTTTCCAATAAGGATTTCTCCTTACTGGCGCGCAATTAGATGACCAAACCTCTCCTTAGACAGAACTTTCTAGACATTGCCAATAATGTTATCTAATAATATTATTCAAATAATATGAATTATTGATCTGATAATGGAAAATACTGTGCAGCAACAATTATTGAATCAATAAAATAAAATATTGAACAATAACTACTATAACAATTATTGAGTAGTGCCTTCTTACGTAAGAATCAATAATTGGTGCAATACCGTGTGCTACTGTATTTTAATCACCGGGTATTCCAACAGTATTAACGGTAACAACTACGCCGTTATTTATAAATAACTTATACTTGTCATTTTTTTCATCCAATCGCTTTCCGTTATGGGGCCCACACAAGGCTGCGCCGTCGTACGAATATTCCCCGACAGCAAGAATATTCCACGACCAAACGAATATTTCCCGACAAAAATGAATATTGTATAACCACCTGCTTATTTGAAATATTTGCGCATTTTACCCATAACTAACCTCATTAATCAATTTAACACTTACTATTTCAAAATAATAAATAGAGGGAATTTAAATTTCATTTATTAATAATTTGGGGTCTTACATGTATGTTGTCCTGTATGCCCATAGTGCGTCATCTAATTTTAGAGACCAGTCTTTTCTGTTCGGGTTGACTACCTTCTCTAAAATTTTCTTAACCTCCCTGTTGGAGACCTCAACTTGCCCACTTGTCTGGGGGTGATATGTTGTTGCGACTCTATGATTGACCCCGTATTTTCCCAAGAGAGCTGTGAATGATTTATTACAAAAATGACTTCCCTCGTCACTTATGATTGCCCTTGATGTGCCAAATCGGGTGAAGATATTATTTTGTAGGAACTTGAGAACAACTTTGGCATCATTCGTAGGAAGTGCTACAGCTTCCACCCATTTTGTTACATAATCCACCGCAAGTAAAATGTATAAGTTATTGAATGAGGGATGAAAAAACCCCATAAAGTCCATTCCCCACACATCAAAAGCTTCTACTTCCATGATTGTGTTGAGTGGCATTTCGTTTATTTTTGAGATGTTTCCCACCCTTTGACATTTGTCACAACTTTTCACAAACTGGTGGGCATCCTTAAACACTGTAGGCCAATAGAACCCTACTTGTAGAACTTTGGTTGGTGTTCTCTCACTTCCATAATGTACCCCGTATGCAGACAAATGACACTCGTGCAAAATATTCTTTACTTTGATGTATGGTACGCATCGACGAATCATTTTATCTGCGCACTATTTGAATAAATACGGCTCGTCCCACATGTACCACTTGACGTCATGTAGGAACTTCTTTTTCTGTTGGCGTGTCAAATTAAGGGGAATGATATTGCTCACCAAGTAGTTTGCAAAATCTGTATACCATGGAAATTCCGCGTTGACTCCAAACAGTTGCCCATTCGGAAATGACTCGTTTATTAAACACTTATCTTCCCCATTTTTGTCCAAATTTTCTAACCTTGAAAGATGATCTGCAACTTGATTCTCTATCCCCTTTCTATCTTTTATTTCTAAATCAAATTCCTGTAAGAGGAGGATCCATCTGATAAGTCGAGGTTTAACATTCTTCTTCAAAATTAGGTAGCGAATTGCCGAGTGATCCGTGTAAACCAATACCTTTGTTCCAATTAGATATGACCGAAATTTGTCAAAGGCATATACCACTGCAAGTAACTCTTTTTCTGTAGCTGTGTAGTTCAATTGTGCATCCGTAAGAGTTTTTCTTGCATAGTATATGGCGTTGAGTATCTTCTCTCGGCGTTGACCCAAAACAGCCCCTACTGTATAGTCGATCGCATCGCACATTAGTTCAAAGGGCATAGTCCAATCCGGTGCGATGATCACTGGAGCTGTAATCAACTTTTCTTTAATTGTTCAAAAGCTGTCTTGCAATCCTCGTCGAACTTGAAAACTGAATCTTTCTCTAAGAGACTGCACAATGATTTTGCAATCTTAGAGAAATCTTTAATGAACCTTCGGTAGAATCCCGCATATCCCAGAAAGCTGCGGATTCCCTTGACTGTAGTTGGCGGTGGTAGATTTTCAATTATTTCTAACTTAGCACTATTAACCTCTAATCCCTTCGCTGAAACCTTGTGCCCCAAGATTATTCCTTCTTCGACCATAAAGTGGCACTTTTCCTAGTTAAGCACCAAATTTTTCTCTACGCATCGCTTTAAAACCATGACCAAGTTCTCTAAACAGACATCAAAATTATCTCCAAAGACAGAGAAGTCATCCATGAAGACTTCCACATTCTTCTCCACCATGTCCGAGAAGATGGCCATCATACACCGTTGGAAGGTTGCGGGTGCATTACACAAGCCAAAAGACATTCTCCTTGTGACGTCCCCAAAATAGGTATACATCACCCATTCTGAGTCACCAAATACATGGTACAGAAATAAATACAACTTCATTAATACAATTGTCGTGCAAAATACGACAACAAATACACTGTGAGTTTAAATACAAATATTGTCTAATAGACAATATTCAAACTCAAAAGGAGTCCTCATTACAATTATTGATACACTATTTTACAAAATAGTGAGGACTACTAAAACAACTATCTTGAACCATCACTCCATACCCCGACTAGTTTCTGCTATGTTCTCACCTCCTGAGAAGAAAAATGGAATAAAAAAGAAAAAAGGGAGAGCTCAACTAGCCCAGTAAAGAATATTATGACAAAGATAATATACAAAAAATTGTCATTAGTTTTCAACAGGAAAAAATCTGATAAAATATAATAGACAACAAATTTTAGATCAACAACTACAGCGGAAACAACAATCCATTAGAAGAGTCAATTAGAGAATGAATTCTACTATCTTCTAAGATTTAAAAGTTCATCATCAATATTTTATCCCTGTAACATCAATCAATATACATCTTGAATCAATATTCATCTTTACACTACATGCCAAAGATATTCATTTGTATCACCAGTTGGTCATGTTCATCTAAACACATGTTCATCTTTGCACTACGGGCCAAAGATATTCATCAGTTAATCATTCATCTTTGCACTACAGGCCAAAGATATTTAGTAATATCATCATTTAGGACTGAGGATGATGAAAAAAATCTTAAAGAAAACGAATCTAGTGAGACAAAAGAACAAATATTAGGGATTCATACAACAGTTTATCCAAGTTCAAAAATACTTCATAATAATCAATTGTGGAGCAGAATTCAAAAATAAGGATCAAAATATGGATACAATCAAAGATAGTAACCATAATAGACATCATGGATAAAGATGAGAAAATTTTATTTTTCTGTGAATAGTGTCGTATTCGTGAATAATGCCGTATATGTGAATAGTAATCTCGACACAAAAAGGTAGAAATTCCACAATAAAATTTATATCAATATTTTTGGCATAATGATATTAAAAGAAATAATATCATTTACGAAGAAAATAACATCCCTTACCTCAAAATAACAGTACTTCTGATCGGAATATCGGATGTAAAGCCGAAGGAAACTTGCACTAAATAATAACTCTTAAAGTATCTAAATACTCACAAAAATACGCCCGAAAATATATAGAGAGAGAGAGAGAGAGAAAAAAAAAACTTATTTCTGGTGTGATTTTTAATTCTAACCTAAGCGCCTATTTATAGGAAAATGCTAGAACATCAAAGGAGATTAAATTAATAAAATAATAATATAATTCTTTTTTCTTTCTACGCATGCTTTGTTGAATAAGCCAGCATGCCATTTCTGAAAATTTTTGTAGCCCACATGTTTTTAACAAAAGTGGGTCCCACCCATAATTTTAATAAAAATATTTAATTTTTGAAACTTCAACAATTCATAATAAATAGCCCTTTTATCAGAAAAATACAAATTTAATGTCCTTTTCATAGGAAATTTAATTCTCTACAACTTTGTAGAAGAAAATTTTTCCAAATTACAAACAGAAAATGTTCGAAATTAACATACGGACGATTTTTAATACCTCTTAAAATTCATAACAAATCATACGTTAAATTTTAACGCTTCAAAATTTGTGGACATATACTCAAATTATATATGTATAACATATCCAAAAATCACAACGATCCAATAGTCGAATTAAAATTATAACTCACGTAATAGAGCTTTAAGAATACTATTTTGATTTTTAATACCTCCATCCCGACAAAATACTGATAAAATACCTCAACATTATTTCTTTCATTTATATTCACACAAAATAAATATTTTCTTATCCATCGTTTATATCCACATAAAATAAATATTTCTTTATCATATAAATCAATAATTAATTATTCCCAAATAATATTACATAATCACAATTATGACAACCAGGTCGTTCCTATGAAAGAGGGGGCTTTCCGATAAGGATTTCTCTTTACTGGCGCCCAATTAGGTGACCAAACCTCTCCTTAGACAAAACTTCCTTAGACATTGCCAATAATGTTATCTAATAATTATATTCAAATAATATAAATTATTGATCTGATAATGGAAATACTGTGCAGTAACAATTATTGAAACAACAATAATATAAAATATCAACGAGCAATTATTGAATCAATAAAATAAAGTATTGAACAGTAATTACTGTAACAATTATTGAGTAGTGCATTCTTACGTAAGAATCAATAATTCAAAAATACTGTGCAATACCATGTGCTACTGTGCAACCACGCGTATTACTGTATTTTAACCACCAGGTAATCCAACAGTGTTAACGGTAACAACTACGCCGTTATTTATAAAAACTCAAACCTGTCATTTTTTTCATCCGTCAGTTATTCTGTTATGTGGCCCATAAATAGCTGCGTCATCGTACGAATATTCTCCGACAGTAAGAATATTCCACGACCAAACGAATATTCCCCGACAACAATGAGTATTTTATAACCACTTGCTTATTTAAAATATTTACATATATCACCCTTAACTTTAACCTTTTTATCAATTTAACCATTTACTGAATAGCAATTTTAAGAAAAATTGAATTCTTTTATTTCAAAAAATTCGGGGTCTTACAATCTCCCCTCCTTATAAAATTTCGTCCCCAAAATTTACGTACCTGGTATTTCGAAGAGTTGAGAATAACTTGCTTTCATTTTAGATTCTATCTCCCCGGTCATCATGATTTTTCCATTGCTTATCTCCTGTATTTTAGATATCATTCTAAAATACAGCTTCAAAACAAAGGTTAATTGACAGATCACAATTTGTCAACTTAAGTAAGAAAATTTAGCTTAGGTAGGACACACACTAGCGAAGGATATTACTCATCTCTCCCCTCCTAGTTCTATTCTCCGATCTCCGCCAGATACCATATCCCTAAGCTCTGATACCAACTGTGATGACCCCAAAATAGGTATACATCACCCATTCTGAGTCGCCAAATACATGGTACAGAAACAAATACAACTTCATTAATACAATTTTCGTGCAAAATATGACAACACATACACTGTGAGTTTAAATACAAATATTGTCTAATAGACAGTATTCAAACTCAAAAGGAGTCCTCATTACAATTATTGATACACTATTTTACAAAATAGTGAGGACTACTAAAACAACTATCTTGAACCATCACTCCATACCCCGACTAGTTCCTACTATGTTCTCACCTCCTGAGAAGAAAAATGGAACAAAAAAAGAAAAAAGGGTGAGCTCAACTAGCCTAGTAAAGAATATTATGACTAAGATAATATACAACAAATTATCATTAGTCTTCAACAGGAAAAAATATGATAAAATATGTAACACCCCAACTTTTATAAATAAAGATAAATTTTCTATAAATATTATTTTTGAATATTATGGAGTTAATTTGATATAATGTTATAGTTGTGGGTAATAATTATAAATTTTATAAAGTACGCAAGTTGTTATATAATATTCGATTGGTCAGGGAATATTCGTTTTAACAGGAAATATTCGTACAACGGCACAATCATTGGTGGACCCCACAACAGAATTATTGTCGGATTGAGAAAACGACAAAAAATATTTTATTAAAAATAACGGCGGAAGTTTTACCATTGATACTGTTGAACTACTCGGTACTAAAAGTATAGTAATATGTGTGGTTGCATAGTAGCACACGGTATTCCTTATTAATGTTTATGTGAGAAGTCACTCAGTTTGATTCAATTATTGTCAGTTAATAATATGAATTATTTAGTGATAATGACGTTTTGTTTTATTCGTATTATTAACGTAATAAAACAAAAACATCTTTTTATATAAAACAGAATACTTTATTAAAGTTATTCTATAAATAGAATATATTATATTTTATTTAAAAGATTTTTCTTTAAATATGGACCGTCAAATTAAAGTAATCAATCTGGACCGTTCATAGATTAGTTACTATGCATTCTATTTTTCTATAAATAGCAGCTCATTCCTTCATTATTTCTTACGAATTCACTGAACTCTAGAGAGAGAAACTATAGAGAGAAACTATAGAGAGAGAGAAGAAGAGTATTCTACTACTTAACTACTTCCTTATTTCAGCTCTTCTTTAAAACGGCAAGGGGTGTTATTCTTTCTTATTCATGAAGAGAACTGTTGTTATTCCATTTCTTATTATTCTGTTGGAATAACCTGTATACGCGGTCTACCCTATACTTGGTGACATTCTTCTATTATTCTATTGGAATATCTTGTCCGTGTGTTTTACACCGGACCAGGTTCCGTCTTTATTATTATTCTGTTGGAACATCCTGTTTGTGTGTTTTACACCGGACCTGGTTCCGTCTTTATTATTATTCTATTGGAACATCCTGTCCGTGTGTTTTACACCGGACCTGGTTCTGTCTTTATTATTATTCTGTTGGAACATCCTGTCTGTGTGTTTTACACCGGACCTGGTTCCGTCTTTATTATTATTCTGTTGGAATATCCTGTCTGTACGTTTTACGCCGGACTTAGTTCTATTATTTATTATTCTATTGGAATAACCTGTCTGTGTGATCTATCGCATGCATGGTGATTTCTTTTATTATTCCATTCTTTATTATACTCAGTTGGTTAAGTTTTGACTTCTATACTCCATAAAATTTATGAAATATCCTTAATAATTGCGTTTCATCCAGTATCTTTTCATGAAAATATTCTTCTAAGCATTCTTGAATTTTACTCCACAAAGCAGTATCATGTTGACAATTTGGACGTTGTTAATTCTTGGATAAATTAATTCTTAAACTTGTTTTATTGAATTCTTATATCATTGTCATCATCCTCATGTTTATAAAATGTTGAAAGTCATCTGTGGCCTGTAGTGCATAGATGGACTTGGTATGATTATGACCAGGGATTATTCGGTATAATCATGACCGTAATATTACAAATGATGTGGTAAAAGTCCTCATTGGCCCGTAGTACATTGATGGACAGTTGTTGGCATGATCATGACCATTAATGAATACACGAATATCCTTGGCCGTAGTGCAGGGGTGATTCGATGATATGGATTATTTTATTAAGCTGAGTCCCAGCGATCACGGTGTTGAAAAACCTTTTAAATCATAAAAGATAGTAGAGTTTATTTTCTACTTGACTCTTTTAATGGATTGCTTGTTCCGCTGCAGTTAAACTTGATGTCTATTATATTTTATCAGCTTAACATTGTTGAAGGCTAATGATAATTTATTCTGCATTATCTTAGTCATAATATTTCTTACTGGGCTAGTTGAGCTCACCCTTTCTTTCACTGTTCTCTTCAGGAAATGAGAACGTAGCTGGGGCAAGTCGGGGAACAGAGTGATGGTCCGAATGATAGTATTAGTTAGTAGTCCTCACTATTCTATGTAATAGTGTGATAATAAATGTAATGAGGACTCCTTTTGAGTATGAATACTCTCTAGAAGATAATATTTGTATTCAAACTCACAGTTTATGTTTTGTCGTATTGTACACGACAGTTGTATTAATAAGTTGTATTTGTATTCTGTACAATGTATCTGACGACCCAAGATGGGTGATGTATACCTAATTTTGGGGGCGTCACAGTTGGTATTAGAGCTTAGGGATATGATCCCTGTTAAGATGTGAGAATAGAACTAGGAGGGGAGAGACGGGTAATTCCTTCGCTAGTATGACCTACCTAAGTTTATTTGCATGGTATTTAATTGGTCGGTCATAATATAAGGATAGTATATGACATATCAATTAACTTTTATTTTGTGGCAGTATCTAAAAATGGCATCCGAGAATGTTGAGAATAACAATGGAGCATAGGCGACTGTAGATTCACCACATATCAATAATCGGGATAATGTGCATCAGGAAGGCGATAATCCTCATGCAAACAACAATACTGACCAAATGATGAATGACGGAATGTTCAGAAGCTTTATGCAGTTCATGCAACAGCAGGCGACAGCGGCTCCTGTTCAAAATGTAGGTGGAAACACTGAAAACTCTCGGACGGTCACCGCTAAATAGTTCAAGGAGCTGGGACCACCAGAGTTTAAGGGAGAGCCAAAACCACTTATAGCGGAAACATGGATAAAGCAGATTACCAAGATATTTGATGTCTTGGGATGCTCCGAGGAGCAAAAGGTTCCCTTTGCCGCCTTTATGTTGTGAGGAGAGGCAGATTACTGGTGGGAATCGATTAAGCGCACTTAACCTGCCGCACTGAAGCTGTCTTGGGAGAAGTTCCAAGAGCTGTTCAATGACAAATACTTTCCCGAAAGTGTTCGTCACATGAAGGAGGTGAAGTTCATCAAATTGGAGCAGAATAATATGACCGTGTCGCAGTATGAGGCTAAATTTGTTGAGTTGTCCCGGTTTGCGTCCCACTTTATGGATAATGAAGAGCGAATGACGTGAATGTTTTTACGAGGTTTGAAACCTGAGATACGTCAACATCTTATTTCTCATAAACTGTGTTTGTATTCAGATGTTGTGAATAGGGCTCAGTTAGTGGAGCGCGATAACGAGTCAACGTAACCAAAAGAGAGCAGTCGACAAAATGATAATACCAGTGAGAGCAGTCATAGAAGCGGCGACAACAAGCGTGGAGGAAATCAACAGGCCAGAAATGGTAACCACTTCGGTGGTAATCAGGGCCAAAACAATAAGAATGGTCATTTTCGGAAGAGGAAATTCAACAATGATGGAAAGACGTCAGCACCAGCACCCACTGTTAAGGAAGGAGAACGACCACCTATCATATGTTTCAAATGCGGAGGGGAGGGGCACATCAGTCCAAACTGCGCGATGCCGTCTAAAGCATGTTATAATTGTGGAAGAGAATGTCATTTAGCTCGATTTTGTCGTTTACCAAAAACAAGTTCAGCCAAGATGGAGACACCAAAGGCCGTCCCAAAAAAGTCAAAACCGGTAGTGCAAGGGAGAGCATTTGTTGTGACCTCCCAGAAAGTAAGGAATCCGAATGAGGTCATCACGAGTAAGCATACCATAAACTCTAACAAAGTATATACTTTATTTGATACCGGTTCTACTCATTCTTTTATTTCTCCTACTTGCGCTCATCGATTAAAATTGACTCCGGAGAAATTAGACTTTGATTTTTCTGTTGAAACTCCATTGGGAGAAACCTTCATTACATCCACGGTTTATAAGTCTTGTTTGGTTCAAGTTGGTACCCACACATTACCTGTCGATCTTATTTCATTAAAAATACTTGTATTTGACGTGATTCTAGGGATTGATTGGTTAACTACTCATCATGCAAAAATTAATTATTTTCGTAAGGTTGTTAGCTTTCATATAATCCTAATCGACCTATTATGCGAATTCAAGCAACCAAACCATTAAAATCAATCGCTGTCATCTCAAGCCATAAAGCTATTCGTTTATTAAAAAACGGATGTCAAGCTTTCTTAGCTCATGTCACGGATCTAAACAAAAATACGCCAGTTTTGAATGGTATTTCTATTGTAAATAAATTCCCTGACGTATTCTCTGAAGAACTTCCTGGCCTACCCCTAGAGCGTGAAATTGAATTTTGTATTGACCTTGAACCCGGTACAAAACCCATTTCCAAAGTCCCATATCGAATGGCTCCTATTGAACTTCAGGAGTTAAAGATCCAACTACAGGAATTGTTAGACATTGGCTTTATTCGTCCAAGTACTTCTCCTTGGGGTGCTCCTGTGCTATTCGTGAAGAAGAAAGATGGAAGTATGCGACTTTGTATTGATTATCGGGAGTTGAATCATGTCACCATCAAAAACAGGTACCCATTGCCACGTATTGATGACCTGTTTGACCAGTTGCAAGGAGCACAATTCTTTTCAAAGATCGATCTTCGTTCTGGATATGATCAGCTGAAGGTTAGAACTGAGGATATTCCAAAGACGGCTTTCAGAACTCAGTACGGGCATTATGAATTCCTAGTCATGTCCTTTGGATTGACTAATGCTCCGGCTGCCTTCATGGATATGATGAACCGGGTATTCAAGGAATATTTGGATCACTTTGTGGTCGTCTTTATTGATGACATCCTTATTTATTCCAAAAGTCGTGAAGATCATGAGCAACACTTGAGGCTGGTACTCCAAAAGCTTCGTGAATACAAGCTTTATGCCAAGTTGAAGAAATACGAGTTCTGGCTGGAGGAGGTAGCATTCCTTGGGCATGTACGTAGATGGGTGATGTATACCTAATTTTGGGGGCGTCACAAAATATAATAGACAACAAATTTTAGATCAACAACTGCAGCGAAAACAATAATCCATTAGAAGAGTCAATTAGAGAATGAATTCTACTATCTTCTAAGATTTAAAAGTTCATAATCAATATTTTATTCCTGTAACATCAATTAATATACATCTTAAATCAATATTCATCTTTGCACTACATGCCAAAGATATTCATTTGTATCACCAGTTGGTCATGTTCATCTAAATACATGTTCATCTTTGCACTACGGGCCAAAGATATTCATCAGTTAATCATTCATCTCTGCACTACAGGCCAAAGATATTCAGTAATATCATCCTTTAGGACTGAGGATGATGAAAAATATGTTAAAGAAAATGAATCCAATGAGACAAAATGACAAATATTAGGGATTCATACAATAGTTTATCCAAGTTCAAAAATACTCCATAATAATCAATTGTGGAGCAGAATTCAAAAATAAAGATCAAAACATGGATACAATCAAAGATAGTAACCATAATAGACATCATGGATAAATATGAGAAAATTTTATTTTTCTGTGAATAGTGTTGTATCCGTGAATAGTGTCGTATACGTGAATAGTAACCCCGATACAAAAAGGTAAAAATTCCACAATAAAATTCATATGAATATTTTGGCATAATGATATTAAAAGAAATAATATCATTTACGAATAAAATAACATCTCTTACCTCAAAATAACAGTATTTCTGATCGAAATATCGGATGTAAAGTCGAAGAAAACTTGCACTAAATAGTAACTCTCAAAGTATCTAAATACTCACAAAAATATGCTCGATAATATAGAGAGAGAGAAAACTTGTTTCTAGTGTGATTTTCAATTCTAACCTAAGCGCCTATTTATAGAAAAATACTAGAACGCCAAAGGAGATTAAATTAATAAAATATTAATATAATTCTTTTTTCATTCTACGCATGCTTTGTTGAATAAGCCAGCATGCCATTTCTAAAAAAATTTACAGCCCACATGTTTTTAACAAAAGTGGGTCTCACCCATAATTTTAATAAAAATATTTAATTTTCGAAACTTCAACAATTCATAATAAATAGCATTTTTTCAGAAAAATATGAATTTTATTTTCTTTCCATAGGAAATTTAATTCTCTACAACTTTGTAGAAGAAATTTTTTTCAAATTCCAAACAGAAAATATCCGAAATCCACATACGGACGATTTTTAATACCTCTTAAAATTCATAACAAATCATACATTAATTTTTAACGATTCAAAATTTGTGGACATATACTCAACTTATATATGTATAACATATTCAAAAATCACAACGATCCAACGGTCGAATTAAAATTATAACTCACGTAATAGAGTTTTATGAACACTGTTTTGATTTTTAATACCTCCATTTCGACAAAATACTGATAAAATACCTCAACATTAATTCCTTCATTTATATTCACACAAAATAAATATTTTTTTATACATCATTTATATCCACATAAAATAAATATTTCCTTATTATATAAATCAATAATTAATTATTCCCAAATAATATTACATAATCACAATTATGACAACCATGTCGTTCCTAGGAAAGAGGGGGCTTTCCGATAAGGATTTCTCCTTATTGGCGCGCAATTAGGTGACCAAACATCTCCTTAGACAGAACTTCCTTAGACATTGCCATTAATGCTATCTAATAATATTATTCAAATAATATGAATTTTTGATCTGATAATGGAAATACTGTACAGTAACAATTATTGAAACAACAATATTATAAAATATCAACGTAGCAATTATTGAATCAATAAAATAAAGTATTGAACAATAATTAATGTAACAATTATTGAGTAGTGCATTCTTACGTAAGAATTAATAATTCAAAAATACTGTGCAATACTGTGTGCTACTATGCAATCATGCGTATTACTGTATTTTAACCACCATGTAATCCAACAGTGTTAACGGTAATAACTACGCCGTTATTTATAAAAACTCAAACTTGTCGTTTTCTTCATCCGTCAGTTATTCTGTTATGGGACCCACAAATGGCTGCGCCGTCGTACGAATATTCTCCGACAGTAAGAATATTCCACGACCAAACGAATATTCCCTGATAAAAATGAGTATTTTATAACCACTTGCTTATTTAAAATATTTACATATATCACCCTTAACTTTAACCTTTTTATCAATTTAACCCTTTACTGAATAGTAATTATAAGAAAAAATGATTACTTTTATTTCATAAAATTCGAGGTCTTACACTCCTAAATGCAAAGGTGTCGTATGGGCACGTGAAAATGGTCTTCTCTTGATCTTCAGGAGCCATGACTATCTGATTATATCCCGAATACCCATCCAGTAAGCAGTAAAATTTGTGCCCCCACCAACCTGTCCAACATCTGATCGATAAAAGGTAGAGGAAAGTGGTCTTTGCGGGTTGCTTTATTCAGCTTCCTATAGTCCATGTAAACCCTCCAACCGATCACTGTCCTCGTCGGAATTAATTCATTATCATTATTCTTCACTACAGTCATTCCTCCCTTTTTTGGCACACATTGAACGGGACTGACCCAAGCACTGTTTAAAATTGGGTAGATGATTCCCGCATCCAACAACTTCAGAATCTCTTTCTTCACCACTTCTTTTATGATCGGATTTAGCTGTCTCTATTTTTCCACTATTGGCTTTGCATCCTCTTCCATAAGAATTTTTTGAATGCAGAAGGATGGAATAATTCCCTTAATATCTGCTATTGTCCATCCTATAGCTGATTTGTATTCTCTAAGCACTCTCAGCAACTTATTTTCCTATAATTCGTTAAGCGCATCAGCAATAATAACAGGTAAAGTATTAGAATTGCCTAAATATGCATACTTGAGGTGTTTAGGAAGTGGTTTAAGCTCAAGTGTAGATGGCTCCTCTAATGACGGTTTCATCCGTGACGTGGCTTTCTCTTCTGTGTGTAATGGCTCAAATGGTGTCTTAACTCTACTAACTCATGGTAGAGAATCAAGCATATGCAAATAATCCATGAATTCTGGATCGTTTGAATCTTCATCTCCCAATAGTGTAGTTTCTAATGGATCATTCACCAAGCTCTTAACCATGTCTTCATTAACTATCTAATCAATGACATCCACCCCTTCATTAACTATCTGATCAATGACATCCACCCGAAAACACTATTCTTCATCCGTATGGAATTTCATAGCTTTGAACACGTTGAACTTGACGTCCTGATCTTGGACCCTCATGGTTAATTCTCCTTTTTGCACATCTATGATAGTCCTACCCGTAGCCAAGAACGGTCTCCCTAGGATGATTGGGATATTTTTATCTTCCTCAAAGTCCAAAATTATGAAGTCCGCTGGAAAAATGAATTTGTCCACCTTGACCAAAATATCCTCCACAATGCCTCTTAGGTATGTAACTGACCTATCCGCCAATTGTAGAGATATATTGGTCAGTTTCAGAGCTCGTAAACCTAATTTACTGCATACTGATAACGATATGAGGTTCACACTTGCCCCCAAATCACATAAACACTTTTGGAACGCCATGTTCCCAATTGTACACAGAATGGTGAAACTCCCCAGATCTTTCAACTTTAGAGGTAACTTCCGCTGTAGAACTGCACTGCACTCCTCTGTTAATGCTACAGTTTCAAAATCCTCCAACTTCTTTTTCCTAAATAGAATACCCTTCATAAATTTGGCATAGCTAGGCATCTGGTCTAAGGATTCTGTGAAAGGGATGTTAATCTGGAGTTTCTTAAAAACTTCTAAAAATTTTGCAAATTACTTGTCTAATTTCTATTTTTGGATTCTTTGTTGAAACGGCGGTGGAGGATACACAACTGGCTTGTCATCTGACTTTGTCTGTTCAACTTGCTTTTCCTCACTCTGTTTCTCTTCAACCACTTTGTTTTCATCAGCTTTGTCATCCGTTATAATTAAATTTTCTACAATTTTCCTATCTATATATTTTTAGCTTCTCAAAGTGATTTCCTAACACTGCTCTTGATTTCCCTTCGGATTCTTTTATGTGTCACTTGGTAGAGCCCCTTGCGGCCTATTATTTAATGCAAGAGTAAGTTGTCCCATCTAATTTTCTAAGTTCTTGAAGGCTACTGCTTGTGATTTCATAACCGCCTCGTTGCTCGTTATATATTTCAACAACAACTCTTCTAAATCTGTTTTCCTCTCCTGATGCTGAGCTGTTTGTTGGTGCTGATTCTAAAAACTCGGAGGATAAGAAGGTCTTGGAGCCTACTTATTTTGATTGTTGCTCCATGAAAAATTAGGATGGTTCCTATTCCTCGGATTATAGGCATTATGATATGTATTATGCGAAATTCTATTGTAGCTGCCCAAAAATTGAACCAACGATGGGTTGATGGCACATTGCGCCGTAGGATGTTCTCCAGCACATAACTCGCAAACATATGCCACCTACTGTGGTTGCGCACCGGTCAGAGTATCCATTTTCTTTGATAAGGCAGCAATCTGTGCTGCCAATGCGGTTACCCTGTCTACCTCTAAAACTTAGTTACCTTAGGCTATGTCATCCTCAATGTAGGCTATTGGTAGTTATTAGCTGCCATAGTTTCAACTAACTCATACACTTCCTCATAGCTCTTGGCCATAAATACTCCCCCCGAAGCTGCATCTATACTCGTCCTTAGATTCCCATTCAACCTGTTATAGAATGTGTTCATCTGCAGCCATTTGGGTAGTCCGTGATGAGAGCATTTTCTGAGCAATTCCTTGTACCTCTCCCATGCCTTATACAATGATTCCCCATGCTGCTGCTCAAACATGGTAATCTCATTTCTCATTTTTGCAATCTTTGTTGGTGGGAAAAATTTGGCTAGAAATTTTTGAGCGAGGTCTTCCCATATAGTTATTGATCCCGACGATAGCGAATGTAACTAACTCTTCGCCTTGTCCCGCAAAGTGAACGGGAACAAGCGAAGTCTAACTGCTTCATCCGACACCCCATTGTACCTGAAGGTGTCACATATCTCCAAAAAGCTAACCAAATGTTCATTCCGATCATCATTTGTAAGTCCCCCAAACTGAACTGAGTTTTGGATCATCTGAATAGTCCCAGGCTTGATTTCAAACGTATTTACAGCAATCGCTGGCCTGGTGATACTCGACTGAAGCTCAGTCACCTTAGGTGTAGCATAATCCCTTAGCGCTTTCTGGTCTTCTGCAGTCATTATCTCTTCTGTCTCAGAATTCTCAAAGTTTTCCTTAGTGTCCTTTATCCACTTACTTAGCCTCGTCCTCAAAAGGAAGCAATTCTGGATTTTTAGACCGAGTTTGCATAAACTAACTTCAAGAACATGAAACAAGAAAGAACAAAACAAAAGAAAAATGTTTAAGTAAAACTGAACTAATTAAACTGATATTGAAAACTATTAAAATCTATACTAAATCCCCAGCAACGGTGCCAAAAACTTGTTGGGTAAAATCTATATACGCTCACACGCAAGTGTACGTGATCAACAAGTAATATAATGATGAGTTGAGTATCATTCCAACAGAGACTTAATAAGAAATTAATCCTAACAATTAGGCTTACGACTTCACTTTAAGGATCACTCTGATTATTACACCCTATTCCAGTTTAATACATTATCCTAGTTTATTGATCAAAAACACTAAAGTAGAACTAGCCACCTCTCGATGCACTAATATCATATTAACTTAAATCAACAAATTAGATAGAATTAAGCTAAACACCTTAATCAACTAATTCACTATATCTCTATGTGAATTACAATCAAAGAAGGTTTAAGATCAAGTTCTCTATCCGATTATATGCGATGTTAAGCATATCTCTACCCTAATATACATAAAGATTTCATTCATTTACAGAATTCAAGAACACATGCTATAATGACTAAGTCTAGATTCGTATTTCATCTCTCGAGTTCTTACGATTCCACACAAAATTGGTGATCAAGCAATTCATAGATTCAAGCACAAATCACCATAGATAAACTGAAAGATAGATTATTAAACTAAAATTATAGGTTACATAATCATCGTTTAACCCAAAGATCCGTCATAAGCCTAATAAAGAATTTAGTTCATCATAAACGAATTAAAAACAAAAATAATTAAAGTAAACTCCTTAGACTTCAATATGCAATTATCGTGAAAATAATCTTCAAGTCTTCCTTCCAATGCTCTTGCTCCAATTAGCTCTAAAGATGTTAATTGATTGATCGATATAATCTCCCTTGTTGTCTCTTGTTAATTACCAACCCAAGAAATGTATTCTCAGTGTAATTCGTCGTCAATCACAGTTCCTCATCATGCCAACCACTATCTTCCATGCCACTGTAACAGTCCTAACCAAAACAGAAGACTTCTTTTCCCATACCCTCGGCCCCGGCGAGGGTTTTGCTTTATAAATGTCTGCCCCATCGAGCATGGCTTCTGTTAGTTGATCAGTACCCCCCACCCCGGCGGGGGTTTTATGTGTATGAAGTCCGCCCCAGCGGGGTGTCTGTCTGCTAATGTTCAAGTTCAGCTCCTGATCTTGCCAAATCTTGCCATGAATCCACTTTTGAAGTCTAAATGCCACACCACCATACCTAAACATAAAACAACACTAAACAAGTAAAACTAAACATAAAAACAAAGAATTAACACAGATTAAGCTCGAATTAGAGGCCGATTCGTAGGTATAAAACCCACTCAACACATCTTCAACTCTTGCTCTCTTAGCAGATTCTTCTTTCAAGTTGTCCTTTAGTTTTGCAATTTCCTCCATCAGCTGCTCATTCTCCCCCTCTGTGTGAACTAGCTTCTAGTCCACATTGATGAGACATTTGTCAAGATCCCGAAGCTCAATGTTAAAATCGTATACTTTGCCATACATTTGAGCTACGATAGAGTTTGGTGGAAACTTTTCCTCATCCTCATCTGCATCCGTCTATGGCAACTCCATGGGGTCTTCCTCAGCCGTCTCTACCACATCCTCATCATCAGGTATACCCTCTTGCTTAACCTTCGGGGTATAACCAACCACTGTGACCAACGGAGATGACTCCCTTGGCAGCAGTTGTTCTGAGACCACCTGAACATCTCGAGGCTCTTCCTCTCTAGGCATCTGAGGTCCCTCCTCCGTAACCTGACTGGATTCTCCCACATTAGCCATCCTGACAACAAAAATTTTTAAGTTTTTAATTACTAATTTTCACTACTCGACACTCACGAGCACATAAGTTTCAACCAATTACTAATTGGTTATTTCTTTATGGTCAGACAAAACAATTAGTATGATGTTGATTGTGTCCTGGGATCCTTTTTGTACAGGATATTTTTTGAGGTTTATTTAAGAATATTGTCAAGATCTTTTTAAACAAAAAAGTAAAAGATATTTTTTATGATATGGGCATATAGTTATTGGAATTTTGATAGCCAATTCAATCCAATTAAGATCATATATTCATATTCAGTTTCATATTGTAAATACATGACAACATAAATGTCTTTATTAGAAGCAATGGAACCCTGCTTGAACTATATATGAATAAATAACCTTACCAATTATAATTTTCAAAAGTAGCATGGCACATGTTTTGGAACAAAATAAAAGAAAATTTTAATTAAAAACTTGACCATCAAAACAAAAATGTGAAAAGAGAGAGGCTGAATAATTTTGGGCAACAATTTACTAGCCGTTGCAAAAAAATTGTATAAAATAAGCAACAAAAATAAATTGTTGACAATAAATGTGGCCCATATTAGGCAACAAAATATAGCAACAAAAAACTTTTTGTTGTCGGCGATGAAGAGAAATCTCTTCGGCAACAAAAAAGTAAATACGCGATGTTTTTTTTTCGCCAACAATTTGGCAACGAAATTTTGCAACGACCTATGCATTTCGTTACGAAAAATGAAAACCTTTCACAAAATGCAACAAATGACAAATTTCGTTACTAAACTTGCATTTTTGGCAACGACTTTATAATTTATTGCCCGAAAAATCGTTGCCAAATAACCATTTTTTGTAGTTTACCATGCTCCTTCCTAGGTGGTGGAAATGTCAGATCATTTAGCCAACCCAATACATCGCTGCCTGATAAGCGACCAACAACCCCCTTCTTCTCTGTCTTTCTGTTGAACTGTGTAGACATCTTTTTATAACTGTACTCAATAGGCAAGAATCTTCTAACAGTTCCAAAGAAACTAGTTTTTCGCCCATGACGTAGTTGTGTGCCTTGCATATCTCCCATACGAACTGGACATGACAACTTACCATGAGTCGACCAACCACTAATCATCCCAAGTGCTGGAAAGTCAGTGATTGTTCACAACAAGGCAGCCTTCATCACAAAATTCTGCCTGACAGATTTATAAAAGTCTAAACACCTGTTTTCCACAACATTTTAAGTTCATCGACTAACGGTCTAAGGTACACATTGACGTCTTTTGTAGGACTCTTATACCCTGATATGAGTAAAGTCAAGAAAAGATATGGATCCCTCATGCACATTGACGGTGGAAGATTGTAAGCTACCATAATCATTGGCTAAACAGAGTATGGCTAACTAAAATTATTAAATAAACAAAATCCATCTGTAGCCATGCCAAGCTTGACATTCCTAACTCTGTCAGTAAATTATGGAAAATGGCATCAAAATTCTTCCATTCATCTCCATCTGCTGGGTGAGTCAGTTGACCAGCCATGACATCCCTTATTCTATGCCAACTTATATGCTAAGTAGTGTGCGAAGACATGAACAACCGTTGCAACCTCGGCGCAAGAGGAAAGTACCGTAGTATCTTCTTTGGAACATGTTTCTCCTTCCCCCCACGTTTTGTGATCTTGTACCGAGGCAAGTTACAGATATCACACAACACCTTATCTTTGTCTTCCCCATAGTTTAACATACAATCCTACTCACAAGAATCGATCTTCTCATACCCGAGATTCAACCCCTTAACCATCTTCTTCACTTCATAGTAATTCACGGGCAGAGTATTATTCCTATGTAAGAACTTGCTAATTATAGAAAGCAAATCATTGAATCATCTCTCACTGCAGTCATGCTCATTTTTGAAGTGTAAAAGTTTCGTCACTGCAGAAAGCCTGGTGTGCTTGCCATTTTCAAGATACAATGGGACCCCCGATTCAAATAGCATGTTGTAGAAGGTAGATGCTGAATCATTTGGCTTTTGATGAGCACTACTTGACGCATGCTCGTTTTCAGCCCAGTCAATGTTGGTAGGGCCATACGCATCTACCAACATCTACAAGACATCATAGTTATCTAATTGCGAATCCCCGTGAATTGGTTGGTCTACAGTACTGTCTGTTAGTTCTCTAAACTAAGCTGATTCCCTATGATGAATCCATACTAAATACCCATCCATCACGGTACGCATCAACTAATCCCTTCCCATCAATCTGTATCCTACGGCACATCCAACTCCGGTCAGCTGACATCTTTAATTGAAGAAAATACCCAATTAGAACAAGAATAATCATGAATGTGGTCCATTCATGAATTTAGTTTACCTAGTATATATCTCCACTCTACACCTGTTAGGCTTCTATCTCGTTCCTGGATGCATCTCCTCACTAGTGCCAATCTTGAGCACATTTCTTTTATTTTACGAAAATTTTAGCAGCACCTCCCCATGGTCTCTAAGTATACGAAATAGACCAAGACAACTTAGTTTAAGTATGCACTCGAAGAACATATAGAGACACCAGCTGAAAAATTCTCAAAAGTTTATAAAAACGTATCTTATGAATTGACATCGACCTAAGTGAGAGACATAACATTCAGTAACAGTCCCAAACTGTGGACTATTCGACATTCACTCCTACTAAGTGAATGTCAAACGGGTTTCTAAGCTCCTACCCATATATACTACATGCAAAAGTAAATATGCAATTTATTGTAATTGTAAAAAACTAAACAAATGCTACTTAGTTTACTAAAACTCCTACATATACTACGTGATGTGTCAAACATATTCAATTTGATTTAGCTATGAAAAACTAAGCAAATGCTACTTAGTTTACTAATGCTCCTAATAAGTGTACTACATGTGTTAACCATATTTAATTACTTTAGTTGTGAAAAACTAAGCAAATACTACTTAGTTTAGTAAAAGTTATAAGTATTTACATGTGTCAAAACATATTCAGTTTAATTTAGTTGTGGAACACTAAGAAAATGACACTTAGTATTTATTTTATTTTATTTTATTTTATTTTATTATTTTGTTTCATTTTATTTCTTTTTATTTTATTTTATTTACATTTATTTTATTTTATTTTGTTTTGTTTTGTTTTATTTAATTTTAATTTTTATTTTGTTTTATTTTGTTTTAATTATTTAAATTTATTTAATTAATTTATTTTGTTTTATCAAAAGAATTAATTTTATTTTGTTTTATTTTACTTTATTTTACTTTATTTTTAATTTATTTTGCTATTTGATTTATTTTATTTTGTTTTATCAAAAGAATTTATTTTATTTTATAAATAATATTTTATTTTATTTTATAAATAATATTTTATTTTGTTTTGTTTTTTTTTTATTTTATTTTATAAATAATATTTTATTTTATTGTAATTTATTTCAATTTATTTTATTTTATTTTAAATTATATAATTTTATATTAGTATACTATATTTTTGTATTATATTATTTTATTTACAATTTATTTAAGGTAAATTAAATTAAATTATTTTACTTTATTTATTTATCTTAATTATGTTATTTGATTTTATTATTTTATATTATATTATTATACAAAATATAATTTATATTTATTTTATGTGATAATATTATTTTATTTTTTTAGTAGTTTGAAACTAAGTAAATGTTACTTAGTTTATTTTCAATTGAATTTATTAGTAGGAAACTAAATAAATGCTACTTAGTATATTTCAATATTGGAAACTAATTAAAATCCATAAAAAAAATAAAGTAGGGCCAACAGATATTGTAATTGAAGAATTCTGATAAGAATTTCGTTGAGAATTCTGTCGGAAATAGAAAATATACCAAAGTCTATATCTGTGACGACCCAAAAATTCGGATCGTCCAGAATTTAGGTTTAAAGAATTAGTTATTAATAAAACTATTTTTTATTAATATTATTATGTGCTATGTGTTTATTAATCGTTCTATAACCTAGGATGATTATAAGTCTGGAGGATTCTGGCTACGAGCTAGATTGAACGAATATGAATTTTCAAGACGAAAATAAAAAAATTTCGGGAACAAAAATATTTTCGAGGAAAAAGACGAAATAGACACTATTCATCCATTTCTGCTTGGAGATTTATTTTGAAATTCCGAGAAGTTATTGATTACGTAAATTTTTGAGACGTGATGGAATATTCAATAATATTTCAGTTATGGCAAAAACGAAGTTTTCGCCTGCGGACTTAAAACCCTTAGGTTAGGAAAAGTCAGTTCCGAGAATTTAATGATCTCGTATAATAATTAGGGTTATTATGCGTGAGAAATACATGTAATACTAATTATTATACGAGTATAGTACGAAGATTATTACGACGTATAATACGAATATCATACGAACTATATACGAAGAGAATACGAGAATGAGATGCGTAGAATACGATTTAGTCTTAAAGGCTAAGTAAGGGATAAGTTAAGTAATAGCTAAGTAAACTTAATAATTAAGTAAAGTGCTTATGCTTAAGGGCTAAGTAGACTTAATGAGTAAGTAAACTTAAGGGTTAAGAAGACTTAATGGTTAAGAAGACTTAAGGACTAAGAAGACTTAATGGCTAAGTAAACTTAGTGGCTAAGTGTTGGAGGAGGTGGGGGGCGAAATGACCAATTTGCCCTAAGCTTTGGTTTTCTATAAATAGGAAGCTAGATTTCATATTTTAGGATTTTGAAAATCCTCCACACTTGAGAGAGAGAGAGAGAGGTCGGATGGGAGGGAGAAGGAAGAGGAAAGGCTAGGTCGCGTACAAACTTTGTCCGACGGGAGAAGATTAAAGAAGAACGGTAATCCGGAACCTAGTCTCTTTTAAATTTTCTTTAAGTTTAATATGTTTAAAACATAACTTAATGAGAATAAGAAGTAAAAGATGTTAGTAATAATTTCATATGGTTGAAATCATAAGAAAATAAAGAAATGAGAATTAGAAGTTTAGTTTGTAAATTTCTTAAGGAAGTATAAGATTCGTGAGGATTTTGAGCAATCCGAGTAGATTATATGAACGAGTAGGTGAAATAAGTAAGAAATAGAGTTCTATAACATCAAATTCCAATAAAAAGTGAAATTGTAATCCAAAATATTGATTAAAATGAAGAACGAACGAAGAACACGAAGAACATGAAGAACGTTGTTGATGGACAAATTTAAAACTATTGTAGTATAATTGTTGTTGATGGACAAGTTTAAAACCATCACGTATAAGTTAGTTGCTTATTGTTTGGTTAGGAAAGGTAGAAACGTTCATGAAGAACGGATTAAAACGTAGCTATAACGAAGTTATGGCAAAATTTTCGTAAAAGACGAACGAGATTTAGAAAGTTAGTAAACGAACCCGAACGTTTAGAGTTTCATAAGGAAGTAAGAGAACATAGAAAATGTGAGTCGTAGACTTAAGATCGAACGAGTTCTGAGTTGGGAAGACCGAATTACGGACGAACGAACAAAGAACACTAAAAGCGTAAAAAATGAACAAAGGGTGAAGATCAAGCCAATCGAATAGCACGTTAATGGATTCAGAACAAATTTCTATCTGAGGGGTATTGAAGTACGTAAGATAAGGAAGAGAATGGCTTTGGAACGACCTCGTTCCGAGTTATAACGAATAAGTTATGAGATCGGAAAGTAAGCGTCTCAGAACAATTAAAGACTTAGAAAAAATTTCAAGAATTAGGGCTTGGCGCCGCGGCGCCAACCATGCCTTGTAATGTGGTGCTGTAGCGCCAGACCAAAGAGTCAGGTACTGCTAACTCACGCCGCGGCGCGAGAGTTAAAGGAGAGAGTGGCGCCGCAGCGCCGGTGTGAAGGAAAAGCCAGAGAAGAGCTTTTAATTGCTCAACTCTTGGGGGAAACGTAAGGGAAGATAAAGAACATAATGTCCATCTAATGTAACACTTAATCTAGTGAATTAAACTAGTAGTAAAGGTTGAACGAAAAGATTAAATAAGATTAAAAGACAACGATTGTAAGTGCGAGTTACGGAACCGATATCCGGGGACCGTAGTCGCGATGAACGAACGTGAGGGATTGCTATGGTTGTGATTCCTTAGACGCTGAGCGACGAGGGTAATGAATAACATTTCGATGTTATGTCATGATAGTGAGATATAAGTGTAAAGCGTATAGACGCTGTGAACGCAACGTTGTTGCGATGAATGATCGGTCTTGGCATACAACGATCGGTATGGCTTCGACACTAAGAACGAGCAATGAACATGGGGTTCGTATAATGGATAACGAAAGTATTAAATAAGATATGAATTATCGAGAAAGCCGTAATGAATGGTAATAAGATTAATGAAAGTCGAATATGAGTCAGATAAGAATGCAAATCATCAAAGATGATGAATGTATGAGTAAGACATCTCCGTATGTCATAAAGCCGTAAACTGGTAAAGGTAGTTAGTCGTGTAAACTTATATTGCAAAGAACGTGAACCCTAAGAAGTAAAGTTAAGTAAACCAATGCGTAAGTTCAATATATAACTAATTGGTGTTTATGTTTTCTCCTTATGTGTTATATAGGAATTGGATTGAGCAGTTCAGCGTAAGCTGTAGCTGGGCGTAAGACAAGTTTCCTAACTTCATTCATATTTTAAATGAATGTTAGTTTCTTAAACTTCTCACATTTCGAACTTGAGAAGTCTTGTCTATGTGCATATGTGCGATGTATGTACGAGGTGGTAGTATGTATGAGGCCTTGTGCCACAATTTGAACACTTCAGTGTTTCTATAATATGAACTGTTCTATGATTGACTGTTCAATACAAGTATGCTCTGTTTATACATGAACCGTTATTGATTAAGTCTGTGCTAATGATTCTAGCCAGACAGTATGTGTATGAAAAAGGTAGAGGAATGAAAGTATTTCAAAGTGAAAATGACAGATGTTTTAAGATGATAGGAATCAGGACTATTCCTATTATTCAAGCTGCTTCATAACCTTTGTTTGGTTATCGAAGTTCTGAAGAAATGTTTAAACTCTAGAAGTTGTTTGTTTAACTGTTATGACTTGCTGGGCAATTGAATGCTCACACTTGCTTTAAATGAAAAACATTTTCAACGAACAATGTTAGAAGAACTTAAAGACCCCGTAAAGATCAAGCTGACGGTATCCAGAGGAAGGACTATTCAGAAGGTGAATGAGTGAGAAGATCAAATGAAGACTTGTAATGTAGAAAGATAAAACTGAACTATAGACTAGTTAATGAACTATTATGTATCCTTGGTGGCGGATAAAAGTCACTCTTGTAAGATGAAATGAATAATGTATTTATTATTAGTTGTAATGAAAGAGGTTATAAGGTTTCCAGAACCTAGGATATGAGAGTGTATGTTGTTATATTTCAGTATATAATGATGTATATTGGATGAATGATGTACTCGTGACGTACGTAATCCGGGTGTGAAGATAGACCGGATTTCGGGGCGTTACAATATCAGTAAGAACCATCAGGTAAGATAAAGACATAATATTGCAAGAAAAAATCATATATACACAACATAAGTAATGTAGTCCCAAATCATTAAGGCAGTCCCAATATCAGTTTATTTTACATTTATTTTATTTTATTATTACTTTTTATTTATTTTATTTATATTATATTAATTAAATAAATATAATTAAATTTATTTTATTTTATTTATTTATTAGATCCGATTTAAGTTATTTCATTTAGTTTAATTTAATTTAATTTAATTTGTATTACATTATATTATATTATTTAAGTTATTATAATTTATTTTCATTAAATAATTTTATATGAATTAAATTATTTTAGTACTAATAAACTAAGTAAATGATACTTAGTTTATTTAAATATTGGGAAACATAAGACATAAATAAACATGGAGGAGGGCCTCTAAATTTTGGAATTGAATTATATATATTTTATTTATATTATATTATTTATATTAATTAATTAAATATAATTTATTTTATTATATTATATAATTAAATATTATATTATTTATAATATTAAACTTCTTTTATTTTATTTTATTATTATTTTTTATTTATATTATATAATATATTACTTAATTAATATAATTAATTTTATTTTATTTATTTAATCTGATTTAAGTTATTTCATTTAGTTTAATTTTGTTTCTTTAATTTTTTTTATTACATTATATTATATTATATAATTTATTATAAATTTTTTTCATTAAATAGTTTTTTATTTTCATTAATTTCTTTTAGTATTAATAAACTAAGTAAATGGTACTTAGTTTATTTTAATATTACACAGGAAATATATAAACACGGGGGAGGGCCTCCAAATTTTGGTAATTCAATAATTCTAATAGAAATTCTGTCTAGAATTCTGTCAGAAATAACAAATATACCTACATCAAACATCATCATCAAAACTAACATGCTGAGTTATACCTAAACATAATTCAAATTTTATCAAACCCAAATTAAAGCATATCATCAAACCCAATATTGCAGTATAAATATCAAACTAAAATTGCAGCAAATCAAACCCAAATTGCAGTAAATATCAAACTCAAATTGCAACATATCAAACCCAAATTGTAACATATTAAACCCAAATTACAGCATTCCAAACCTAATTTGAATAATATTATAATCAACCTCAACATCTTCACAATTAATAACAAAATAAACCCTAAATTATATATCAAACCCAAATTGAACTATAATTCAGCCAAGTTCATTAGTTTCGTATATAACAAAATAAATTAAACACTAAATTAAGCCCAAAATCAGTTGTTTAATATACTGACATATAAACCCTAACCCTAACATAACTAAGTTTAAGTTAAAAATTTACCTCACTTGATCGAAATGCTACAGACAAATGAGAGGAGATACCCACGACGTTGCCGCCGATTCCCACCACCGCCAAAAATCCAAAGTCCACCGTCTATTCCCACCACCGATGTTCGACAGAAGAGAGGGGAGAGGGAGCTAGGACGTTTTATGGAGGGGCCAGAGAGCAAGGGAGGAAGGAGGAGTTGTCGCCGCTAGGAGAGAGAATGGAGAGTAGTGAAAGAAAATGATCGACATATCAGGTTTAAACCCTAATTAAAATAGAATATTTTCGATGAAATATCCATTGAAATTAGTTCCGTCGACTTTAATTTATTTCTGAGGGATTATCCGTCGAACATAAGTATTATTCCGTCAAAATATTAATTTCGGCTGAATTCCGTCGAACTTACAATACCTCTGACTGAATTATTTTTGATTGAACATTGTGTCGAAAATACATTAATATCGACGGACTATCATCCGTCAGAAATAATTTCTTCGACCTCAAATGTTTTTCTTGTAGTGTTAGCCCTAGTCTTATCTGACTTGTTTCAGCTCATGACTACCTGCTAATTTAAGGTATTAACATCTTCACAACATTTCTTATAAACTCATACATAAATTTTATTCTTTAATACTCTTTTAGGATTGTTAGTTTGACATAATGCATTCTTTTAGTTGCCAAACTTCATACATCACAATCTTCTCACTTCTCATTTTTTACTCTTCAAATTTTTTATCATTCACATTTAATTCTCTTTACATTCTTTCAAATATCAAACCATATAAGTTTTTCTTAAAAATTTTAATCATTCATCTACTTCCAATCTAGGTTTTAAACTTTAACCTTTAATTTAATCCTTCAAGATCTTACTTACAAATCTTATAAATTTTTGAAATATCACATTTAAGTTCCAATATATATATATATATATATATATATATATATATATATATATATATATATATATATATATATATATATATATATATATATATATATATATATATATATATATATATATATAGTACGTTTTCAGTTCATTTTAATTATGAAAAACTAAGCAAATGCTACTTGGTTTATTTCAATTAATTTATGTTAATTTAGTTAGCCATAATTTATTTTATATTACTTTAATTTATTTTATCTTTATTTTTTAATTTTTTATTTGATTTTATTTTCTATTATATTATATTATCTAATTTTTTAAATTTTTTTCATTTTATTACATTTATTTTATTTTATTTTATTTTAATTAATTATTATTTTTTATTTTATTTTATTTTCTTTTGTAATATATTATCTTATCTACTTTTTAAAAAAATTTTATCTTATATATTTTTTTAAATTTATTTTATTTTACTTTATTAAATTAAATTAAATTAATTTTATTATTTATTTTATTTGTATTGTATTATATTATATTACATAATTAAATATATTTATTTTATAGATATGATTTAAGTTATTTCATTTAGTTATCTTTTCTTTTCTTTAAATTATTTTTATTACATTTCATTATATTATTTAATTATTTATTATTTTTTTTATTTTTTATTCAATTTTATTTTATTTTATTTCATTTCATATTAATTATCTTATGTTATTTAATTTTATTATTTTATATTATATTATGTAAATTTAGTTTATGTTATAATATTATTTTATTTTTTTAGTACTTCGAAACTAAGTAAATGCTACTTAGTTCATTTCAATTGATTTTATTAGTAAAAAACTAAGTAAATGCTACTTAGTATATTTTAATATTGGAAACTAATTAAAATTCATAAATAAAATAAAGTAGGGCCCACATATATTGTAATTGAAGAATTCTGATAGAAATTCAGTCCATAATTACGTCGAAAATAGCAAATATACCAAGATTTCACAATACCAATACAAATACCAATTAACAAATTCGATGAACAACCAAGAGGTGTATATAATTCAACAAAACAACTCAATACATGACTAAAATTAGCCTCAATATTAAATTACCAAACTTGAATCAATTATTAGATTCATGACTAAAATCAGTAACATATATACAACTATCATTGCCCAAGTATAACATAAAATTAAGACTAAAATAAGTTGCTAATCAAACCTAAATATCCAAGCTGCTAATTAAATTCAGAAACAAAAATGGGAAACAAATTACACTATACCTATATATGCAAGCTACTAGTCAAATTCAGGAAAAAAAGGTAACTGAGATATCCAAGCTGCTAGTCAAATTCAGGAACAAATTAGAAAAAAAAACCTTTAACCCTTAATAATTAAGCTAATAACCAAATTTAGGAAACAAATTCAAGCTAATTCAAGAACATTTAGGGCAACCCTAAATATCTAATCTAATAAAAAAATATACCAAATAAATTTGGAAAATAAATAAGGGCATAATATTGGGCTATCCTTTAACCCTTAACCTTACTATGATGAGCAGAGGTGAGAGGGACCACACAGTGACGCCGGCAAAGCACAATGGTGATGAGCAAAGGCGAGAGAGGGAGACCATGGAGTAGTAGGACGGCGTCGAGACGAGAGGAGGAAGGAGGGGATATCATCGGAAAAGGGATGGTAGGGATATCGTTGGAAAAAGGATGATGGGGATATCGCCGGAAAAGGGAGGAGGAGGAGGTGTCAGTGAGTAGGGGTGAGAGAGAGGGAGGTGAGAGTGAGCAGAGGTGTGAGAAAGAGAAAGAAAATGTTAGGTGAGGCAAGGAGGGGAAGAAGCAATTTAGGGATTTAATCAAGCTTATTTCCGACGAATCATCGTCGAGGTTACTTCCCTTAGAAATAACTTAATTGCGACGGAATTTCCATCGAACTTAATATAGATTATGTCGAATAGATTTTCGCGCTGGCGCCAAATGTTCGCACCACTGGATAATGTTATGCTCGACGGATTTTTGTCGAAAATATATGTGACTCCCCCAAATTCGGGCACTTTTAACCCACATATATGGTGCTACACGGTACTACTAAGTGTCGACGTCGGGAGTTTTATTTGTCCTTTTTCTGTTCTTGTCTTTTGGTGTTCTCATGTTAGGTGACATTTATTTAAAAAACAAGTTATGAAAAGTTTTGACATGTATATGTCGACGATTGGACTGTAAGAGTCGCCAGTTGGTATTTTTAAATGGTTGCACCAACTCAACCGAGAAAAGGTTTGCACATTGATCTAGTGATGTGACACTATTTAACTGGTCTGTGAAACCGAGATTCGTTAAGGTTTGGGGGCTTGATTATGCGGAGGGAAGGTGTTAGGCACCCCCCGACATCTATTTTACCATGGTGACCGCCACTTTTTAATTAAAACTATTGTCTGAATGTATGTATATAGATCAATGCGCAATTATCTGAAAGTAATGCTATGCCTCGTTTGCACCTATATACAAAGGGTTTGAATTTTTGTATAAAAGTTCAGTTTTAACAAGATATAACAATGACATTTAGTGAAAGAGGTTTTTCAAACCCTTGTGCTCAATAGTAATTGAGGCCTTTGATACTTCAATTTTATTATGGGTTCTGTTAGATTGCTTTTATTTTCGAGATGCGAAGCATCTTCGAGAAAATAAGATAAAAAAGCAGTGCCAAAATCCTTGTGGGCATGAGAACCATCTAAGGACATTTAAACACCGTGAATAATTTACAAGCCATGTACAGCTGAAAATGTCCATCACGGGAACCGAATCTAGATTCAGTAAACTGAATCTGTGATCGCATGATTCATAGGCTCACATGATGTAGCAAATCATATGAAAGCTGTAAACAATTATATATATATATATATATATAAGTAGTAAACGCACTGGATATATATCGATCCAGGCTCGGTTCGTTAATTCGAGTTCGAGGATATATATATATATAAAAGCGATAAACGCACCGGATGTAAATCAAAGCTCAATTAAACAAAGTTTGATGATAAAAGTATATATATATATATATATATATATATATATATATATATATATATATATATATATATATATATAAGTATTTACATATATATATATATAAAAGCAATAAACCACGGATCGACGGTCCGGGCATACACACATGCGCGACACTCAACGTGAATAAAAGTGTGTGCAAGAAGTGAGGAAAAGGCTTTAGATAATGTAAGAAGGCTTACAGTGGACTATCAAAGAAGACTTCAATAACTTTAAATGGATGAACACTCGGTTCCCACCGGTAAAAAGTTGCCAAATATAAGTTCACAAGTGTTTAAAATGAGAAAGCACTCAATTTATAGTGTTTACAGAGCAAATTGGACAGGGCTTTCTCGCCTTTTTCTCTTATAAAATGGCCACACCAAGCCCTCTATTTATAGAGGGGGGAGCCGCAGATGTACCTGCGGCAGCAGCAGGTGTACTTGCGGCTGCCCGGGGTGCCCCGGGCAATGTGGGCCTCGCTGTCTCGAAGTACGTGCACTCAAACAATGTGTTGTTCGCTCGAACCTTCATAACTTTTCATCTGGGAGTCCGATGGAAGCGTGTTATACCATTCCAAAAATCTCTTTCCAAGGGCTATGCAATGACATAGGATTTGCCCTTTTTTGAATTCGAGAAGCTGGGTCCATGACCGAAATGGCATTTTCAAGTTTCCGTCAAGTAGTTCGTTGAGCCGTTTTGTGTAGTTTGCGCTCGGAAGTTAAGATATGGTTCTTGGGGAACTTCTTTTGAAGAAATTTGAGTTGAAATTAGTTTATTTGGTTTGAGTTGAAGTTGATTTGGCAAAATAACCATTTTTCCCCTCCCGGGGTTATCTCCGATTTTCATACAGTTGTAGCAGTCTTTTCTCAGGATTATCTCTGAAGTTAGCCTGTTATTTACTCTGACTGTCCTCAGGGTTATCTCTGAGGTTGGATTGACTTCCTGGGGTTATCTCCAGGCTTTGAACTTGATCCCTTGGGGTTATATCTGGGGTTAGAACTAATTTTCCCGGGGTTATCTCCAGGGTTGGAAATTGATTTCCCGAGGTTATCTCCGGGGTTGAAAACTGGATCTCCCGGGGCTATTTTTGGGTTTGGAATTAATGTTGTGGTCTTCTAGGGTTATCTCTGGAGTGTGAAAAAGATGCTTTTGTCCTTCTACATAGTTAATAATAGGAAAACAAAATTTTGAGTGTCTACAGATGCCCATCTTTATCATGTTCATGCAATGCAATGGAATGAACATGATAAAGATTACTAGACACTTGAAATATGACAAGGTATTTCTAATGATGCAAATCACAATGTAATGAATATTATGTTGAATGTTAAAATATTTTCGCAAATCACAGTTCATATTTCACATTTTGCACTTTGCTTTTCGTATTTGACCAATGGCATTTCGTAACTCGCACATCGCATTTTGCATATCGCAAATCGCAATGTAATGAATGCTATGATGAATGTTAAAATATTTTTTGCAAATCGCTTTACCTTTACCGATCATTGCTGATGCCTATGCTGGTGTTGACTCCAACGGTTTGGATTTTTGTCGGTGTTGCCAATGCTTGTTTGATGAAGATAAGTTGAGATATTTTCTACATCCCTACTAGGGATAACGTTCTAAAATCACCAGACCTTCCCGATGCATATACTGGTAGTTTACAATGGCACCTACCATGATGGTAGTTTAACAACAGTGCCTACCCTACTAGTAGTTGACTACGCTGATATCGCCAAACTATTTCGGTTCCAACTCAAACGGTGGTATCCCTGAACTGTCTTGATGTTACGTTGAATTGATGCCAATGGTTTAGAATACCAGATCTTTTGATACCTTCACTGAAGTAATATTCCAAGGTTTACTTCGCCAAACTCTGCCTGATGTTACGCTCACCCTTTTTAAGGTAATTTGGAGTTTCCTTTTGCTATTAGGTGCTTGTTTCCCATTTCCTTGAGTGTTTAATTCATAACCTGGCTAAACTGATGACCTGAATGCCACTGACATCCCTGGAGGGTACAGCTCATTCTTTCGCTGCCCAGATTTGAACTTCGTTGTAAAGGCCTTGACTTGTGAGGATTTGAAATCGGTTGGCACATTTGATGATGAGGATTTTATTCACTAGACCTTTCATCTTTGGCCTTTTGCTCTTGAGTTAAGGACTTTTTTGAGAAATCTACCCTTCTTCTGTAGGGGCAAGCTCATGTAGCCATGATTTCTTTCAGGAGTTCTCCCCTTTCTTTTGACGAGAGGCTTGATCCCGCCTTAAGCTCCTTTTATTTCTTGGAACTGGACAATGCCCCAGTCCTTTTGCATGTTGATACCGAGGATTCATATGAGAAACTCTCTTAATTGATGAAGTCGCAAGTGAGTAATATCTAAATCGCCAGTGAGATGATGTGAGGGAACCTCTAATGATGATGTACCATGCTAATGGTGCTGACTGGCGTATTTTCCTCTTTAGGATGGTTGATAAATGCCCTAATGTTGAGTTGTCGCTATTTCAGAGATTTCCTCAGTCTTGTTGTACGGGTTCCAATATCGGGTTGTTGCCAATTTTGAAATTGCCCCAACCTTGCTTGTTTCCTTGGATAGTTGATTTGGCAGATGAGCTGATAAGATGCCGAGATCACAAGAGGCTTTTACTTCTGTACCAGATGGTGAAAAAGTAGTGGAGTTGGGCTTTGATGCCCTCAATCATTGTTCCTAACTTATTCTCGCAATCGGCGTTGATGGTTTACTTCTGATTTGATGAATACTTATGTTTGAGGGTTTTGGCTCTTTGAAGGTCATCGCTGCTGGTTATCTTAGTGTATCGTTGTTCCTTCCTTTCTGGGATTTGTGCTAGATTTGATGGAATGACATTGAAGTGTTGTTGGGTCTTCTCAACATGGGTTGCTGACTTGGAGGGTTGTTCTTTGGTGTCTTGGGATTGATGTTTGGGCTTGGATATTTCTTTTGAGGGTTCGATTGCACCACTAATGGCTGCGTACATACTCCTGTATGCTCGGGAGATCAGGTCTGCGTAGTTCCTGCTTGTTAAGATAAACGGTTTGAGAAGTGTTTGTTTGGGTTTTTTGGGTTTTTGTTTAGTTTGACCGCACCATAAATGGCTGCCTACATACTCCTGTATGTGCAGAGATCAGGTCTATCGTAGTTTAGGCCTTCGGCTGAGACCTGACTGACTTGATTTTGATTTTGACTTTTTTATTTTTATTTTCGCTTTTTTTTGTTTTTTTGTTTTTTTTTTGTTTTTTATTTTTTCTATTTTTTTATTTACATGCATGGAAAATAAAAGGCATACTGCGAAAAAAGTGATATCATCCCAATATCTCCTGGAACTCCCCACTATATCCTCTAGATCTACATCTTCTTGGCTAATTGAGGCCTGATAGTCCAGTTGTCAGTGGTTATGTTGCTTTCAAGGCTCGCGATAGAGGTTACCTGTTGGTTTTGAATATCTTTACTCATAACCATAACTTGATCGCCTCCTGATTCAGCACACCCCTCGGTGATGCTTATACTGGACCTACCGCATAAAGGGATAAACTCTTGATTTGACAATGGGTTGGCTTCCCCGACAACCTCACCATCTTTTCCTTCGTCTGTTCCTTCACCTTTTTCCTGGGTTTAAGAGGATTTGACTATAAAATCTCCCTCGAACAATAGTTGCATTTCTCGCAAGGAACTTTCCTTTTTGGCTTTTTCTTCTTTGGAAAGGATTAGTATTTCCTCCGCATCATTCAAGGTTATAAAATCAGGAACGTGGTTGCTATCTTTGGACCACAGGATGTCTGATGTTGGCAGATGAATCTCCTTTGGGGATTCCCTTGTCTCCTATGTCACTCCCTGCATTAGGATCTGTCCATCTTGTGTTTTGCTAGGATTGGTACTCATAGCCCTCAACTCCTTTGAACTGCCTGTCTCGAGTGGACAGCTTAAGCTTTTTATTCCCTTTTTGCCTTTTCTGGTCATGAAGAATTCTATCTTCAGCTCTTCATTTTCAATGAGATCCTGGATTTTATGTCTCAAAGACCAGCATTCCTCAGTCGTATGTCCAAGTGAGCTAGAATGGTAGAGACATAACTTGGTGGAATCATAACTCTTTATCTTGGGAGTTATAGGAGGCAGCAACTCAGTAATCCTTCCTTCGCTTATCAAAAAGTGAAGCATTTCTTCACTTAATTTGCTCAAAGGGGTGAATTTTTGAGCTCTTTGGGAGGTTGTTTGATCTTTGTTCTTTGAGAAATCGCATTCTCCCGAGCGATTTTTTGGCTGGCGAGATCTTCTAACAATTTTATCATCCCCCTTTTCTTGGACTTTTAGCCTGCTTTGATATTCTTCATTTAGCTGGCTCATCATGGAGAGATATGGGCTTGCATTATGGTTAACCTCCTTTTTCTCTTGGCTTTCTGATAGTTGAGTGAAAAACTGCCTCGTATCCTGATGTTGGCGCACTATCAGCTTAGCTAGCAGATTTACCTGATTCTGAATCGTATCTAATTTTTGCATTACTGTCAGACTTTCCTCCAAGTTTTCCCACTTTAGGACATTTATTTTGTGCCTTTGGGGGTATTCCTCCATCCTTCATATGTACTTACGATTTGGATACATTTCAGCGCTTTCTGACTCGATCATGTTTACTTCCTCTGTATCATGCTACAATGGAAGGTTGGTGTTGACATGTTGTTGGTCAGGTTGTTGGACCAAAATATTACCACTTTCGATCAAATTTTGAATTTTATGCTTTAATGACCAACAATCTTGTATATCATGTCTTGGAGACCCTGAGTGGTAAGCACATCTCTGGCTCGGATTGTATCTTTTGCTCCCTAGTAATAGAGGTGGAGCCAGTTCGGTAATTTTCTTGTGATCTATTAATATCGCTAATACATTTTCAAGGGAATCACCTGGTGGAGTGAACACCCGATTTTCTGTTCTTTTAAATTTTCTTTTTTTATCCTGGCATTGGTTGAATGCAACCTATTGTTAAGATGGCAGATTATCTTACTTTTTCTAAATGGGGGGACTGTAGTTTGGTCTCCTAGCTTGCCCCTGTACAACAAGGGATACATCTTCATTGCCTTTATCGGGTACCCCCTTGGGATCGCTCGCATACTTGCCAGTCTATATATGTTTGGCGATTGCTTCCAAGGCAGTGAAGTCTTTAATCTTTCCTGCCTTTAGGCCCATCTCTACCATTTCGTCGTGTTTGATCATTTCCGAGAATGACTTTCCTATGCCTGCTAGGATCCTCTCATAGTAAGGAGCCTCTTGGATATCAAGAAACGTCATTACCATCTCAGTTTCTGTCATTGATGGAATGACTTACGCTGCTAGATGTCTCCACCTTTGGGCATATTCTCGGAAAGATTCAGTACTTTGCTTTTTGACTTTAGTAACTTGATATCGATCCGGTGCTATTTGTGACTAAAAACTGTACTAATTTAGAAAGGCATGGGCCAATTCTTCCCAGTTGTGGATTTTGGCATTGTCAAGTCGGGCATACCAAGCTTTAGCCTCTCCAGTGAGACTCTTTTGAAAAAGTTGCATTTTGTGGCTTTCATCTCCAGCATAAGACCCCAGTTCGCCAATGTACACTTTTAGGTGCGTATAAGGATCGCCTTCCCCATTGTATTTTTCAAACTCTGGGATTTTGAATTTGTCAGGATATCGAGCCCCTGGGAATATGCAGAGATCTGAATAGGTGACACTTCCATAGTTTCCAGACCCTTTGACTGACCAGATGGTTTCCTCCATTTGTTGGACTTTCTTTCTTATATCCCCAGTTTCTCGATCATCCCTGAGTTTTGTGATTTTAGGGGTTTTATTGGTTCCTTTATTGGAATGGGGGTTCAGGTATCTGGGTTTCCAACATTTTGCCAATACCCTGACTGCCCCCCTGGAGTGAAAGACTCTAGCTGAGTAGGCATTGTTTGGCCCCGAGTGTTTTTGCTTTGTTCTTTTAGAAAGATAGCCAATTCTGCTATTTGATTCCTTAATCCTTCGAACTTCTCTTGGGAAATAGGAGTAGGATCAGGCTGGGCACTTGTAGCCATGTCTGATGGTGGGCTTAGTGCCTCTTTGGATTTTGAACGGGCAATACGATCAATGGCTTCCCTACAAAAAGACTTATATAGATTAGTCTTAGGGAATGTAGAAATGTTACATGCTATGTAATGTGTCCGTTTAGGAGTATTATCCTACAAAACGGATGTCAGTTGTTTTATAGCATGACAGGTTTTGATATGAAAGGGAATGCATGTACACATAGTCCTTTATACTTTCCATTTCATTGAGATTAACATGGAAATGAAATTACAAGTAATTCTAATTATAAGTAATTGAAATGGGAAAGTATGAAGAGACTTTCCTCCGTGTTTGGTTTATCAGAGGCTGACCTATCTTAGGTTACTCTTGCGGTTTTTCGGCATGAAGGTTCCCAAATCATCGCAATTTACTTGACAGAAAGTTAATCCGGTCTTTCAACTGGAGCGAATTTGGGTGGTGCCTTTCCTGAGCCTCATTGCAATTACTCTCCCTACGAGTCCAGTTATCAAACACCAAAAGGATAGCCTCCTGGTGGAGGGACCACACAACATACATTCACATACATCGCGTCTCACCGTATGGAAATGATGACATGTGCGAAGCACTAATATCACAATCAAATATGTTGCAAAGCACTAAGTGCAATAAGTAAATGCATTCATACACATTCATTCAAATGTAAATGCAACATCCACACACAAAAGTAGATAATGGTTTTGAAAAGTTTGTAATAGCGGCTTAAGCCCTCTTATTGGATGTCCCCAGCAGAGTCGCCACCTGTCGATGTCGGGATTTTTATTTGTCTCTTTTCTGTTCTTATCTTTTGGTTTTCTCATGCTAGGTGAGATTTGTTTAAAAAAATAAGTTGTGAAAAGTTCTGACATGTATATGTCGACGATTGGACTGTAAGAGTCGCCAGTTGGTATTTTTAAATGGTTACACCAACTCAACCGAGAAAAGGTTTGCACATTGACCTAGTGATGTGACACTATTTAACTGGTCTGTGAAACCAAGATTCGTTAGGGTCTGGGGGCTTGATTATACGAAGGGAAGGTGTTAGGCAACCCCCGACATCCGTGTTACCACGGTGACCGCCACTTTTCTATTAAAACCATTGTCTGAATGTGTGTGTGTGTGTGTGTAGATCAATGTGCAATTATCTGGAAGTAGTGATATGCCTCGTTTGCACCTATATACAAAAGGTTTGAATTTTTGTATAAAAGTTCAGTTTTAACAAGATATAGCAATGACATTTGGTGAAAGAGGTTTTTCAAACCCTTGTGCTCAATAGTAATTGAGGCCTTTGATACTTCCATTTTATTATAGGCTCGGCTGGATTGCTTTTCTTTTCGAGATGCAAAGCATCTTCGAGAAAATAAGATAAAAAAAGCAGTACCGAATTCCTTGTGGGCATGACAACAATCTAAAGACATTCAAACACCATGAATAATTTACAAGCCATGTACAGCTGAAAATGTCCATCACGGGAACCGAATCTAGATTCAGTAGACAAAATCTGTGATCACATGATTCTTAGGTTCACATGATGTAGCAATTCATATAAAAGCTGTAAACAGTTATATATATATATATATATGAACGATCAACCGCCTCGAAGTAAACTCTAGGCGTGACGAAATGTAAATAAAGCTGTAAAAGGCCACAAATTAAACTCTAGGTCTGACAGAAATGTAAATAAACCAATAAAAGGTCACGAAGTAAACTCCAGGCCTGACAGAAATGTGTGTGTGTGTGTGTGTGTGTGTGTGTATATATATATATATATAAGTATTTACATACATATATAAAATTAATAAACCACGGACCGACGGTCCGGGCATACACACATACACACGACTCTCAACGTGAATAAAAGTGTGTGCAAGAAGTGAGGAAAATGCTTTAGATAATGTAAGAAGGCTTACAGTGGACTGCCAAATAAGACTTCAATAGCTTTAAATGGGTGAACACTCGGTTCCCACAGGTAAAAAGTAGCCAAATATAAGCTCACAAGTGTTTGAAATAAGAAAGCACTCAATTTATAGTGTGTAAGAGCAAATTGGACAGAGCTTCCTCGCCTTTTTCTCTTACAAAATGGCCACCCCAAGCCCTCTATTTATAGAGGGGGGGAGCCGCAGATGTACCTGCGGCTGTCCGGGGTACCCCGGGCAATGTGGGCCCACCGTCTCGAAGTACGTGCACTCGAACAATACATTGTTCACTCGAGCCTTCATAACTTTTAATCTGGGAGTCCGATGGAAGCGTGCCATACCATTCCAGAAATCTCTTTCCAAGGGCTATGTAATGACATATGATTTACCCTTTTTTTGAATCTAGGAAGATGGGTCCATGACCAAAATTCTATTTTCGAGTTTTCGTCAGGCAGTCCGTTGAGTGTTTTGCGTAGTTTGCGCTCGAAAGTTAAGATATGGTTCTTGGGGAACTTCTTTTGAAGAAATTTGAGTTGAAATAAGTGTATTTGATTTGAGTTGAAGTTGAGTTGGCAAAATAACCATTTTGCCCCTCCCGAGGTTATCTCCAATTTTCATACAGTTGTAGCAGTCTTTTCTCCGGGTTATCTCTGAAGTTGGCCTGCTGTTGACTCTGACTGTCCTCAGGGTTATCACTGAGGTTGGCTTGACCTCCTGGGGTTATCTCCAAGCTTTGAACTTGATCCTTCGGGGTTATATCCGGGGTTAGAACTTATTTTCCCGGGTTATCTCCGGGGTTGAAAACTGGATCTCCCAGGGTTATTTTCGTGTTTGGAATTGATATTGTGGTCTTCCAGGGTTATCTCTGGAGTGTGAAAAAGATGCTTTTGTCCTCCTGCATAGTTAGTAACCTGAAAATGAAATTTCGAGTGTTTACACTAACTATACATTCATTCCATCTAAACAACATCAAAATGAGTGTATTTACTACGTTCTTATTACAATAGTAATGGATCCTTTCCTAGGTTCTATAACCAAATACATTCTTCATTTGTCATAGTATACTTAATACAAATATACTAGTCTATTATAGGATAAACTACTTATCCATCTTAGCTTTTACTTTATCCTTATTGGAACCCTCGGTTCGCTCGACCTTAGCTGTAATCATATAATTCAAGCAAGAAGTGAGCATAACTAGCTCAGCAAGTCTAGCAATATATAATACAAATACCACATCGACGATTATATGATTGAACACTAACTGAACAAATAGTTATGAAGTACTATGAAACATTGAAATAGCACTTTTAATTCTTATAAAACAATTATATTCCAAAGTATATACAGTAACTTAGGAATTCTGAGTAGATCAAAAGACCATGAACATTATCTTTTTGATTTCCATTCATGAAAAAGGACAACCCGACAATAAGTCCGTAAGTCTGATATATCTTACGAGCACTTCTAGGCGATCAACCTATAATACTCTATGTTGATCAACACTCATCTGTTAAACGTATCTACATTTAAGTTTTGGTAACCTCACGTGCCCATCGAATAATCAATGTAAAATACTTTTGTTTATTCATACTCAGGCTTACCTTTGAATCTGTACCAAATAATTAGCATATGATAGCGTTATCAATACTATATCGAAAGACTTGTAAACAAATCAATCAAACTCATAAGATTTGTCTAGCCGAGTAAAAATTGGCATCAACTCTTTCGTAAAATAATTCATGCATAACATAACATGAATCACAAAAACTTGGCTAACACGAAGGTTAGACAAGCGTTAAGGAAACTTTCCTTCAAGCGTCTTCAATTAAAATTCAACAAGTCTTGGTCTTTACAGTTTCTACATGATATATTCAAATAGCATACTGGAATTAGCTACCAAACAATCTAATCACATTATTTTTACCAACTTCTTTCTCTTCTATAACTTAACTAAATTTATTTCATTAATAATATTCGTTTCGAGTTACTTATCCTTCATTATGGCTTATTAACATTACTATGTCATTAAACTGACACTCAACAACCATCGGTTAAGTACAATAGTTGTTGAAACCCTAATTGATTCGTTAACTCAGATAAATTCTTTTCGGATTATCGACATCGGACTCCGTATAGTACGTACATAGGTTTTACCTTCATTTCTTATCATTCACGTACTAGGCACATCTATTACATACTGTATAATACTAGGACGCACGTTAAACTTGAATACGATTCACGATTTATGCTTTTGCACTTTATGTTTTTTGTTTAGATACTCTTTATCAATGTTAAATTCCTAAAATCACCACTATACATGTTATTTAGGAATTGTCTTTTCATGTATATTAAGTATATACAAGCCTCATAGTTATTATGTAAACAATTGGGTTAATAATTAATTGTGTTAGACATTTTTCTCTTACCAGCGTTGCGACGCCAGTTTCAAGTACATAAGCAGCGCTGCAGCGCAACACTCCAGTACCTTCTCCCCCGTTACGGCACTGCGGCGCCACTTTCTTAGGCTTGGGAGGCGCTGCGGCGCTGGCCTTGAGCCTTTGAATTTTTTTTAAGTTTTTCATTTCAATTCTTTTTGGGCTCGTAACTTGATCATTATAAGTCGGAATTGGCTCATTCAAAATCCGTTATCTCACATATCTCGCACACTTCAATTTCATTTGGATAGAAGTAGTTTTTAAATTCGTTAACAATGAATTTACTATTTAAATTTTCTATTACACGTTCGTTTAACGTTCGTTAACGTTCATAACCCGTTTCTTCGTTTTAAGTCGGAATTCTACCATTCTTGAGTTCACGACTCTTAAACATGTTGTTCTACGTTACGCCATCAAAAACTAAGGTTTTTGAGCTAAACGACGACTTTTGACAACCAATCCGGGAATTCTACGATTTTGACGATTATCGTTCAATCTCGTAAATTTTGCCATAACTTCATTACTTGAGATTTATACAGCAAACCAAATGGAATCAATCCATTGGTCAGTTATCTCTAACCTAACCAAGTAATATGCATATAACTTATACTTGATGGTTTTTAATTTGTCCATCAACAACCAATTCAACGTTTTAATGGTTTTCTTCGATTAAAGCTTAATTAGTTGCCTATAATCTTTATTTATACATGGCTTATTAATGTTTTAATTTACTAATAGCCATCCTTATGACTCTGAAAGAGACATGTTCCACCAATTCATACTTCTCTATGAAAAATAAATAGAAAGGAATCGAAGACTAAAGTTTACGCACAATTACCTTAGTGTTCTTCTTGACTTAAGCTTGAATACTTTGCTTTGATTCCTCTTGATTAGTTGTTATTGCTCTTCTCTCTCTCTCAATACCTTTTTCAATGTTAGTTATACTAACAAATGAACCAATATAGACTTCCTTATATAGAAAACCAAATGGAGGGCAAAAAGGTCAAGTGGTCACCTCATTACTATTCATTTATTCCCCTCTATCTACCTTTTTTAGGCACCAAGTGGCCGGCCCACATGCCCTTTAGGGGGACCCACATGGGTTACCCCATGGGTTTTATCCATCTGGTGATCCATCAGTTCGACCCAAAGTTTTTTTTCTTTGTTTGGGCTTAGAATTAATTCATATCGGGCCTATCTTTGGCTTGATTTAGTTTAACATTGGGCTTGACCAAGTCTAAGTTCAATTACTAAAGTCCACTAAGAACTAATCGTATTCTACTCGTATAATACTAGTATTCTCCTCGTATATACCTTGTATGATGATTGTATTATACGTCGCAAAAATCTTTATACTATACTCGTATAATAACTAGTATCATACTCGTATTTCTCACTTATAATAACTATACTTATTATACATAGTCATTTAATTTTTGAAACTCTCTTTTACTAACACTTAGGTTTTAAGTCCGCATGCGAAAACTTTATTTGTCATAACTAAAATATTATTAGATATTCTATTTCATCTTAGAATTCTATCATTACGCGTTTCTCAGAAATTCATAATTAATTCTCGAGCAGAAACGGATGAATAGTATTTTTACGAAAATTTCTCGAAAAACTTTTATTTTTGTCTTGGTAATTCAAAATAATTAATCCTAGCACATAGCTAGAATCCTAACCATATCCGCACATTATAGGTCATAGAACGACCTTTAAACAGTTTACTCACGTAAATAAACAATTAAATTCATTTAATTAAAATAGTTAAATAAAAAGTTAATTCACATAAAATCCGATTTTTCTCGGACGTTACAATATATTATTACAGAGGGATTTATTTTCGAGGAAATATTATGTTGTAATTACAATAACGTCGACGAAATATATTCCGTTAGAAATAATTTCGTTGGAATTAAGTGTTTTTATTGTAGTGATATATATATATATATATATATATATATATATATATATATATATATATATATATATATATATAATGTACTCAATGTTTTGACGGTAATAAAGTAAAAAAGATTTTTATAAAAAATATAAATTGGGAATATAAGCCCGCAGTTGTGCATCAAACGACATATATTTAATAGGGATAGAAAAAATGATTAGTATGTATACACAAATCAATTTAATATATTTTTTAAAAAAAAAACTCAAATTTGACGTTAACTCAGTTAATTTTTAGGATTAATTACATATATTAGTATATTTTTAGAAATAATTACAATAATGGTGCATAGATAAAATAATTACAAAAGTAATACAATTTTAAATATTTATTTACAATATTAGTACAATTAGGATTCCTTAATTTAGGGGATTAGTATTAATGGGTTGACATGGCAAATTAGTGTCCCACTTAAAATATTGTTCTCGTATTTTTTGAAACGCGTGATAATCGCCATTTGTCTGGGATTCTTCAGTTAGAAACTCTTGTTACTGAAACCCTTATTTCTTTCTTTCTTCTGTTAGTGCTTTCTTCTTCTCCATTGATCGTTACAGATATTTTGTTCTTCATTTTCGCGATCATTGTTGGTTCAATTGTTCGTTATTATCGATATCGCTGCTACTTGGTTTATTTTCTTCTGTTCATTATCGTTTCTGGTTGCAGTGAAGGAGTTTTTGAATTCTATTACAGGTGAGTAATGGCTAAATAGTTTAATGTATTATTTATTAAATTAGTTTTTTAACAGAATGGAGTTTTGATTGTTTGTGTTTGTGTTGTACTTATGTTTTGTATAGAATGGTTGATACAACAAAGAAGGATGGAAAGAGGAAAAGAATCACGAAAGGTAATTCTGTTAAGGATGTGAAGAAGTTTGTTATGGAAAGGAAAAGGAAGAATGTAGGTGACAAATCCAGTAAGAAGGATAGAAGGTTGGTTATAAAGCCTACTGAAGTGCAGTTGGAGTCTGATTTTTATGCCCCTACAATTAAAACTGAAGGTCAAGTTCATAGCCAGAAAATAATCTCCACAGAAAAAATTCTAAAGGTGTGCTAATTTAAATTATGTTACTATTAGTATTATATTTTTTTTGTTACTTATTTATTATGTATTGGTTACTGTTAGCTTATGATTTGATTACCAGTACTGTTCCCTCAATTTGAGATCTTTGTTACTTTTTTATGTTGTTCTAGTTACTATGTATTTGTTTAGTATACATGGGTTGACTAAACCGGGTTTGGTCTACATGTTGTTTATGTATTTGTTATCGTTAAAATATGTTTTGGTCTACATGTTATTTGTGTATTGGTTACCATTAAAATATGTATTGGTTACCATTAAAATATGTTATGGTTACTATGTAATTTCGATTGTAAGAGAATAATTTGTTGTGTGCTAATTTAAATTATGTTTTGGTTACTATCATATTACTGATTTTGGTTACTTCTTTAGTATGTTATTGCTACTATTAGCTTATGACTTGGCTACCATTATTGTTCCCTCAAGTTGGGATTTTGGTTACTTTTGTATGTTGTTCTGGTTACTATGTATTTGTTTAGTATACATGGGTTGACTAAACTGGGTCTGGTCCACATTTTGTTTATGTATTGGTTACCATTAAAATATATTTTGGTTACTATCATATAACTGTTTGGTTACTACTTTAGTATGTGTTGGTTACTGTTAGCTTATGATTTGGCTACCATTATTGTTCCCTCAATTTGGGATTTTGGTTACTTTTTTATGTTATTCTGGTTACTATGTATTTGATTAGTATACATGGGTTGACTAAACTGATTTTGACTACATATTTTTTTTGGTTACCTTTACATTCTGTTTTGGTTACTATTATATAAATATTTGGTTACTGTTTTATTATGTTATTGTTAATGTTATATTATGATTTGGCTACTACTAGTCATCCATCAATGTGGGATTATGGTTTTTTTATATTTTGTTTTGTTATGGTTACTATGTAATTGTTTGGTATACATGGCTTGCATAAACTTGGCTTGACTACATCTTATTTCTGCTTTGGTTACCATTAGATTATATAATATAACAGTTTGGTTACTGTTTTATTATGTTATGGTTACTGTTATATTATGATTTGGTAACTATTATTGAGCGGTCAATGTGGGATGTTGGTTACTTTTTATATTCTATTTTTGGTTATAGTGTAATTGTTATATTATGTTTTGGTTACTATGATATTATTTGGTGGTTACTACATAATTGTTTATGGTATAAATATTGTATATATTAGTTATCAATGACTGTTTAAATCTGATCTTTGTTTATTTGCAGATATGGGATCTTTATTACAAGGAATGTAACATAAATTTTACTGGAAAAATTATATATTGGTGTGACATTGAAGTCCCTGATATTATTACGAAGAAATTGAACCAAAGTCAGTTGGACAAGTTCAAGGCGACATGTTTTGGAAATTTTTTGGAGTTTGGTGAGCACCAAATGTATTCCCAGATTCTTCATCATGCTCTTGTGAGGGAGGTTCACCAGAGGGATGACGGTGAAATGTGGTTTTTGTTCGGGGAGAAAAGGATCAGGTTTGGTTTGCCAGAGTTCTATCTGATTTCTAGTTTGAGATGGCAGGGTGAGGATGACATAACTGCATACAAATGTATGGAGAATCTGCTGGTTGAAAAGTTTTTTGGGGACGAGGCTATGACGCGTAGTAGTATTGGTAGGGTATATCGGGAGGCAGTTTTTGATGATGATGATGAGGCTGTTAGGATGTCAATGATTTTGTTGGTGTTTAATTTAATTTTATCCACTGTTTCTGAAAACTATGTGGATAGGGCAATGATTAATTTTTTATGTTTTGGGGATGTTAGTAGTTACCCTCGGGGGAAAGTCGCGTTTGAGCAGACAAAGTACTCTTTGTCCAATGCTTTGAAGGGGCGTTTGAAGAAGGGAAGGGATGGTGGTTGGATATACAATTTCTATAAGGAGCATTATACCAAATTATAGAAGTTGAATGGGCTTCCTTATGTATTCCAAGTTTTTTTGTTTGAAACCATTTCGACATTCAAAGCTCGGGGTATATGTAATGACGAGCATCCGTCGGATGTTCAATTATTTAGATGGAAGGAACTAGTGAAGCCCCTCACAAATGACAAGCTCAACAATCTAGTATTTGGTTCTAGACAGGTATGGAGTTTACTATTAAGAATGTAGTTGGTTACCTTTAGTTATATAGTTGGTTACTGATTATATTTTATGCAGGTTACTATCAACAATATAGTTAGTTACCTTTGTATACACATATGATTACTGATTATATTATATGCATGTTACTAATAACAATGTAGTTGGTTACCTGAATATACACAGTTGGGACTGATTATATCTTATGCAATTTTTCTAATATCAATGTAGTTGGTTACTGTTACATATATAGTCAGTTATTGATAATATTTGATGCAGGTTACTAATAACTATACAATTGGTTACCTTTACATATGTATTTGGTTACTGATTATTTTTTATGATTCTTTATGTACTGATATTTCATAATGTTTGTTAGATGCTATATTAAAGTGTACTTAATGTTTTTCAGATGGGGATAAAAAGCTTGATTCCCACAGCTGAGGAGAAGGATCAGCTTGATTTAGGCGGGGTTCACTTTTTTAATGGGAAGGATGCTGATAAGAAGGTTCCTAAAAATGTGAAGGTTGACAACATTGGATTTTCTATATCTGACGTTGAAGATGTAATTGATTCATGGTTTAGGTCGTTGGAGAAGAAAGTGTCTGAAATTATGTAAGACACTAAAAAATTGCGGGCTGATATTAAAGATGAAATACAGATTTTACATGTTCAGATATGTAGGGACTTTGGGTTAATTATTAGAGAGGAGTTAAGCGGGTTCAAAGGCGTTGGGGACAAACAAGTTGATGGTGATTTTGATTCTGATGATGCTGGTGGTGGTGGTCATGATGATGATGATGACGACGATGATGAAGCTGATGATGTTGCTGATGAGGATGGTGATGATGGGTTGAAAGTTGATGAGAAGAATGATGAGTATGAAATTGAAGTTGTTCAAGAGTGTGAACATGATGTTATGATGGAAGAGCCCCATGTTGATGATGATGTTGATGATGGTTCAAAACTGAATAAGAATGATGATGGTGATGATGTGTCAAAATTCATTGAGAAGAAGGATGAGAATGAAATTGAAATTGTTAATGAGGTTGAACGTGATGTTATAGTTGAAGAACCTCATGAAATAAAAAATAATGATGATGAAGAAACTGTCAAGGTTAGACATATTTGTTTGTTTTGTTATGTGTTATATGTCTTTTGTTTTAATGATTAATTGGTTGTTTTTTATTTTGTACAGATTGGCAAGAATAATGACATGCCATCTTTTGATATATTAAGCCAATGCACTGGGAAAGAGATTGTTGTGTATGTTGCTGATGAGGTTAGTGTTATAATTACATGCCATCTTTTTTTTACATGCTCTCTAGGTTTTGGTTACCATTATATTGTGAATTGATTACTATTATATATGTTATGGTTACTATTATAATGTGGGTTGGTTACTATTACAATGTGTGTTGGTTACTATTATAATATGATTTGGTTACTATTTTATGTTGTTTTGGTTACTATTATAATATGTTCATTTTAGTCTGTCGGTTATTGTTCAATCAGTTTGTTATTGCATATATTAGTTAACTGCATGTGTTTGGGTTGAAAATCTAATCGTATCTGTTACCTTTTCTGTCAATTGATAAAAAGGAATAAATGTGAGGCAAAAAGAAGGTCTGCACTTGATCAAATGGTTCTGACCACACAGGACATAGTTCAGTGTGATGAGTGGGAGAAAAGCGTCCATAAACCTGGTGGTAGACCTGTCCGTGAACATGCAAAGAGTGTTGTTTTGCGGTCTCCATGTACAACAAAGTTTGGATAGTCTGGTTCATCGTCTACCGCTGTGGGTGCTAGTCAAATACTTGTAGGTCTTTCTATATTCCCCAAAGTAAGCATGGCTATGCCGTCAATATGTGATGAGGCATTGTTTGAACAATGGTTTAAAATTGGACTAAACAACAGGAAAAGGTTTGCTTTTTGTTGTTTAATAATGCTATAGTTTTTTATGAAACAAATAAATTTGTTTTCCTGTAGAAACATACGGTTAATATTAAATAAATGTTATGGTTACCATTATATTGTGTTCTGGTTACTTCTTGATCATGTTATGGTTATTGTTATATTATGATTTGGATACCATTTTTGTGCTATCAAAATGGGATTTTGGTTACTATCATATTATATGTTGGTTAATATGTAATTGTTAGGTATACACATGTTGCTTAAATTGTCTTGATTACATGATATTTCTACTTGACTTACTATCATATTATATTCTGGTTACTGTCATATTAGGTTTTGGTTACTACTATAGTATATTATGGTTACTATTATGTTATATTTGATTTATGTTAATGCTCCATCGAAGTAAAGTGTTTATTACTTTATATTATATTTGATTACTAGGTATTTGTTTAGTACATTCAGGTTGCTTAAATTATGGTTGATTACATAATGTTTCTGTTTTAGTTACAATTAAATTATATTCTGGTTACTATTATTTTATGTTTTGATTACTGTTTTGTTATGTATTGGTTACTATTTGATTATGGTTATTATATTAATATTTGTTGGTTACCAGGTAACTGTTTACAATTCAGTTGTTGATTAGATTCTTAATTATTGACTGTTCAAGTCTGATTTGGGTAGTGTGTATACTAATACGGTAATTGTTAATGTTAGCGTGTATACTAATATGTTTTTATATTAAAGGGCCGACAAATTTCCTGAAAAGAATAACAAAATTGAATCAGCTTTTGTATTTGGGTCTGTCCCAATATCATCAAAAATGTGGTTCTAAAAATTAAAGACTCCTGGACAGTGGTTAGACGTTGATGTGAGTTTTTTTTTTCAAATTATGTTTTTCTAGTTATGGTTATATTATTAAGTTGGTTCAGTAACTGGTGTTAACAGTGTTGGTTACATTCATTACAGATTTACATTTTTCAGCAACTTATGGTTTTTTATTTTTTTTGGTTCAACACATCAATATTGCGTTATATTATTTCTGTAAATTGGCCAGACATTTCGACAGTGTTCATATAAGGGCAACGACCACGGACTGTTGGTTTTATGGCAAGATGACTGCTCTTTTTGAGGAATATACAAGTAAAAATGTAGATAAGTGTAACTGTGACGCCCCCAAATTTGGGTATCTTCCAACCCGACAGATGGTGATCCACGGTACTCATAACTGTACATTCATTCCATTGAAACAACATCAAAATGATTGTACTTACTACGTTCTTATTACAATAGTAATAAATCCTTTCCCAGGTTTTGTTAACCAATACATTCTTTCTCTACCATAATATAATTCATACAAACATACTAGTCTATTAAAGTATAAGCTAATTATTCAACTTCGCCTTGCCTTTATCTTTACTAGAACCCTCGGTTCGCTCGACCTTAGCGGCAATCATATAATTCAAGCAAGAAGTGAGCATAACTAGCTTAGCAAGTCAAGCAAAATATTATATAAATACCACGTTGAGAATCATATCATTTTTCTTCAATAACTGAACAAGTAGTTACGAAGTACTATGAAACATTGAATATTGTGACGCCCCCAAATCCGAGTTCTCAAACCCCGGGGTTGGTGCTCATAATCCATCATCATCAAGCATTCTGTACACTATTTCGGAACAATAAACATACATTGTTCATTATAATAAAGTCTTTCAACATTATCCCAAGGTCTATTAACCTTAACTTATACATACCTTAATTAGGTTACGTCAGTAACACAAAAGGTTTACATTTCCAATGTACATAATATAATATAATACATAAATATTCTCCTTATCTATTCCTACACTTTTCCTTTGCCTTTGTCCCTCTTGGACGTCTCTGGCATGACTGAAATAAATGTCATGATATAGCAAGAGTAAGCAACAAATTTGCTTAGCAAGTTTAAGTACGAAGAAGATATATCATGATTAGCAAGAAATTTATGGTTCAATGTTTAATAATAGAAATTAATTGTGAAAGAACATGAATTAAGTCTTGATAACTGAATATTCGAATAATTGAATAACAGATGCTGAGTGGTCATAATGACCATGAACATATGCTAAGGTTGTTAGTATTTAAACTTGTCCTTTTAATAAGTTTTGGTAATCAAGAGTATCAGCCCTTCATACCCGGTGTATTATGCATAAACACTTATTGTACGAGCAATAATTGTTTTTCAATAATGCTTTAATCAAATTATTCTTTTTCTCAATCTTGAGTCTTTACCAAGTCAATTGGTGAAGAACATCTTTTAACAACATATTTGATTTAACAAATTTAAACATACTTGATCTAGCCGATACAATGAGCATAGATCCATATCTTAAACAGTTCATGAATAAAAGAATTTTAACAAATTCACAGTTCAATAATAATAGAACAGAAATTTAATTGCACCGAGTGCGAGTATCAATAATCAATATAGATGTGAATAATCAACAATAATTATTCACTAACATGTTTTGAAATTAATAACTCAAGTTTGAGTTAGAGAACTTGCCTTGATTGCGATCTACTGCTACGTAATTTAATTTAATCTCTTTATTGTAAAAGACCTATCATTGTTAAGATTGATCTTACAATCAGCATATAATACTTTATATAATAATACAATTATTCTATCAGCAATTTAGTTAACACTTAACCACATAATCAATTACCTGAAAACATCTTTATTATTATCATTCTTTGATAATATTTTAATTACTTTTTCATATACCTTAAGATTTAACATTTAATCTTTCCTTTTATTAGCTCTTCCTTATAATCTAGTAAGCTGAATACTAACATCATAGTCTAGATTTTTCAAACCTGCAATCCAGCCACCTGGATTGTCTTATCTAGCAAACTGGATTCAACAAACTTCTAATCCAGCAAGCCTGGATTCTAAATCCTTCAATCCAGCAAACTAGATTTAACTATTTTTCAATCCAGCCAGCGGGATTCCTATCTCATTTACGAAAATGCCAAATCAACTTATTATTTTTCTATCTTTTGGTCATACGTATATACATGTATTTTATATACAAAAAGTATTTTTCTGTAATTTTTTAATTTCTTTTAGTATTTTTCAAAAATCATTTCTAGTGCATGGCTTAAGAAATTAGCCCCATCATGCTCAACTCCAGAAATTCTCATCTCTTGGCATAATCTTCTACATGTTAACGTGACCCTCCAGTTCAAATTTCGTGGTCATCGGAGATATAGAATTTCGGTTATAGCAATTTTCGTCTGAAAAACCTAAATATTGAAATGGTCATAATTTTAAGTCGGAATGAGTTTATTTTTGGACAGGAGCTACTTTATGTCATATATTTTCATGTCCCCAAAGGCCGGAATTTATTACATAAATTAAGTAGCCGAAACAGCCCCTACAATTTCTTGGGTAGTTTGTATTCAAAATTTTCGGCTTTTCCCTACTTTGCTAAAATCAGTCCATACGGAAATCTACAAATTCTTTTTCGGTGATTCCACTTGGGTTTGAAAGATAACTCATCATATTATCATCCCAAAATTTTCAAAAATTTTTAAATGTCAGAAAAATGATGAAAATGCCCCTAGCATTGACTATCCAAAAATAGTTTGTTTTTCTTTCTAAAGACAAAACTATTTTTGCTAAAACGGTTGCTACAACTTGTGTAGTCAACATTTTTGAGTGCTACCACTTAGGTTTAGTAGTTAACTTACATATCTAGTACCTCTCTTTTACGGATCTCAAAAAGAAGGTGTAGATCAAAAATGGTAGTCGATCAAAGGAAATTAAAAAAAACTAGAGTTTTCTAACAAAACAAAACTAGTTTCTTTTCTATCCTTTTGATTTACTTTCTAATACTCAAATACGTTAGAACCATACATGAAACCATATAAAACATGTAGATAGAGGATGTTAGACCTTAACATTATAAACCTTAACTAACCAAAATTAAACAAAATAAAAAGAATAAGCTAGTTTAGTTTTCACCTTAATCTTTGAGCGCACTTTCTTTCTCTGCCAAAGTAGAAGGTAAAATTTTGGTGCATCAATGGTGTATCTCCTTCCTCTCTCTCTCCTCCTCTCCATCGAATTTCTCTCCCTCTCTCTCTCTCTCTTATGTTTTTGCTTTGTTAGCTTAAAAGAAAGTAAGATGAATGAAGTAAAGTAAAAGAAGAAAGAAAAAGAGATTAGATTTTTGTTGGAGAATATTGTATAGATATAAGATATGTATCTATACACATTTCCCCTACCTTCTTGCTATCTCTCTCCCTCTTAATTATTACAAGATTACTTATTAGCATGGTAGCACCATAAACAAAATGACACCTAGCTAAATAAGTAAATATCTTTTGGAAGATGTGGAGCATGTAATAATTAGATTCATCCCCCTTTTCCTCTCCTTGCTTGGCCGGCCATGTGGCCTCCCAATCTCCAAGTTTTTCTTTTGTTTTTATTGAAATATCTAGTATACACAATGTCTAAAGTACCGTCTTCAATTGGGCTACAAGTTGGGCCATTATATTAGATGTTTTGGGCTTTCTATAAATAATTATTGGACTTTAAATTTAATTCTTTGGGCCATTGAAAAATTAACATATTCCAATTTATCCTACCCTACTTATTTAATTAGGGTTTCCATTCCACACATTTGGAATTTAAATCATTACTCTTGTACAATAAATTATATAACCCAATTAGACTTGCTCAAATTAAGTTATAAAAAGTAATAACTTGAGATAGTAAAATATATATATCTTAAATTAGTATACTTTTAAATATTATTCCAATGCTTGCATGATAACTGTTGTTATACACAAACTCCACCAATGGAAGATGATCTTCCCAGCTTCCCTTGAAATCCATCACACAGGCTCTGAGCATGTCTTCTAATGTTTGAATCGTTCTCTCGCTTTGACCATCTGTCTGTGGATGATACGCAATACTCAACCATAATTGTGTCCCCATTCTTTCTTGAAGACTCCTCCAAAAGTTTGACGTGAAGCGCAGATCTCTATCAGACACGATTGATACTGGCACTCCATATCTCGAAATTATCTCCTTGATATATAACTTGGCTAACTGATCCAAAGTATACATGATCTTGATCGGCAAAAAGTGTGCTAACTTTGTAAGACGGTAGAAAATCACCCATATAGCGTCATAACCCTTCTATGTCACTGGAAGTCCTACCACAAAATCAATCGTGACGTGCTCCCACTTCCATTCTGGAATCTCTAACGGCTATAATAGTCCACTTGGTCGTTGATGCTCTGCCTTGGTTCTTTGACAAGTTAAACAGCGGCTGACGCATTCAGCAACCTCTCTCTTTATGTTTGGCCACCAATAATGTTGACGCAAATCTTGATACATCTTCTTGCTTCCTGGGTGTATCGAATATCTCGTATTGTGAGCTTCTTGTAGAATCTCTTCTCTTAACTCTGCACTGCAGTACCCAAATTCTTCCTTCAAATCTCAGCAATCCAGTGCCGTCGATCTTATACTTCAGCTCTTCGCCTACAACCAACCTCTTCTTTATGTTACCGCATTCTTCATCATTTTCTTGTGAATCTTTCACCTTGTCTAACAAAGTCGGACTTGCTTCCATTTTTATTACTTTATCCGAATCCTTTGGATTTTTCACCTCCAACTCCATTTTCTCCATTTCTCTTACTAATTCTTCCTAGTCTATCAATATAAACAACTTTTCTCTGCTTTTCCTGCTTAAAGCATCTGCTACTACATTGGCCTTCCCGGGATGATATAGAATATCATAATCATAGTCCTTGATCAATTATAACCATCTCCTCTGCCTCATGTTTAACTCCTTTTGTGTAAAGATGTACTTCAGACTCTTGTGATCTGTGTATATCTCCCATTTTTCTCCGTAGATATAATGTATCCAAATCTTAAGGGCAAATACTATCGCAACTAATTCAAGGACATTGGTAGGGTATCCCTTCTCATATTTTTTTAACTAGAGTAACGCGTACACAATGACTTTACTATTCTGCATTAACACGCAACCTAGTCCCTTGTGTGACGCATCACTAAACACTGTAAAACCCCTTGTACTGTCTAGTAAAGATAACACAGGTGCTTCACTTAATCTTTTTTTCAATTCCTGAAAACTTTGTTCACACTTCTCTGTCCACACATATTTAACAGTCTTCCTCGTCAGATTAGTTAATGGTGTTGCTATCTTCGAGAAATCCTGAATAAACCTTCGGTAATATCCTGCCAATCCCAAGAAACTTCTGATCTCTGTCGGTGTCTTCGGTTGTCCCCAATTTTCACCACTTTTACTTTAGTTGGATCAACAGAAATTCCCTCGTTATCGATAACATGTCCCAAAAATTGAACTCTCTTCAACCAGAACTCACACTTTGAATATTTTGCATATAACTTCTCTCTTCTCAACGTTTCCAACACCATCCGTAGATGTTCAGCATGCTCCTCTTCAGTCTTTGAATACACCAAAATGTCGTCAATGAACACCACCACAAATTTATCTAAATACGGTTTAAATACTATGTTCATCAAGTCCATAAAAGTAGTTGGCACATTCGTCAGTCTAAACGACATCACTAAGAACTCATAATGACCGTAACGAGTTCTAAATGATGTCTTTGGTACATCCTCTATTCTCACCTTCAACTGAAGATAACCAGTTCTCAGGTCAATCTTCGAAAAACATCACGCTCCCTTAAATTGATCAAATAGATCGTCTATTCTCAGTAACGGATATTTGTTCTTGATTGTCACCTTATTCAGTTCTCTATAATCTATACACAATCTCATCGAACCATCTTTCTTCTTTACAAATAACACTGGTGCTCCCCATGGAGATACACTAGGTTGAATGTACTTCTTATCCAACAACTCCTGTAGCTGGATCATTAACTCTTTCATTTTTATCGAAGCCATCCTATATGGTGCTTTCGATATCGGTGCTGTCCGCGGTACTAAATCAATCACAAACTCTATTTCTCTGTCTGGAGGAAGTCCCAGAAGTTCTTCTGGAAAGACATCCCCAAACTCATTAACTACAGGTATCTGTCCCGCGTCCGAATTTACCATCCGTGTATCCACTACATGAGCCAAATAACCTTCACACCCTTTCCGTAACATTCTCTTGGCCTGCATCATCGTCAGACAACTCGTTTGTCTTGGCGATTTGCTACCATAATATACAACCTTAGACTTATTCGGTGTCTTAAGGCGTATACTCTTCTTTTGACAGTCTATAACTGCCTCATGGTTAAACAACCAATCCATCCCTAAGATAATATAAAATTCTCCGAAGCGTATCGGAATCAAATTCGTGCTTAACTTATGTCCCCTTATTTCCACATCACAGTTGTTATGGATAAACTCTACATGGATCACTTCTTTGTTTGCAACTTCTATATTCATTGGGTTCTTTAACTTTTCACATGGTAAGTTTATCTTCTAGCAAATTCATCAGACACAAATGAACATGTAGCTCTCGAATCAAATAATACGTAGGCATTTATATTGTTGATCGTAATAATACCTGACACCACCTCCTTTGATGCAACTGCATCTTGCACAGTCATGTTGAACGTTCTTAATGTCGGCTTACTCTGCTGAACTGGTCCTCTAATGGTTAACTTTGTAGAACTGCTCTTATTTCCACTCCCTCCATCTGTATTCTTCTTCAATGGACAATCCTTGAATCGATGCCCTGTTCCTCCACAAGAAAAACAATAACCTTTCTTTGGCTTAGGACAATTTGGTGAAATATGTCCTTCCTGACCACAATTATAACATATGTTTTTCCCTTTCATACACTCTCCTGAGTGATTCTTTCCACACTTTGGACACGCTGGCTTCTTCTGCTGAGTATTTCCTTGTTGCGTTCCTGATTCATTGCCATTGTTGTTCCACTTGCGTTTCTTGCTATTACTGCCACCACTGCTGGCACCCTGATTTCCACCTTCCACCTTCTTCTTATTCTTTTCCCTATTATACTTGGACACCGCTTCACTACCACCTTCTATAATGATAGCCTTTTCCAACAACGTTGAAAATGTATTAATCTGCAAAACTGCCACCTTGCTGTATATCCAAGGCTTCAATCCATTCTCAACTTTGCGTGCCTTTCTTGCCACTGTGTCCACTTGATGTGGTGAAAATCTTGCTAGCTCGTTGAATTTGGCTGCATATTCTGAAACTATCATGTTCTCTTGCTTTAATTCAAGAAATTTCACTTCCATTCTGGCTTGCATGCTCGGCGAGAAATAATTCTCGAATAACAACTCCTTAAACCTTGTCCAAGTTACCACTGTTGTTCTGGCTCTCGCCTGGTTTGATTCCCACCAATAATTAGCTTCACCTTTCATTAAATAGGTAGCAAAAGTTGTCTTTTGCCCATCTGCGACTCTAGCAATCACAAATGCTTTTTCCATCTCCTTCACCCGGGTCTGAGCTTGAATAGGGTATGTGGTTCCCTTAAATTCTGGTGGTTCGACTGCTTTAAAGTCTTTAAAATTTGCCAATCCAACATCTGGCCTACCTCTAGCTACTGGTGCTTGATTTTGTATAGCCTGAGCTAAGATATCAACAAAGTTCTGCATTGGGTCTACCTGACCTTCTTCATTATTTACAGATCTTTCCTCCCTCTGGTTACGATTTTGACATCTTAGCGGCATTATCGAATTAAACAAAATCTTAATTACATCGAGTTTAATTATATGATATATCTTCTAAGTGTTTAAAATATAACATGTACTTTAAACTCTAACAATCATATTATCATAATGTTGTATTAACGAATTCAACCTCTGGAATTGACTAATTCAACTTGCAGAATTAACATATTCATCTTACTGAATTCACATATTCAGCTTACTGAATAACACATTCAGCTTGCTGGATTAACATATTCAGCTTGCTGAATAACACATTCAGCTTGCTGAATTAACATATTCGATTTACTGACTTTTAAAACAGATAGCTTCTCATTTTAATTCTTAATACTTTTCTATTTGATCAAACATGTAATTATAATATTGCATTTATATTCATATACCAAATTTTAGCGTCATATACTTAAATATTTGGCATATTTTTATAAACGCTAACTATCCCCATTTTTCAACATCAAAAGATGGAATCTACCAAAAGACATACTCTCCTACACACCTAAGATAGGGATATATCATATTTATATACTACCTCGCACAGTCTGAGGTTTACATCACGCATAAGTCCCTAATAAACAAAAGGGGTTCTACTGCATCTATATACAATAGAAAGCTATTAAACTATCACTGCTCATCTGGAGAGGGTGCGCCTGCATGCTCCTGCTCTGGTGGAATGAGTCCATCCATAAGTTAACGTCTAACTGATCGACTCAACTCGCCTATCTCGAGGTATGACCTCCTTTCTCCTACTTGGGGACCAGTATATGATGCATCTAAAGCCCATCCCAAGGACTCCATCCTAACCCGTCCAGCCTCTGCCTCAACCTCTAACTGATCCACTCTTCTCGCTGCTCATACCCAGGCATCCTCAACTCGGATCCTGTCAGTGATCTCTTAGTCAAACCTCAGGTGTAACGCCTGATGCTCAATAGTCAATATCGCAAACTTTTTCTGCTCTTGTTCTAGAATCTCCCTCAGCTCAGCATTCTTGGCAACCAAATATGTAGCCAAGGTCATCTGCTCCTGCAACTGTATCTTCATCTTCGCAAGCTCATTCTGAGCTTGATATGCCAGCTTCTTGTATTGAGTTTTAGTAAACTGATGAGTTGCATTCTCCTGCTCTAACTCTGTCACTCTATTCTCCAGCGCCATGTTATTTTCGAACAAAACCTCCATCACATCCTCGTCAGGCTCGTCACTAATAGCATGATCCTCTATCGGATCTAACGGCTCTTGCTCAACTGTATGGCTACCTTATCCTTCCTCAGGCATCCTATAACCAAACAAACACAACATCAATATCACAATAAAATATATTCATTGATAAAATGAAATAATATTTTATTATGTACAGTCTATACTAGATGAATCTCCACAATCCACCTCTTAGTATACTCTATACGAGTTTTCTTCTAAAGTTATAACCTAGATTTCGCATCCTAAAGTTTATAACCTACGGCTTTGATACCAATCTGTGACGCCCCCAAATCTGAGTTCTCAAATCCCGGGTTTGGTGCTCACAATCCATCATCATCAAGCATTCTATACACTATTGTGGAATAATAAACATACATTGTTCATTATAATAAAGACTTTCAACATTATCCCAAGGTCTGTTAACCTTAACTTATACATACCTTAATAAGGTTACTTCAGTAACACAAAAGATTTACATTACCAATGTACATAATATAATATAATACATAAATATTCTCCTTATCTATTCCTGCACTTTTCCTTTGCCTTTGTCCCTCATGGACGTCTTTGGCATGGCTGAAATAAATGTCATGATATAGCAAAAGTAAGAAACAAATTTGCTTAGCAAGTTTAAGTACGAATAAGATATATCATGATTAGCAAGAAATTTATGGTTCAATGTTCAACAATAGAAATTAATTATGAAAGAACATGAATTAAGTCTTGATAACTGAATATTCGAATAATTGAATAACAGATGTTGAGTAGTCATAATGACCATGAACATATGCTAAGGTTATCAGTATTTAAACTGGTCCTTTTAATAAGTTTTGGTAATCAAGGGGATCAACCTTTCATACCCGGTGTATTATGCATAAACATTTAATGTACGAGCAATAATTGTTTTTCAATAATGCTTTAATCAAATTGTTCTTTTTTCTCAGTCTTGAGTCCTTACCAAGTCAATTGGTGAAGAATAGCTTTTAACAACATATTTTATTTAACAAATTTAAACATACTTGATCTAGCCGATACAATGAGCATAGATCCATATCTTAAACAGTTCATGAACAAAAGAACTTTAACAAATTTACAGTTCAATAATAATAGAATAGGAATTTAATTGCACCGAGAGCGAGTATCAATAATCAATATAAATGCGAATAATCAAAGTTAATTATTCACTAACATGTTTTGAAATTAATAACTCAAGTTTGAGCTAGAGAACTTGCCTTGACTGTGATCTACTGCTACGTAATTTAATTTAATCTCTTTATGGTAAAGACCTATCATTGTTAAGATTGATCTTACAATCAGCATATGATACTTTATATCATAATACAATTACTATATCAGCAATTTAGTTAACACTTAACCACATAATCAATTACCTGAAAATATCTTTATTATTATCATTATTTGATAATATTTTAATTATTTTTTCATATACCTTATGATTTAACTCTTAATCTTTCCTTTTATTAGCTCTTCCTTATAATCTAGTAAGCTGAATGCTAACATCATAGTCTAGATTATTCAAACCTGCAATCCAGCCACCTGGATTGGCTAATCTAGCAAACTGGATTCAACAAACTTCCAATCCAGCAAGTCTGGATTCTAAATCCTTCAATCCAGCAAGCCTGGATTCTAAATCATTCAATCCAGCAAACTAGATTCAACTATTTTTCAATCCAGCCAGATGGATTCCATATCTCCTTTACGAAAATACCAAATTAACTTATTATCTTTCAATCTTTTGGCTATACTTATATATATGTATTTCATACACAAAAAGTATTTTTCCGTAATTTTTCAATTTGTTTAGTATTTTTCAAAAATTATTTTTAGTGTGTGGCTTAAGAAATTAGCCGCATCATGCTCAACTCCAGAAATTCCCATCTCTTAGCATAATCTTCTACATGTTAACGTGACCATCTAGTTTAAATTTCGTGGTCATCGGAGTTATAGAACTCCGGTTATAGCAATTTTTGTCCGAAAAATCCAAATATTGAAATGGTCATAACTTGATCATTTTAAGTCGGAATGAGCTCATTTATGGACAGCAGCTACTTTATGTCATATATTTTCATGTCCCAAAAGGCCGGAATTTATTCCATAAATTAAGTGGCCGAAACAGACCCTACAATTTCTTGGGCAGTTTGTTTTCAAAATTTTCAACTTTTGCCTACTTTGCTAAAATCAGTCCATACGGAAATCAACAACTCCTTTTTGAGTGATTCCACTTGGGTTTGAAAGATAACTCATCATATTATCATTCCAAATGTTTCCAAAAATTTTAAATGTGACGAACGAGAATTTTGTAATTTAATTTTAATATTTATTAAATTAAATAAATATTTTTCGATGATTTAATTATTAGATTAAATAACTATTTGATGCAATTATGGTAGATTAATTTAATTGTATGTGTTACATTTATTAAATTAATATAAAGAATTTTTATTATCAAAGTATGTGATTATGTGAGCTTATTGTATTAAAAGAAATATTTAATAAGCATATTGGTATTTTAATTAATTTAATTATTAATTAGAGATTTAATAAGTTGACATTATTTATTAATGAGAAATTTAATTATGTGACTATGTGAAATTATGAGAAATTATTATATTTTATTTAAAGTAAATTAAATAAAATATGGGATTTATTTTATAAAGAGTGTGACATTTTCAAAATATATGATAAAACTTTATTAAATTAAATGGTTTTGAAATCTATTAAGCCTAGCCAAACATGGCCTTAGTGGGAGTTGGAGCAGTTATCCATTACTGGGTTAACTGACCATTACGTGCATCAGTTCCCTTCTCCCTCTGTTATATTATGTATTCTTTTATTTTCTATTTTTCTAAGTCTAAGAAATATTAAGAGAGAGAGTTGAAAATTGTCTGAGAGAAAATTGAGTGTGTAATTAACAAGTGTTGAGAAATGATCATTTGTGAATCATCTCCTCTAGATTATTCTCAGGTAATCTCTTCTTCCTAAATTTCTATTTCACGTATTCAAGTTTTATAAAAATGGCCTTCAAAACATCTGTTAATATCTGTGAATTGGGAATTAGTGTTGTTATAAGGATATATGTAATAATACGAGTAGCATAACATGTTATATATATATATATTGCATGATTCCATATCATAAAATCTGATGTCGTGCTATTTCAAAAAAATTACAGAGTTTGGGTTTTGGCCATATGGCCTTATACGTAACTTTAAGGTGTCAAACAAATATTTTTGTAAAATTTACACTCTTATTTGATTATGCATGTTGATACGAAGAGACTAAGCCTTAAACGAACGGATTCGGTGTTATAACGAATCCGTAGCGTTAAATTATATGTTTTTTTTCAAAATCTTCAAGAACATCAAGAACAGTACAATTTGCATAATTTAATTCTGTGATTATGTGTTTTAAATGGTTAAAATCAATTTATAAATGTTGGGTTATGTTTATGCATGAATTATAACATGTGAATATGATTAAATTCGTGTAGTAGTAATTTAATTGGAATTTTTTGGCTGTGTTCTGCAATTTTCGCGAATTGCAGAATAGTTTCTGGCTCGCCACGCCGCGGCGCCAGTCCAGCGCCTGAAGTCCCGTGCCGCAGCGCCAAGTCTCGAGCCGCAGCGCCATCGCGCCGCAGTGCGAAGATCATGTATAACAGTGGCGCCGCAGCGCCACTCTCAAGAAAATTCAGAATGAGTTATTTTTTTTAAATGTTAAGTCTAGCAATGTGTTAGTAACTTAATGTAATGAACATGTAAACATGTTAGAGGTATAATGTGATATTAAAATAGATGTTTAACATGTAAATAACATAATTACGTGTGAATTGAATTGTTGAATACATAAGTAGCTTAATAATTCATGAAGTACAAATTATGTGACAAAGTGGTAATTTGACTAAGTATAGTCGATAATCAAAGTAGACAATGAGAATGAGTTTATGTTGATTAGTTAAGTTATAATTAACTGGTATTGTGTATGTGAATGGTATGTAGGATTAAATTCAAAGAACGAGTTTAGTTAAAGTGTAATTTACGCACGAGACAAGTTTCCTAACCCTACTTGTCATTACTGTTCAAGATTATTATTTACCTCGAGTAAATTATCATTACTATTATTCAAATTCAAATGTTATATTAAAGATTGATTATCTTTTCAAAGCATGATTCAGTTATACAATAATCGTTCTATTGTATACTTCTTGAGATTATTATTCAAATTAAATATCGTTATTGTTGAACCTTATTAGAATAGTGAACCTTATTGATTCAACTAGTCTTTAGTTGATGAACGTTCTAAATTTCAGAACCCTTATTGAATTATCCAAACCAAACTTCCTTTGGTGCGGACTCGAATGTCAAACTGAGATGAACAACCCTGCAAAGGGATTTACTTATGCGTTAGCGTTAATATATTGTGCACAGTATGGTACTAAGGGCTGATCCCCCTAAGTACGAGAAGAAAGGTTCATAGTCTTATGACTGTTAAAGGTTTCAAGTATAACCCTTGATAACCTAGGACATAGTTCAAGGTCTTATGACCCTCAGAATTCTTTTGATTCTTGTTATTCATTCTTGATTCAAAAGTTGAGTTTTTTTCAGATGTCTTTGATTTATCCGCATGTTATTATACTGTTATTTCATTATTATACTTGTGGGCATGTGTGCTCACTCTTGCTTAATAATAACATTGCAGTTAAGAACGAAAGAACTGATGAACCTTCCACTAGTAACGGCAAGGGCAAAGTTAGCAAGTGACGAAGACCTGTTGTTTTATATGATGATGTTTTTGTTTAAGACTTGAGTTAATGTTATTGTTTAAGACTTATTTGTTTATGATTCCACATAGATGTTTAAGGTTAGTTTAACCTGGGATTGTATTATGTTGTAACCCTTAAGGGGAAGATTTTATTTCTATTTATAGAATGGTTTGCATTTATTATGGGTAGATAGATAGATGATATTTGTATCGTGAACACCAAATCCTGTGGAAATGGAAGTACCGGATTTGGGGGTGTCACATTAAATGCCAAAAAAATGATGAAAATGCCCATAGCATTTACTGTCCAAAAAAAATTTGTTTTTCTTTCTAAAGACAAAACTATTTTTGCTAAAATAGTTGCTACAACTTGTGTGGTCAATATTTTTGAGTGCTACCACTTCGGTTTAGTAGTTAGCTTACATATCTAGTACCTCTCTTTTACGGATCTCAAAAAGAAGGTGTAGATCAAAAATGGTAGTCGATCAAAGGAAGTGAAAAAAAAACTAGAGTTTTCTAACAAAACAAAACTAGTTTCTTTTCTATCCTTTTGATTTACTTTCTAATACTCAAATATGTTAGAACCATACATGAAACCAAATAAAACATGTAGATAGAGGGTGTTAGACCTCAAGATAATAAACCTTAACTAACCAAAATCAAATAAAATAAAAAGAATAAGCTAGTTTAGTTTTCACCTTGATCTTTGAGCACACTTTCTTTCTTTTCCAAAGTAGAAGGTAAACTTTGGATGCATCAATGGTGTATCTCCTTCCTCTCTCTCTCCTCCTCTCCACCGAATTTCTCTCCCCCTCTCTCTCTCTCTTATGTTTTTACTTTGTTAGCTTAAGAGAAAGTAAGATGAATGAAGTAAAGTAAATGAAGAAAGAAAAAGAGATTAGATTTTTGTTGGAGAATATTGTATAGATATAAGATATGTATCTATACACCTTTCCCCCACCATCTTGCTATCTCTCTCCCTCTTAATTATTACAAGATTACTTACTAGCATGGTGGCTCCATAAACAAAATTATACCTAGCTAAATAAGTAAATATCTTTTAGAAGATGTGGAGCATGTAATAATTAGATCTATCCCCCTTTTCCTCTCCTTGCTCTGCCAACCATGTGGCCTCCCAATCTCCAAGTTTTTCTTCTATTTTTTATTGAAATATCTAGTATAATCAATGTCTAAAGTACCCTCTTCAATTGGGCTACAAGTTGGGCCATTATATTAGATGTTTTGGGCTTTCTATAAATAATCTATTGGACTTTAAATTTAATTCTTTGGGTCATTGAAAAATTAACATATTCCAATTTATCCTACCCTACTTATTTAATTAGGGTTTCCATTCCACACATTTGAAATTTAAATCATTACTCTTGTACAATAAATTTTATAACCTAATTAGACTTGCTCAAATTAAGTTATAAAAATTAATAACATGAGATAGTAAAATATATATATATATATATATATATATATATATCTTAAATTAGTATACTTTTAAATATTATACTCTCCCACACCATAACCCTTAGGTTATTTAAATTTTCATACCTAATGTATAATTAGGTTATGAAACCTTTCATTTTTAATTTCTTTCTTTCATATAACTAAACACATAGTCACAATTACATACCACATAATTATATTACTTCCTAATCATTCCACACGTATTACCAAGTTTTCGATATCATTAATATTTAATTAATATATCTATTTACAAAGTGACTAAGAATTCTTGGCTATTACAAATATCACTTCTCATCTCATAAAACAATTTCGAAGTACATATAGTGACTTAGAAATTCTGAGTAGGTCAAAAGACCATGAACATTCTCTTTGATTTCCATCCATAAAAAGGACAATCTGGCACTAAGTTCGTAAGTCCAATATATCTTACGAGCACATCTAGGTGATCAGCCTATAGTACTCTATGTTGATCAACACTCATCCGTTAAACGTATTTACGTTTAAGTTTTGGCAACCTTGCGTGCCCATCGAATAATCGATGTAAAATACATTTGTTTATTCATACTCAGACTTGCCTTGAATCCGTACCAAACAATTGGCGTGTGATAGTGTTATCAATTCTATATTGAAAGGCTTGTAAATAAATCAATCAACTCTTCAAGATTAGTCTAGCCGAGGTAAAACTGGTATCGACCCTTTCGTAAAACAATTCATGCATCTCATAACATAAATCACAAAAATATGGCTAACACGAAGGTTAGACAACCGTTAAGAAAACTTGCCTTTAAGCGTCTTCAATTTAATATTTAACAATTCTTGGTCTTTACAGTCTCTACATGACATATTCACATAGCACACTGAAATTAGCTACCAAACAATTTAATCACATTGTTTTTCCAACTTCTTTCTCTTTTATAACTTAACATAATTTATTTCATTAATACGACTCGTTTCGAGTTAATTATCCTTCCTTACGGCTTATTAACATTCTTACATCAGTAAACCAACACTCACTAACCATTGGTTAAGTATCATCGTAATTGATTACGGTTTAACTTCTTACACTTTACGTTTTCCGTTCAATTACCCATTAAACAACATTATATTCCTAAAGTCGTCATTGTATATGCGATTTAGGAATGGTCTTATCATGTTCATTAAGTATATACATGTCCCATATTTGTCTTGCAAACCATTGGGTTCACAATCAACTTGGTTAACAATATTCCATTACCGGCGCTGCGGCGCCAACCTCAAGTATAATAGTGGCGCTGCAGTGCCACTTCACAGTACTCGATCCATTATCTCGATGCTGCGGCCCAAGACTCATGCTTATGAGTGGTGCTACGGCGCGACTCTGCAGTGGCCACTCCCTCGACCTGGCGGTGTGGCGCAGGTGATATGTGCTTGGGCGGCACTGCGGCGCCGACCCTTAGCCCTTGAGAAAATTTCTAAATTTTCCAATTTGATTCTTTCCGGACTCGTAACTTGGTCGTTATAAGTCAGAATTGGCTCGTTCAAAAGCCATTATCTTACATATCTCATATATTTCAATTTCATCCAGACAAAAGTAATTTTTAAATCCGTTAACGATGAATTCACTATTCAACGTCCCATTACGCGTTCGTTTAACGATCATAAGCGTTCATAGCTCATTTTCTTCGTTTTATGTCAAATTTTGACGATTCTTGATTCTACGACTCTTAAATACATTGTTCTAAGATACGCCATCGAAAACCAAGGTTTCTGAGTTAAGTGGCGACTTTTGACTACTAATCCAGAAATTCTACGATTTCGACGTCTAACGCCTATTCTCGTAAATTTCGCCGTAACTTCGTTACTCGAGTTTTCTACGCCAAATCAAATGGAACAACTCAATTGATTTATCATCTACATCCTAACCAAACAACATGCACATACCCTATGATGGTTTTCAATTTGTCTATCAACAACTAAATAAACGCTTATCGGCTTTCTTCGTGTAAATTTCTTAAACGCTTATGATTTCTAATCATACATAACTTATAATGATTTAATCCACTATTATCCATCCTTATTACTCCAAAAGAGACATGCTCCATCAATTCATACTTTTCTATGAAAAAGAAATAGAAAAGGATCGAAAACTAGGGTTTACGTAATATTACCTTAACGTTCTTCGCGTTCTTGATAAAGCTTGTATACTTTGCTCTTAACTCCTCTTGATTACTTGTTATCACACTTTTCTCTCTCTCAATATATGTTGGTCAATGTTTGTAAAACAATTAATGAACAACCTAGCCTTCCTTTTATAGAAAAACCAAATGGAGGGTAAAATGGTCAACATGCCAACCTCCTTACTATTCACCTCCTTACTATTCATTTGAGTAGCCACCAAGTAAAACCACTTTACTTGACCTCCAAGTGGCCAACCCACAAGGTCCATAGGTCTCCCCATGGGTTGCCCCATGGGTTTTACCCATCCGATGACCCATCGATTTGACCCACGGTTTATTTTCTTAGTTTGGGCCTTAGCATTTATTCTTATTGGGCTTGTCTTAATAATACATTGGGCTTGACATAATTCAAGTCCAATTGGATAATACAAAGTCTAATAACTAATAGCCCATTAAGACTAATCGTATTCTAAGCGTACAATTCTCGTATTACCTTCGCATATAGTTAGTACGATATTCGTATTATACGTCATAATAATCTTTATACTATACTCGTATAATAACTAATATCATACTCGTACTTCTCACGTATAATAACCCTAATCATTATACGTAGCCATTAAATTCTCGAAACTCACTTTTCCCAACCCTTAGGTTTTAAGTCCGCAGGCGAAAACTTCGTTTGCCATAACTGAAATATTATTGAATATTCTATTACGTCTTAGTATTCTATTATTACGCGTTTCTCAGAAATTCAAACTTAATCTCCGAGCAGAAATGGATGAATAGTGTTTTTACAAAAACTTCTCGGAAAACTTCTATTTCTGTATTGGAAATTCATAACAAATAATCCTAGCACATAGCCAGAATTCTAACCACATTCACACATTCTAGGTCATATAACGACCTTTAAACAACTTACTCACATAAATAAATAATTAAATTCATTTAATTTAAATAATCAAATAAAAATTTAATTCACATAAAGATCCGATTTTTCTCGGGCGTTACAGTAACGCCCGAGAAAATAGAATCTGTATGTGAATTAAATTTTATTTGATTATTTGAATTAAATGAATTTAATTGATTATTTATGTGAGTAAGATGTTTGAAGGTCGTTCTATGACCTAGAATGTGCGGATGTGGTTATTATATATTCTGGCTATGTGCTAGGATTAATTATTTTTTCCAAGACGAAAATAATAGTTTTCCGAAAAATTTCTATAAAAATACTATTCATCCGTTTTTGCTCGGAGACTAAGTTTGAATTTCTAAGAAACGCGTAATGATAGAATTATAAGGTGTAATGGAATATCCAATAATTTTTCAGTTATAGAAAATGAAGTTTTCGCCTGCGGACTTAAAACCTAAAGGTTAGAAAAATTGAGTTCCGAGAATTTAATGTCTGTGTATAATGATTAGGGATATTATACGTAAAGAATATGAGTATGATATTAGTTAATATACGAGTATAGTATAAAGATTATTACGACGTATAATACGAATATCGTACGAACTATATACGAATATAATACGATTAGTCTTAATGGACTTTGAGTTTATGGACTATGAAGAATTCAATTGGACTTGGATTGTGTCAAGCCCAATGTATTGTGAAATCAAGCCCAAGATAGGCCCAATAAGAATTAATGTTAAGGCCCAAACCAAGAAAATGAATTGTGGATTGAATCGATGGGTCATCATATGGGAAAAAACTATAGGGGGACCCACAAGGCCATGTGGGCCGGCCACTTGGTCACCAAGTAAAGTGGCTACTTGGTGGCTAAGCCATGAATAGTAAGAAGGTGAGATGGATGACCATTTTACCCTCCATTAGACTTTTCTATAAATAGGAAGCTTGGGTTGGTTTATTTATTGTTCACCAACTTTAGACAATTATATTGAGAGAGAGAGAAAGAAGAGCTTTAACTAGTAATCGATAACAATCCAAAGCAAAACATACAAGTTTATTTGAGAACGCGAAGAACGTTTAGGTAATATTTCGTAAACATTAGTCTTCGACTTTTTTGATTTCTTCTTCATATAGAAGTATGAATTGGTGGAGCATGTCTCTTCCGGAGTAATAAAGATGGCTAATAGTGGATTAAACCATTATAAGTCATGTATGATTAGTAATCATAAGCGTTTAAGTAAGTTTTAAATCAAAGAAAATTGTTAAGCGTTAATTTGGTTGTTGATGGATAAATTGAAAACCATCATAGGGTATGTGCATCTTGTTTGGTTAGGATGTAGATAATGAATCAATGGAGTTGTTCAATTTGATTTGGCGTATAAAACTCGAGTAATGAAGTTGTGGCAAAATTTACGGGATTAGGCGTTAAACGTTGAAAATGTAGAATTTCTGTTTTAGTAGTCGAAAGTTTCCATATAACTTGGAAACCTTGGTTTTCGATGGCATAACGTTGAATAAGGTATTTAAGAGTCGTGGACTCAAGAATCGTCGAATTCTGACTTAAAACGAAGAAACGAGCTATGAACGCTCATGAATGTTAAACGAACGCGTAATAGAAAGTTAATTAGTAAATTCATTATGAACGGATTTAAAAACTACTTTTATCTTAATGAAATCGAAGTACATGAGATATGTAAGGTAACGGCTTTTGAATGAGCCAATTTCGAATTATAACCACCAAGTTACGAGTCCAGAAAGAATTAAATTGGAAAACATAAAAATTACTCAAGGGCTAAGGGTTGGCGCCGCAGCACCGCCCAAGCACATAACACCCGCGTCGTAGCGTCGGGGCGAGAGGAGTGGCCACTGCAGAGTCGCGTCGCAGCCCCACTCATAAGCATGAGTCTCACGCTGCAGTGCTGAGACGAGGGATCGGGTACTGTGAAGTGGCGCCGCAGCGCCACTGTTGTACTTGAAGTTGGCACCGCAATGCCGAGTAAGGAGAAATGTTAGACCAAGTTAATTGTGAACCCAATTGTTTGCAAGATAAGTATGGGACATGTGTATACTTAATTTACATAGTAAGACCATTACTATATCCGTATATTGTGATGACTTTAGGAATTTAATGTTGTTTATTAGTAATGAAACAAAGAACGTAAAGTGTAAGAAGTTAAACCGTAATCAATTACTTTGGTACTTAACCAATGGTTATGAAATGTCGGTTTAGTGACGTAGGATCTTTAATGAGCCGTAAAGGAGGATAAGTAACTATAAACGAGTTTTATCAATGAAATAAATTCGGTTAAGTTATAGAAGAGAAAGAAGTTGGTAAAAACATTGTGATTAGGTTGTTTGGTAGCTAATTACAGTGTGCTATATGAACATATCATGTAGAGACTGTAAAGACCGAGAATTGTTGAATATTTATTTGAAGACGCTTGAATAAAAGTTTTCTTAACGCTTGTCTAACCTTTGTGTTAGCCAAGTTTTCTGTGATTCATGTTATGAGATGCATGAATTATTTTATGAAAGAGTCGATGCCAGTTTTACCTCGGCTAGACTAATCTTAAGAGTTTTATTGATTTGTTGACAAGTCTTTCGATATAATATTGATAACGCTATCATATGCCAATTGTTTGGTACGGATTCAAAGGTAAGCCAGAGTATGAATAAACAAATGTATTTTACATCGATTATTCGATGGGCACGTGAGGTTACCAAAACTTAAATGTAAATACATTTAATGGATGATTGTTGATCAACATAGAGTACTATAGGCTGATCACCTAGATGTGCTCGTAAGATATATCGGGCTTACGGATTTAATGCCGGGTTGTCCTTTTTCATGAATGAAAACTAAAGAGAATGTTCATGGTCATTTGACCTACTCAGAATTCCTAAGTTACTATATGTACTTTGGAATGGTTTTATGTGAATTAAAAGTTTGATTCAATGTTTCATAGTACTTCATAATTACTTGTTCAGTTAATGAAGAATAATCATATGATTCTCGACGTGGTATTTATATTATCTATTGCTAGACTTGTTGACCTATTTATGCTCACTTCTTGCTTGAATTATATGATTGCATCTAAGGCCGAACGAACTGAGAGTTCTAAAAAAGATAAAGGCAAGGCTAAGATGGATAATTAGTTATTCTGTAATAGACTAGTACGTATGTATGTATTATACTTATAAACAACGAAGAATGTATTCAGTTTCTAATCCTGGGAAAGGATTTATTATTATTGTAATAAGAATGTAGTTAATACACTCATTTTGGTGTTGTTTCGATGGAATAAATTTATAGTTATGAGTACCGTGTAGCACCATCTATCAGGTTGGAAGATACCCGGATTTGGGGGCATCACAATAAGAGTATTCTATCTGGGGAGGGTGATGTTGGTGAATACATCCATGGGTTGTTCATGGATGTTAACACACCATAGAGAAATGTTGACTACGTGTTGTTCCCCATTCACATGTCATCACCAGATCACTGGTTTTTGCTGACATTTGATGTGCATCGTAGACGTTTAACAGTTTATAATTCTCTACAGCCAAATAGGAAAACAATGCAGACAAAAATTATGGATGTTTGTGAACCCTATATCTTTATTCTACCCACAATACTGTGCAAGAGTGGTTTTTGGAGGGATAGGTCTGACATTGACTTTAGCAGTGAACCGTATCGCAACAAGGATGAAGATGATATAATTAAATTAGAATTTGTTGAGGGGGTTCCTGAACAAGCTGAGGGGTAAGGTTTATAGTGTTTACATTTATTTAATTATTATATCTAGGTTGATTTTAGTTTTGATTTTTGTTTTCTTTTGTTTTGTTTGTACAGTGATTGCGGGATGTTCATAATTTATTTTGCTGAGCATGTTATTCACTAGAAATTTGCTGAAATTCCTATTCCATTCCCTATTCCTCAGTATCAAAAGAAACTGTCCACAAACCTCTACATGCATGCTAGGAACAAACAGTTAGAGGGATATGAGACTGATAGAGAATTTCCAAGAAGATTTATGCCAGATTTCGATTAGTTTGGTTGTTGTTGTATTGTCCTTTTGAATTGTGTTTTGTATTTTGATTTTTGTTGGATATACATAACCAAATTTTATGGTTAATGAGTTTGTGATGTTTATTGGAGCTTATGTAAATGGGATACATATTTGATTATATTACCAGTAATGAAAGTGATATTGTTTGTTAGTTCGTATTTGTTACTTCTAAGTTGTGTCTGTTACATTGTTTGAAATGTACAGTTGGTAACCAAACATGTATAGAAAGGTAACCATTTTATTTTTTGGTAATAACAAGATAGTTACAAGCTTGTATCAGGACATATATCAAGTGTTAAATGTGTATGTCAGAGTATACATGGGTTGCCTAAATTGGGTTGGATATACAGGTTGTTTATGTTTTGGTTACCATTAAAACCTGTTCTGGTTACTTTTATGTAACTATTTGGTTACTTATTTATTATATTTTGGTTACTTTTATGTAACTATTTGGTTACTGTTATTTTATGGCTTTTGACTTATTCTGCATATAGATGTAACCATTTTATTTTTTATAAGTAAGCAAATTGACATAAAATTGGTCCAAAACAGTATCCATCAGCTATTTAAGTTGAAATGTTAGGTTGGTATCCAAACATACACATTTGGTTACCATTTTTGTTTTTATTAGTAACCAAATAATTATAAGTTTGTATTAGGAATGTTATAAAGTGTTAAATGTATATGTTTTATTTATACACTATAATCTAATTAAGAGTTCCCATTCATATATATGACGGTCACTTATAATCTCATTAAAATAAAGATTGTTTGGGAGGTTCAGTTGGTATCCAAAACTGCATATAAGGGTAACCATTGTAGTTTTATTTAGTAACCAAATAATTTATAACTTATATGATAACAGTTATCAAGTGCTTAATTTACATGTGAGGGTTCCCATTTATCTAGCTGATGGATAACTTTAAATTACATAGTTATAAAAGTTATTTGGAAATGGTCTGTTGGTTACTAAATATAAATATAGTAGTGACCATTTTATTTTAGATGGTAACCAAATTTAAATAAACATGTTTCAGAACAGTTACTAATTGTTCAATGTATATGTTTACTTTATATTGACAACTTATGATGGAATCAGAAATCAAAATATTAATGAATAACAATTTTGGGTACTATACACCATTTAAAATGTTACAAACCATGTGGTTAATGGTTACTCTCAGTAAACAATTATATGTTCATGTAATTACAATATGTTTGTTTATGTACTATATCAGACCTTTTTTGGTCTTAAAACCAGTGGATTATTGCACGTTTTCCTGTTGTGCCCCTTTTCTTGGCACCTGCTGCATCTGTTTTGAATTTTGTTTTCAGATCCATGCTTGTACCTCCCTATCTTTGGTCTTCCCGCTGGTCTTCTTGTGTTCAGTGGTTTTACACATATGTTTATTACTTCTTCTAGTACATCCCAGTTCTCTTTGTCATCTAACGACAGGATGGAAGCTGAATATGTGTCGACCAAGGTTTTTTTAGAGTAATTTTTTGAGCAAAAATCATAACAGCTCAAATTCCGCTTGCTGATAACAGCAGCAGCGTGGGGACAAGGCATCTCATGGTACTGAAATTTACGACATGTGCATGTCCTTTGTTCTATGTCCATAATATACTGTTTAGTGACATCGTAAACAGTGAAAATCACTAAGTTTGATGTCTCAACTTATAACATAAATTAAGTGTATCTTTAGTATGCATAAATATTTAGTTTGTTTACATCGAAATAATGGCAGTTATATTTAATGTTGTTAAAATTATTAGCATATACAGGTAACCAATAGTGAACAAATAGGTTTCCATAAAATGCAAATGCAACTTATGTTGTAATAATTTAAATTTTGTATTAGTTACCTTAAGTTTCTTTGATTTAATGATATTAGATTGCAACCTCCCCTCAACTGTTATGGATAGTGTTGTGAATGTTGATATGGCTGCTTGTTTGTTTGTGAAATACCATCTTTGAACCAGACAACATAGGCAATCAATCATTGACGCAACTGGAAGATCACTGATCAACTTGATTGCATTGTTAATAGATTCAACGGTGTTTGAAGTCATTGTCGAGTACCTACTTACAGCCCCATGGATCCTTGAGCATTTCTCCAACTTGACCTCTTCCTCCAAATATGTCCTTATTTGAGGATAAATCGCATCAAGTTCAGCAATGTGTTTGTTGAATTGTTCAATAGTGTAAGCTCTATAAGTCCCGTTATATGACTGTTTGAGTTCTTCTCCTCTCTTTCTGAATCTGTTTTTTATATTTTTCAATATATGGTATGTACATGAACCATACATGACATCCCAAAACACACAATTCTGTCCTTGTATAATAGCTTCATATCTATCTGAAACAATGCATTAGCCTTCTCTAACTCCACAAGCAATTCTCAAATTTACGAAAAACCATCTCCAAGATAATTTATTTTCGCTGTCAACCACTGCAAAAGCAATCGGAACAATGTTTCTGTTTGTATCCTGTGTGCTTGCTATCAGGAGTGTCCCCCTGTAAGTTGATTGTATGAATGTGCCATCGATTACAATGATTAGAAAGCAATGGTGCCATGCTTGAATGGATGCTCCAATGGCAAAGAATAAATACTTGAAACGACCATTTCTTTCCAACTCCAGGGCTGTGACGGAACCTGATATGAAATCTCAGCAATATCATTATAATTACAAGTGGCATACAATACTCAAACTTATAGTAAATGGTAACCAAACTTGTAGTAAATGGTAACCATTTATATCATTATAATTGCAAGTGGCATATAGTATCCATACTCTAATATTTTGTGTAGATATTTGTCATACACAAAAAAATTATTTAACACAATTTCATTGTATAGTACATTGAGTAACTAAACATGCATAACATGGTAACCAAGTTAGTTAACTTGAATAACCAAGTTAGTTGACTTGAGTAACCAACTAATTATGAAAAACCAATAAACTGTTTTAAACTGTTACCTGGATTTGTTTTTTTCAACATGTGCAACTATGATGGGATCAGTGAGTAGTCGTGTGGATTTCCTCTCACCTTTTCCAATGCTTTCTCCTTTGATCTCCATGGTTTTTGGTAAGAGATAGAGACATTATATTCTGTCATCATGTCCTCCACAATATCTGTTGGTGTGTATATATTTTTTAGATTGGTTAATTTATGCATTATGCATTAACTAACCAGCTCACTATTTATCTGTCTGTGGTCTCCCAGCAACACGTTGACTGAACACCTGTGGATATCATTGAATTCTCTCACCTTGAACATACTGGTCTTTCGAAACCTTGATGTTCTCATCTTCCATCTGTAATTTTCATTATCTACGCACACTAGCACAAAGTCTCTACAACCTGTTCGGTCAACTTTATGTTGTCTGTTTTTCCTGATTGAATACAACTTCATTGCTTGTGATAGGATTTTTTTGTCTTTGTAAGTTTGATGTAATTTTACTTCACGTTCATTTGGATCTGTTATTACATCATCAGATCGTTCTTCTGTATATGATCCGTCATGTTGTATGTCTTGTTGTTGTTGTGACGCCCCCAAATTCTGACCTACACTTGGTCACCCGAATTCGGCTCATCACGTTCTCAAAGTATTACCAAAATAGCTAAAATCACACATTCACAATGAAATATCTAATTTAGAATAATATCCAATGATTTATTATAATTATTCCCCCAAGTCTCGCAACCTACAGTACTTAATAAATTACATAATAATATCGAATAAAGACTTATTACATAATCTTACTTAAGTTTAAACATAGTCTGCAAATAGTCTTAATACAACATGATAGATTTGAACATAAAGGGACAAGCTAGTCAGTAGCCTTGCCCTTGCCTTTGTCCTTCCCAGATACACCTCCATGTTCCGCCTTAACTGAAAGGTTTTAAATAAGCAAGAATGAGCACAAATTACCTAGCAAGTAATATACAACAAGGATAAGAGTTTTATAACACGAGTGTGAAATATCAAAGTATCATCTCTAAGATAGTTCAGAGTTTCAGAATAATATCATAAATAATGAATATTAACAATTCTTGGAATAAGAACGATAATTCAATATAAATCAACAGAGATATATGAATTCAAAGGCTATCAAGGTATCCAACTGGATAACAATTTATACTGAGCAGTCATTAAGGACTATTGAACATCTACTAGAATTATCAATATTAAATTGATAACCCAAAAGAACAAGTATTATAGAGGATCAATCTACAATACTCCACGTATGCATAACACCACAGTAATAATATATTCATGTGTTTGTTTCCAACAACATACAATCCCCTTACCATAAGGGTTGTCCAACTCAGTTTTCAGATTTTTGCACCAATCAATTGGTTTGGACAGATTTATAAACATGCATATAGTCTAGCCGAATCAAATTGCATCGACTCTTTCACAATATTCAAGAACAATACCAAGTGCATCATGATTAATAGTTTTCACAAGGGTTTAAGCATATTAGTTCATATGAACGAGAAAGTAATATAACTTGTATTTAAGAGATAAGCTTACGATATTCGTTGAATAAAATAATGCAAGATTTAGAATACTTGCACAATGTAAGGTAGGGTTCGGACACTTGCTCAATATAGATTTGAGTAAGGTTAGAGAAACTTACTCAATGTAATAAGATAGGTTTAGAAACTTTCTCAATGTAATAAGATAGGTTTAGAAACTTGCTCAATGTAATAAGATTGGTTTAGAAACTTGCCTTACGCGTAGTTTATCCTCGTTTAAGAATTCAACACTTTCGAATCCTATTTATAACGTATTATATGTTCAAGATGTTCATTAGCTAACATAGTCTTTAATCAAGCTTGTCATGATACAAGTATGCACGTATGATACAAAATCAGCTTATAAGTCATCACAAGTTCAACCCACGTATCATGGTTTGATATCATGTAAACATCCTCTTAGACTTAGCATTCGAAAGTCAAAATTAACCTTTATTTACATCATATAGCATGCTCCTTAACACATTAACTGTGACGAACGAGAATTTTGTAATTTAATTTTAATATTTATTGAGTTAAATAAATATTTTTCGATGATTTAATTATTGGATTAAATAATTAATTGATACAACTGTGGTAGATTAATTTAATTATATGTGTTACATTTATTAAATTAATGTAGAGAATTTTTATTATCAAAGTTTGTAATTATGTGAGCTTAATGAATTAAATGAATTATTTAATTAAGCATGATGTTACTTTAATTAATTTAATTATTAATTAGAGATTTAATAAATTGACATTATTAATTAATGAGAAAATTAATTATATGATTATGTGAATTTATGATAGATTATCATATGTTATTTAATTAATTTAAATAAGATAATTGAATTGAGTGTGACATGAATTAAACTATATGATAAAAAGGTTTTATTAAAATAATGAGCTTTGAACTTAGTTGCTAGCCAAACATGGCACTATGGGAGTTGAGGGCAGTTACCCATGACTGGGTAACTGACCACCAACGCGTCTTCTCTTTTTAACAATACATACTCTCTTTTCTTCATAATTTGCCTAAGTCTGATAAGCATCACAGAGAGAATTCAAGGAGAAATTAAGAGTTTTGAGTGTGTGATTGAAGAAAAGTTTGAGAAGAGTTACAATTCATTGTTTAACATTACACTCTACGCTCTGGGTAATTCTCCAAACCCAATTTTATTTTTACGTATTTAAGTTTTTATACAAATGGTTTTCAAGTACTGTAAATCCTTTATGATGGGAATTTGTAAGGCTTATGTGAATATATGAGTTTAGATGTTATCAAATCGTGTTTAATTATATATATTTTCACAAACCATGTCATCTGTTTCATTAAAATATATGTCGTATATGTTTTTCCAAATTACAGAGTTTGGGTTTGGCCTTATGGCCAAACACGTTATATTTTGTGTAATGATCGTATATTATCCCAAAATTTTACACTTGTATATTGTTGTGAATGTTAACACGAAGAAATCAAGCCTTAAATGAACGGATTTGGTGTTATAATGAATTCGTAGTGTTAAATTTATGATTTTGTTCATTAACTTCAAGAACTTCAAGAACAGCCCATTTTACATGATTTAATTCTGTGATTAAGTGTTTTAAATGGTTAAAATCACTTTATATATGTTGGGTTATGATTATACATGAATTATAACATATGGGTATGTCTGAATTCGTGTTGTAATATTTAAAATTGAAATTTTTGGCTGTGTTCTGCAATTTTCGCGAATTGCAGAACTGTTTCTGGCTTGCCGCGCCGCGGCGCCAGTCCAATGCTTTAAGCCCCGCGCCGCAGCGCCACCACGCCGCAGCGCCCGAAGTCCAGCCACAGCGCCACGGCGCCGCAGCGCCGCAGCGCGAATCCTTAGTTCAATAGTGGCGCCGCAGCGCCACTCCCCAGAAAATTCACAAATGTATTTTTAAAATATTTAAGTCTAACAATGTGTTAGTGGATTAATGTAATGAACATGTAAACATGTTAGAGGTATAATGTGATATTAAAATTGATGTTTAACATGTAAATAACATAATTACATGTGGATTTAATTGTTGAATACATATTAGATTGTCATTCATGAAGTAATATTATGTGACAGTAAGTGTGATAAATTGACTAAGTATAGTCAATATTTAAAGTAGACAACGAGAATGAGTTTATGTTGATTAGTTAATTTATAATTAACTAATATTGTGTATATGAATGGTATGTAGGATTTAATTCAAAGAACATGCTTAGTTAAAGTGTAATCTACGCACGAGGCAAGTTTCCTAAAGTTAAACTCTTAAATTTGAGCAAGTTTCCTAACCCTACTTGTCATTATTATTCAAGTTTATTATTTACCTCGAGTAAATTATCATTGCCATTATTCAAGTTCAAATGTTATATTAAAGATTGATTATCTTTTCAAAGTATGATTTAGTTATACAATAATTGTTCTATTGTATACTTCTTGAGATTATTATTCAAATTGAATATCATTGTTGTTGAACCTTATTAGACTAGTGAACCCTTAATGATTCAACTAGTCCATAGTTGATGAGCGTTCTAAATTTCAGAACCCTTGCTAAATTATCCAAACCAAACTTCCTTTGGTGCGGACTCGAATGCCAAACTGAGATGAACAACCATGTATAGGGGATTATTTATGCTTTAGCGTTAAGATATTGTGCACAGTATGGTACTAAGGGCTGATCCCCCTAAGTACGAGAAGAAGGTCCATAGTCTTACGACTGTTAAAGGTTTCAAGTAAAACCCTTGTTAACCTAGGACATAGTTCAAGGTCTTATGACACTAAGAATTCTTTTGATTCTTGTTATTCACTCTTGATTCAAAAGTTGAGCTTTTATTCAGATGTCTTTGATTTATTCGCATGTTATTATACTGTTATTTCATTTTTATACTTGTGGGCATTTGTGCTCACTCTTGCTTAAAAATAACATTGCAGTTAAGAACGAAAGAGCTGACGAACCTTCCACTAGTAAGGGCAAGGGCAAAGTTAGCAAATGATGAAGACTTGTTATTTGATATGACTTGTTATTTTATATGATGTATTTGTTTAAGACTTAAGTTAAAGATGTTGTTTAAGACTTATTTGTTAGAATTCTGCACAGATGTTTAAGGTTAGTTTAACCTAGGATTGTATTATTAATCAGATGTTGTAACCCTTAAGGGAAAGATTTTATTTCTATTTAATGCATGGTTGCATTTATTATGGGTAGATAGATAGATGATAATTGTATCGTGAACACCAAATTCTGTGGAACTAGAAGTACCGGATTTGGGGGTGTCACATTAACTAGCACATTAGTCATATAAGATAAGCTAAAGTAATCCTGTAAGCATGCTCCAAACATCAGACCAAAAATAGAATCGACATGTGACTGCTGCACGGCGCAGCTGCGCCATGGCAAAGCCTAGGACCAGCGCAGCTGCGCCACCCTCTGGCCATGCCAAGACTCAGCTGCTGCCTTGTGGTTTCTGTCTAGCTTGACCAAAACTCTCACACATGTTATATATGTTATGTTAAAGGTCCTCTCATGCTTCTCAAGTTAATCTAGGTTCCGTTTCATAATAACATATTCCAAAATTAGCTATTTCGACAAGTTAGGGTCATGAAACCACAAAACCTATCATGCTTGCTCTATAAGCATACAAGATAGTTATAACACCCATATTAAGCATGCGTACGAGTATTCATAACATATATGTGAAACTAATACTGCTTTAGTTGAAAATAGGCTTCGTTAATGCTTTTCTTGAAATGCGATACACAAGCATGGTATATATATTTTTATACTACATGAGTGAGTCTAAGAGAGTCATCAAACATGATCACAATTGCCAGATTCTAATCCTCAAGGTAGCATGTGAATATTCACGTTCAAAGCTTATTAGTTAGTACAATACATTCATGCTTGCCTACTAATATCATACACACAAGCCAAAAGTTTATTCATGCATTTCTAAGTCATGCTATCATGTTGGCAAAGTCAGAATATACATTATGTAGAATCATGCATGTTAGCTCACTAGACTATGTTTTCTTGAAAAGTTCTTTAGCACAAATCCTAATAAGTTTGATCATGAACAAGGACTTAAGAGTCATACATCATGCATGTCTAAATCATATCAACGTGCTTGCGGGTCAGTACATAAACATGGCACTCATACTCATCAAGTTCATTGCTAAAGTTTTCTTGAAAAGTGCTTGCGTATTGTGCCACCGTCATATCTCCTTGTTTTAACTCTAGGAACTTCACTTCCATCCTACTCACCATACTCTTTTGGAAATAGTTCTCAAAAAATAACGTCGTAAACCTCTCCTATGTTATCGTCCCTTCCCCCGCTCTCTGCTGATTAGTTTTCCACCAATAGTTCGCTTTGCCCCTCATCATGTATGTGGAAAATACGGTCTTCTGGTCTTCACCCACGCGAGCTATAGTGAAGGCCTTCTCGATCTCCTTAATCCATGTTTGTGCAACTATCGGGTCAGTAGTTCCTGTGAACTCTGGGGGCCCTACACTCTTAAAATCTTTGAAGGTTGTAACTAGGATAGCTTGGGGAACGGGTGGTACAGGTTCATTTCTTCCCCTCAAAGTTTCTCCCAATAAATCTACCAGTCTCTGTATCGGATCTACTGAACCTCTCTCATCATTAAATGACTCTTTTGGGACACTTATTCTACGTCTGGGCGGCATTTTTTGCATCACAAAATTTCCCATTTTATTATCTAACTATCATATTTAGACATTTCTTAAATGAAAAGAACCAAAAGTTTATAGCACGTTTCTAAAATAAGATCATTTAGATTCATATGCCGAATGGTTACAATACACGTTCTTTTCTAGCATACTGCTATAAATGAAAACACATATCCCCTAATATCACAAAAGACGGGGACCACACTAGTTGTCACAGGGTGCACAATCTGAGACTAAATTTTTCGCGTCTTTGTCCTCCTTGTGATGCACTGGTTCGCCCAACCAGTCAGCAAACTGTCAGTCACACAAGCACAGTCTATATAAACATGCCACACATACAAGCCAACAATGTTTACAGGACAACGTCCCAACCTTTTATTGCTCACTCAATAACAAGGAATACAATATATGACTAGGGCTCGCAGGCTACACTTGCTCAGTGATCTCACCACCTTTCTAAGCCCTTGGCTACATATATATAAATACATTAGGCTGTAGTTAACATCCCCAACTGCTAGGTCATTCAGAACCAATAGGAAACCAGTATTTTGAATCAGCAACTGCCTGCCAACTGCCCACTAGCAGATGTGTGCGCCCCATGATGTGCAACTGCTCATCAACTGCTCCTCAACTGCCCACTAGCAGATGTGTGCACCCCCATGATCTGCAACTGCTCATCATATGCCCACCAGCAGGTGTTAGGTGCCCCATGATGTGCAACTGGCTGGAGACATGCCAATCATGTGCATGGAGGTTACTACCAGCAACTGCCCTTCAGTTGGGTCATGCTCCAGTCATCCATTCCAAAACTGCCCATACTGTCAGCCCACCAATTTGATGTCCTTCACTCATTAATGTCAGCCCACATTGTTGTTGTCTCAGCCCACGAAGTTGCCCCATTATGTTGCCCAATCATGTTGCCACAAGATGCTGTCCATTTGGTCCACGAATTTCCATTAGCCCAGCACTTGCCCAAGATGTTGTCCAAGTTTGCTGTGCATGTCCAGCCCATACGTCTATCCACATGCATTCGCCTTGTTGCATGCTGGGCTCCGCCCATGCCATGCCATGACATGCTAGGCGTACGCCTATGTCATGCCCAACCGATGCCACGCTCAGCAACGTTCTTACTTGTTCATGCCCAGCCCATGCATAAGTCTTTGATTCGATCCAAGCTTCCCAATCTGATGTTAGACATTGCTGTAGGGGAGCCCAACAATGTCCCAACGTCCAGCACTCATCGCCCATGGCACCTGCCTATGGTCTCGGGTAACCTTCACAGAGTACCCCCCCTATAGTAGCACTTATGAAAATTTCCAAACTACCAGAACTAGACATCAGACCTATCTGAGGAAGCATAATGCAAACCTTCTAGATTTGCTAGTTCTCTGACATAGCCCATTTGCTGCACAGTGACTCACTTTGCTGCATAGAGTCGTCCAATATTGCACAAGATTGTCCATTGGCCCAAATGGCCGAGTGTCAAGCTATTTTGCTGGTTAAGTACGTACAGCTCCCTTGGCTGCCGCACACTGCCGAGTGGTGCCGCACACTGCCGAGTGGTGTCGCACGTTGCCGCACACTGCCGAGTGGTGCCGCACGCTGCTGCACACTGCTGCTCAGGAATGCCTTGCTGAGTGTCAAGGCTTGACTTGGCATGCTATCTGAGCGTCCTGCGTGCCAAGTGCATGTCAACGCACTAAGGGACTAACAAACCACCCCCGCCGGAAGAGCTCGACATCCTCATCGGTGGGTGTGCCCAATAATCTCTAATCTATTTCTCAAACTGCCACAAAGTAACATCTCTTTCCCAACTCGCGTCTACCTCATCTTCACCTTTCCAATGCACCAAGTAGTCTGTCCTTCAATTTTTCTTGATCATACCTTCAGTTTTATGAGCTAAAATCTTCTCAACATCTTTGTCAAACTGCTTTCTAATCACTGACGGAGCCCTCTTGGCTTGCTTTCTACCAGCATCAAGCAATTCTTGCTAGAATGGCTTAAGGTAACTCACATGGAAAGTTGGATGCACCTTTAATCTGTCTGGAAGCTTCAATCTGTAAGCCACAGCCCCAACCTTCTTTAGAACTTCGAATGGGCCGTCATACTTTGGAACCAACCCTCTATGCACAGTCTTACTACTGATCTTCTTCCAAATCTGCGGTGTCAGCTTCAGCAACACCATGTCTCCCACTTTAAATTCGAGCGGCCTTCGATGTGCATCCGCATACTTCTTCATCCTTCTTACTGCCTTGATTAGGCTGTCTCGTGCCTCCTCAAGTAACTCTGTTCTAGCCCTTGCATAGCGATAGGCAGCTGGACAATTTCCTCTTGTACGCTGCACAGCCACATCGTTTGGAGTCCTTGGCTGAAAACCCATGCTCAGCACAAAGGGACTCATACCCGATACAGAAGATTGATGCAAGTTATAGCAAAATTGTACTGGCTCTAACAACTCCAGCCAATTTTTCTGACTTACAGTAACATAATGACGCAGATACTCCTCGAGCAACTGATTCATCCTCTCAGTCTGACCATCTATCTGAGGGTGATTCGCCGTGCTGAACTTCAATTCAGACCCAACCAAACCAAATAGAACTGTCCAAAACCTGCCCGTGAACCGCGTATCTCGATCACTTATAATATCTTCTGGCAACCCAAAGTATTTCACAACATTTTTGAAAAATAATCCAGGAGCCACATCTGTTGTACAAGCATGGGGTGCTGGGATGAACACCGCATACTTGGAAAATCGATCAACCACAACAAAAATTGATCTCATTCCATCAACCTTCGGCTAACCAAAAATGAAGTCCATTGACACTGATTGCCAAGGTCTATCAGGAATGGGAAGAGGCTGCAACAAACCTGCTTCACACTTTTTCTCAAGTTTGTCTACTTAGCACACAAGACAAAACTTGACATACGCCTCAACGTCATTTTCCATTTTAGGCCAGTAGTACGAATGAGACAGCAAAGCCAACATTCTCTCAATGCCTGGGTGACCGGCCCACTTTGTATCATGCGTCTCATGCATGATTTTCCTCCTCAAGCCCCCTCCATAAGATACATATAGTGTAAGACCACAAATTATTAATAAATAAAATTTAATTTACTATATTTATTATTTTGAAATAGTAAGGGGTAATTTGATTAATGTGGTTAGTTATGGGTAAAATGCGCAAATATTTTAAATAAGCAAGTGGTTATAAAATATTCATGTTTATCGGAGAATATTCGTTTGGTCGTGGAATATTCTTGTTGTCGGGGAATATTAGTACGACGGCGCAGTCTTTTGTGGGCCCCATAATGGAAAGCGATTGGATGAAGAAAATGATAAGTATAAGTTGTTTATAAATAACGGCGTAGTTGTTACCGTTAATACTGTTGGAATACCCGGTGGTTAAAACACAGTAATACGCATTGTTGCACAGTAGCACATAATATTACACCAATTATTGATTCTTACGTAAGAAGACACTACTCAATAATTGTTCAGTATTTTTATTTTATTGATTCAATAATTGCTATGTTGATATTTTATATTACTGTTGTTTCAATAATTGTCACTACACAGTATTTTTCATTATCGGAGCAATAATTCATATTATCTGAATAATATTATTAGATAACATTATTGACAATGTCTAGAAAGTTCTGTCTAAGGAGAGGTTTGGTCATCTAATTACGCGTCAGTAAGAAAAAATCATTATTGGAAAGCCCCCTCTTTCATGGGAACTACCTGGTTGTCAGTATTGTGATTCTGTAATATTATTTGTGAATAATTAATTATTGATTTATATGATGAGAAAAATATTCATTTTATGTGGATATAGATGGAGAAAATTTTTGAAGTGACCATTATTGAAAATCGATATTGTATCTTTTCTGATAAAATAATATTTTATTATATAATATAATAATGATGATATTTTTACAATGAATGTGGGATATATGAGTATATGAGGAGAAAGAGTATGTTTATTGTAAAAGTTGTTTACAACATGTTAAACATGTCTGTGGGCCCATTTCTTGACTGAAATTTGATTATAGCCTGTAGAATCGTCCGTTTGTGGATTTCGGTCAATTTCTGTTTGGAATTTAGAAACACTTTCTTCTGCAAAATTGTAGTTAATGGAATTTCCTATGGAAAAGACATGTGGTTTGAATTTTTCTGATAAAATGGCTATTTATTATGAATTATTGAAGTTCCGAAGTTCCGGAATAATTAATTTTTTTAAGTTTAAAATATTTTAATTCACAAAAACATTTTTTGTGATGTAAGCTACTTAAATGGCTGATCTTTGACTAAAAAAGTGGGCGTAGGAAATTTATATATATATATATATATATATATATATATATATATATATATATATATATATATATTATTAAATTTTCTGCTTTGGTGTTCTAAGCAATTTCCTATAAATATGGTGCTTAGGTTAGAATTGAAAATCACACCAAAAACTGAAGTTTTCTCTCTCTTTCTCTCTCGATATATTGATCGTATTCTTGTGAGTATTTTAATACTTTGAGTGTTGCTATACGGTACAAGTTCAAATCATAGCCTATATCCGGTGTTTCAACTAAAAGTACCGTCTTTACAAGGTAAGGGATGTTATTTTCTTCTTAAATAATATTATTTTCTTCAATATCATTATGCCGAAATACTGGTTTAAACTTTTTATCAAATTTGGAACTTTTTGTGTCGGGGTTACTATTTACGTATACGGCACTATTCACGTATACGGCACTATTCACGAATACGGCACTATTCACCAAAAAATAAAAATTTTTTCTTTTTGTCCAAAATATCTATTATGGATACTAGCTTTGATTGTATCCATATTTTGATCATTCTTAAATTTTACTCCACTATGATTATTTATGAGGTATTTTTGGACATGGAATAGCTGAAATACAAATCCTTAATATTTATTCTTTTGTTTCACTGGATTCGTTTTCTTTAAAATATTTTTTCATCATCCTCAGTCCTAAATGATGATATAACTGAATATCTTTGGCCTGTAGTGCAAAGATTAATGATTTTATGATGAATATCTTTGGCCGTAGTGCAAAGATGAACAGGTGTTGAGAAGAACATGACCAACTGATGAATATCTTTGGCATGTAGTTCAAAGATGAATATTTGAATCAAGATGTATATTGATTAATGTTACAGGGATAAAATATTGATGATGAACTTTTAAAATCATTGAAGATAGTAGATTTCATTCTCTACTTAACTCTTCTAATGAATTATTATTTTCGCTGCGAATATTGATTTAAAATTTATTGTCTATTGTATTCTATTAAATTTTTCCCTGTTGAGAACTAACGATAATATGTTCTATATTATCTTAGTCATAATGTTCTTTACTGGGCTAGTTGAGCTCACCCTTTTCCTTTTTGTTCCATTTTTCTTCTCAGGAGGCGAGAATGTAGCGAATACTAGTCGGGGTGTGGAATGATGGTTCTAGAAGTTGTTCTAGTAGTACTTACTATTTTGTGAAATAATGTATTAATAATTATAATGAGGACTTATTTGAGTGTGGATATTGTCTAGATGACAATATTTATATTTAAACTCACAATTTTTATGTTGTATTAATAAAGTTATAGTTGTTTCTGTACCATGTATTTTGACGACTCAGAATGGGTGTTGTATACCTATTTTGGGGGTGTCACATATAGCCTACTGCCTTTTGCATAAATCAACTCCTCTTCTACCCAATATCTGCGGACCAACCCTTCCTACACTTGCGAACGAAGTTTTTGGTAAATAGCATCATGATAAGTGGATTTTTTTATGCATTTATCCGGTATCTTTTACTTGAATTAGTTGCTTATATTCATGTGTCTTAGTTACTTTTCATGCATTTTGTGTTTATTTTGTAAATTTTATGTTTGGAAGTGGTGTGAGCGATTATTGTAAGGAAACACAAAGCAAATGCAAAGAAAAGGCAATCCGGATATCATTTGGGCTTTCTTGTTACTTCATGTTCTTGGTTTGGAACTTAGCTTACATTATAGAGCGTCTTCATAGCTTTCCGAAACATCTTGAATCGCTCTAATCGGAGTTCGGATGCAAGAGTTATAATTGTTGTACCGACGAACGTCAAACTACGCTGTATTGATTCGCCATTTTCGTAGCAGACCTTTCCAGCTCGATTTCAACCTTCATCCGGCCGGAATTTCTCAATCATCAAAGAATGAAAGTTGTAGATCTCGTCGATATCTTCGATTTGATAGGTGGCAGGCCCCGTAACTCTTCCCGGATCAAAAGTTATTACAATTTTACCAGAGGACACTACAGCAGAAAATGGACCTCGCGGGCGCGCGAATTTACGCGCGCGACTTCGGGCGATGACTAAAGATGACTTTTCACTAAACAGAGCAATTGAAGCGTGATTGAGTGGGGGGTTCAATTAGGGCTTATGTATTAGACATATTATCATCATATAAGACATTTTCCACCCCTTGGGGGCTAGATAGCTACTTCCATCTTCTCTCTTTTCATAGTAGAAACTAGGGTTTACACCTTGGGAGAGATTCCAACGTAGGAGAAAGCCATAACGTCTATTTTTCTCTTTGGAGATCTCTGTCGTCGTGGATATTGATTATTGTTTATTGGATTTCTTTGTGGATTTAATAGTTAATCTTTGATTTCTATTCAGCGATTGGGTTTGATCGTTCTATCCTTCTTACTTTGATTGCTTGTTTATTGATCATGCTTAACATTGATCCCATAATGGCTTTTTGTTTAGTCATGAACTAAACCCCATTATGGGATTCTAACGGATTTCAATATGTAGTGTGGTTGTATATCTAAATGTTAGATTTGTTTTGCATAGCATATGGGTTATCTATCATGGTTGTTTTACATGTATGAATGACTGGTAATCATTTGTTTTAGTATTTGTATGTAATTGGAAATGAACATATAAAATATGGATTGTAATCATGATAGCATGTGAATATGGGGCTAGAGTAAGTCTTGCATATTTTGTGAATCAGATAGGAATATACTGTTTCACCGTATGAGCTAGAATAAGGGTTGTGCTTAAAATCAATAGGATTACAATTGCACATAGGAATATGGTAATTGTGATGGTATTGGTGATTACATAGATTCTAACATCTGTAGATGATATGTGAGTTAGTTATAGTGCATTGGAAAATGGTTATAACTCTCTTTGTGCTCTTGGCTATTATCCTGTGATATGTGACCACTTCTTGCATGACATATGGCGATTAAGCGAAATATTGAATGAAGTTAGGATCCCATTGTTTCCACATTATATTTAGTCCATTTATATTTGTATTTTTAGTTGGTAATCATAATTAGTTCAAATCAACAATTGATGTCATTAGTCTTAGCATATAAATATAGTGAGTTAATTAATGCATAGTAGTCTAAGGTTAACAACTTTCTCTGTGAGATCGATACTTTACTTACTCTGTATTACTTGTTGACCCGTGTATACTTGCATGAGTTAGAGCTCTTTTATAAGAACTATAAAAGAGGCAACAAGTTTTTGGCGCCGTTGCCGGGGAAAGGCGTTAATTTAGATAATTATCATTAGTTTAAAGCTGTATTGTATGACTTAGACAATTCTGTTCATTTCTCATTTCTATTTTTATTTTGTTTTTGGTTACAGGTACTTGTAAAGTTTTATGCACACACGATCTTCCAATTCAGAGTTAACACCAGCACAAGATAATATAAACGGAAAAGGTTGGAAAGCAAGAGTGCGCATAAATTTACAAGCACAGTTAGAGGGTACCATGGATGACTTTGCTTATCAATGGCCTTATGCAAATAGGATTCAACCAAGGGACATAAGACCTGAAGGACTCAATGTATTTTCTACATTGTCAGCATAGATTGCAACACTTTCGGAGAGGTTGGATGTTCTTGCAGCCCAACGCACTCGAGAGATAGCAGTTACATGTGAATACTATGCTGGCGAGCATCCGAGTTATCAGTGCAACATCAAGGTTGGACAAGTGTAGTTTAGGGGTGATTACTTCAACAACGATGTTTATCTTGATTATCAACAAGGTTGGGGGTATCACCCAGATTATGAAAAGGGTTATAACTATCAAGGTCAATACTGCATCTCAAGTCCAACATATCCATCAAATTTCTCATATCCACCTCCAATGCAACAAGAAGAAAATGCAGAGTTGAAGGAATTCATGTCAAAAAGCATAGCAGACCATGGAGAGACGATGATGAGTCAGGAGTTACCAAGCCAAAATCTTAACAGACAGATGGAACAACTCATGAACTCATCAGTGAATGGTCCTCAATACATGGATTTTGAAACTAGACAATATAATTCAAGATCGGAGGATTTGTGGTTCAAAGTTGTAGCATCAATTGAGGAGAAGATGATTGAGCAAGAGAGGTCAATTCGAAAGCTTCAGAATCATATGGATCAAATGTTCGAAGCCTTGAACAATCGCCCTCCAAACAATTGGTGCTATGACATGGATGATGAAATCGATGGAGAGCCAGAAGTGTACATGCCACTGAATGAACTGAAAGGAGTGGACGTTGAGGAGACAACTGGGGGTATGGAAAATAAATAACATGAGCTGACTTGTATAATACCCCAAGTGCCTTCTCAATTAGAGTTGAAAAATTCAGTGAACTTTGCACACCCATGTCCCCTTGGTAGTCACATCCAAAGCAATAATTTCTACGATTATGAGGCCTCTTACAAACCATGGTGGGCTACGGAAGAGATAATAGAAGAAGAAAATCTCGTTGAATCTTGCATGCCTCAATGCAAAAATCTATTCACAGATACAACGGGAGAAGCACCTGGCATTGCAATGGAACTAAGAACATCATGTACAGGAAATATGCTAGGTGGCTTCAATTCATAAATTCTCATGATGGGAAACCTACCAAAGCACATAGCGGTTCTAATGGATGGAGGGTTCTTATCTTATCGTAGAGGAATTGGATAGCGGTGTCAAGAAAAGAGTCCAGCTAACGGACTATAAGTCGAGCGCTAGATGGGAGGCACCCCATCCAATCTTTCTCCCTCCTTGTTTAATTTTTATTTACATTTCCATATTTAGTAGAGGTTAGATAGTGGTAAGTATTAATAATAGTTTAATTGTTTCTCCTCTCAGGTTCAATCCAATTGCTATAAGCATTCAGGATCAAACATAAGTCAAAAAACTGAAGCTGCCAAAGTACAGGGTCGCGCGGCAAACACCGCGCGATAGCTCAGTCGCAAAAAAAATTGCTGAATTCTTAGAATTTCTGACTAAAGCGTTCGGACAGTTAGAAGCCCACACTCAGTTTCTAATTACAGAATATCTCAAACTTAGTCATCGCCTGATATACTAGCGGATCATGAGGAGGCGAACGGAGATGGCATTGCCACTTAGGGGAGTATTCTTTCAATTTTAATTACAATAAGGGCATTATTTATTTTAAGTTTGGGGGTATTGAGTTGTAGTGAGTAGTTGTTGCATATAGTTAGTTGCATATAGTTTGATTGCATGTTTAAGTTGTATAGTCGGGGTATTTTAGTATGAATTTTTTTTATTTTTATCTATTTTATTTTTAGTTTTCTTTTGTCTTGTTTACTTAGTATGTGTTTAGTTGCATAACATTGCATAATCCCATGTTTTCAGCTAGTTAAATTCTAATTTGGCCAATGATGACATAGAAATTTGATAGATTTTTGAATTTGGTTGATATCTTAAGCTTAGTTATAATTTTATACACGATATAATTCATGCTTGCTGTTTAGATGTTACCAGGTAGCACGACAATGTTCCTATTTGCTTGTTGGTTAAGATTAGCATGCTTGTCTGTTGAGAGGAAAATGTTGTTTTTAATGATAGAATTGTGTAGGAAGTGAGACATAGACTATGAAAACACAAATACTCAAACTTTGAGAACACATGGGTATGCTTGCTATTGGGACGAGATGGAGCGTAAAACGCACTCGTTTAAATAAAAATGGAAAGTGATATGGAGTGTAAAACGCACTCGCTATAAAAAAATCAATAAACACCGCAGGAAAGTGCGAGAATCGTCCTCGTGAGTAAAAACAGAGCAGAATAAACCCACTGTTGAACCTTAGTGTGTATTGATGTGTTGGAGTAGTTGATGTCTCATTAGTATATGCACTTCTTGAGTTAAACTTCAATTTTCTACCTTAAGCAATAAAGCATATGGTATTTTCAACTTTGTCAAGCTTATCTGTGAACACATCACACACACACGCGTCATCTTTATAGCAAGTTAGGATTATATGATTGTATGTCATTATGCCTTTAGCTTAGTTTGATGCTTTGTTCTTGGATCTTGATATTTCTCTGAGGCATGACTTATTGGAATTCTTAACATGGCTAGAAATCTGGGGATTCATTGTCATAGTAGCGTAGCTTGCATAGCATGTAAATTGCATTAGCATTGTTGTTGCTTGAGGACAAGCAACGGTTGAAGTTTGGGGGTGTGATAAGTGGATTTTTATGCATTTATCCGGTATCTTTTACTTGAATTAGTTGCTTATATTCATGTGTCTTAGTTACTTTTCATGCATTTTGTGTTTATTTTGTAGATTTTATGTTTGGAAGTGGTGTGAGCGATTATTGTAAGGAAACGCAAAGAAAATGCAAAGAAAAGGCAATCCGAATATCATTTGGACCTTCATGTTACTTCATATTTTTGGTTTGGAACTTAGCTTACATTGTAGAGCGTCTTCATAGCTTTCCGAAACATCTTGAATCGCTCTAATCAGAGTTCGGATGCAAGAGTTATGATCGTTGTACCGACGGACGTCAAACTACACTGTTTTGATTCGCCATTTTCATAGCAGTCCCTTCCAGCTCGATTTCAACCTTCATCCAGCCGGAATTTCTCAATCATCAAAGAATGAAAGTTGTAGATCTCGTCGATATCTTCGATTTGATAGGTGCCAGGCTCCGTAACTCTTCCCAGATCAAAAGTTATAGCCATTTTACCAGAGAACACTGTAGCAGAAAATGGACCTCGCGGGCGCGCGAATTTACGCGCGCGGCCGCGCGACCCAGAGCCAAAAAACGTGATTTTCTGCAAGTTTCTGCAAGTTGCGCGCCCGCTTGCGCAGGCCGCGTGACTTTGGGCGATGACTAAAGATGACTTTTCACTAAACAGAGCAATTGAAGCGTGATTGAGTGGGGGGTTCAATTAGGGCTTATATATTAGACATATTATCATCATATAAGACATTTTCCACCCCTTGGGGGCTAGATAGCTACTTCCATCTTCTCTCTTTTCATAGTAGAAACTAGGGTTTACACCTTGGGAGAGATTCCAACGTAGGAGAAAGCCATAACGTCTATTTTTCTTCTTGGAGATCTCTGTCGTCGTGGATATTGATTATTGTTTATTGGATTTCTTTGTGGATTTAATAGTTAATCTTTGATTTATATTCAGCGATTGGGTTTGATCGTTCTGTCCTTCTTACTTTGATTGCTTGTTTATTGATCATGCTTAACATTGATCCCATAATGGCTTTTGGTTTAGTCATGAACTAAACCCCATTATGGGATTCTAACGGATTTCAATATGTAGTGTGGTTGTATATCTAAATGTTAGATTTGTTTTGCATAACATATGGGTTATCTATCATGGTTGTTTTACATGTATGAATGACTGGTAATCATTCGTTTTAGTATTTGTATGGAATTGGAAATGAACATATAAAATATGGATTGTAATCATGATAGCATGCGAATATGGGGCTAGAGTAAGTCTTGCATATTTTGTGAATCAGATAGGAATATACTGTTTCACCGTATGAGCTAGAATAAGGGTTGTGCTTAAAATCAATAGGATTACAATTGCGCATAGGAATATGGTAATTGTGATGGTATTGGTGATTACATAGATTCTAACATTTGTAGATGATATGTGAGTTGGTTATAGTGCATTGGAAAATGGTTATAACTCTCTTTGTGCTCTTGGCTATTATCCTGTGATATGTGAACACTTCTTGCATGACATATGGCGATTAAGCGAAATATTGAATGAAGTTAGGATCCCATTGTTTCCACATTATATTTAGTCCATTTATATTTGTATTTTTAGTTGGTAATCATAATTAGTTCAAATCAACAATTGATGTCATTAGTCTTAGCATATAAATATAGTGAGTTAATTAATGCATGGTAGTCTAAGGTTAACAACTTTCTCTGTGGGGTCGATACTTTACTTACTCTGTATTACTTGTTGACTCGTGTATACTTCCATGAGTTAGAGCTCTTTTATAAGAACTATAAAAGAGGCAACACATCACTTTGGGATAGTTCCTTAATCTTGTAAAGGAACTCTGTCTCCACCACCGTGAGAACAGCAACAAACTCTTGCACCACTTTTCTACTTAATGCATCAGCAACTGAATTCTGCGTACCAGGCGTATGTACCCACACAAAATCAAATTCTACCAAGAATTCCTGCCAACTAGCCTGCTTAGGAGTCAGCTTCTTCTGAGTCTTGAAGTAGGTGTTGGCTACATTGTCAGTTACCACCACAAACTTTGTACCCAGCAAGTAGTGTTTCCATGTTTCCAAGCAATGCACCATAGCAGTCATTTTCTTCTCGTGAGTACTATACCTTTGTTCAGCATCCTTCAATTTTCGACTTTAATAGGCAACAGGATGCTTGTTTTGCACTAACACCCCACCAATAGCCCGATCCGACGCATCAGTATACACCTCAAAAGGAATCTCGAAGTCAGGAAGCTTCAACACCAGTTCAAATGACACAGCTTCGTTTAGTCTCTCGAACGCTTCTTGACATCCCGCTGTCCATTCCCACTTGTTATCCTTCTTGAGCAAGTCAGTCAAGGCAGACACCATCTTTGAGTAACCCTTGATGAATTTTCGGTAGCAATTTGCCAATCTCAGAAATGATCTCAACTCAGCAACTTTTGTAGGAGCAGTCCATTCAATGATGGCTTGGACTTTTCTCTCATCCATTCTCACCTGTCCTTGGCTAATCCAATGCCTAAGGAACATGACCTCTGCATTACAAAACTCACACTTTTCTTTTTTCACATACAACTGAAATTCCCTCAGTTTTTGAAAAACTAACCTAAGATGTTCAAGGTGACCATCTAGTGTTTCATTATATACAACAATATCATCTAAATAGACAACGACAAATCTATCTAGATACTCATAAAAGACATCGCTCATATGATTACAGAATGTAGCAGGGGCATTGGTTAAGCCAAACGGCATTACAAGGAACTCATATGAACCGTACCTTGTCACACAAGCTGTTTTGTCTTCATCACCAGCAGCAATTCTCACTTGCCAATACCCAGCTCTCAAGTCCAACTTCGTAAAATACTTAGCTCGGGACAAACGATCAAACAAGTCAGCAACATTTGGAATAGGGTACTTGTTTTTTATAGTAACCTTATTCAATGCCCTGTAGTCCACGCACATTGATGAGTAGGTTTTATACCTATGAATCCGATATTATTAAACTTAATTATTGCTATCTTTAATTATTTTTTGGTATCTTTTTATGTGTTTTGTGTTTATTTCTTATAGGTTGGAGCTGGAGGGATAAATTGGTCATTTGGGAGAAGAAAAAGGTCAAAAATTATTAAAATTAGAGCTGAGTGACATTTTTGTAAATACGCTGTCCTGGTCAAGCGCCTAGGCACTTGGAAATGGCCTGGGTTGAGCGCCTAGGCGCTCATGTGCGGATGAAAAAGAATTTTTCTACTGCTAAATGGGTTTTTAAAGCCAAAAAAGAATCTAAAAGAGGGTGGAGACCAATATAAATAGGAGAAGACTTTAGAAAAGTCGTATCACTTAATTTTTCAAGAGATTTGCAGAGAGAACAACGAAGAAAAACACGAAGGAGAATTGCAAGGGCTGAAGATCAAAGAGAGATTATTGGAGCAAATTCAGAGTTTCTTCTTCTATTCTCTAGTTTTATCTTTTGTAATTATCTGGGATGTTTGGATTATTAATCTGGATGATGTTTTTCATTATTATTATTATAAACTAAATTTTCATTAAGATTGCAACGGAACTTGGTATGTAGTTTAAATTAAATCTTCCCAATGAATGAAAGTTGGTTTTTATTGAATTATTTATTATATCTTTTGCTTATTGATTGATTGTTTGGCTAGCAATTACTGTGATAATCTATATAAAATTGGAAGATGGAGTATGGATTGAGATCTGGATATGATAACATCTGTTCATATAATCTGATTAGGGTTAATATGATTAACATGTAGGATAGGAATATACTTATGTGTCTTTTGTATCCGTTGAAAGAATTTGTGCATAAAACCCTAATTAACTTGATTCACATAGGAATATAGTGAATTAATTAAATAGGGTGTTCCTTGTAATTATGTGTCTTAAGGATCGGAGTTAGGAGGATTTGTTCACGTGTTTTGGAAAAAGTGTGTGAATTCTATAAAGCATTCTTGGATAATGATTCATATTAATTAATTGATTTAAATGGGAAGTAAATTGGTTTAAATGAAATACTAAGGGAAGTTATAATCTTAACCTGTTAAATCTGCAGCTATTCTTGTGAAATTGTGATTTTAATTATTAGTTTTGTTACGTTTAATTTTCAAATCACAAACAATATTTAGTAGTTTAAAATAGGATTAATTACATTAAAATTAGTAATTGATAAATATTAGTCTATTTCCTCGTGGGAATGATATCCTTGCTTGCTGAATATTACAATTGAACGCGTATACTTGCGTGTTAAAGTGCTATTAAAAAATTAGGCAACAAGTTTTTGGTGCCGTTACCGGGGAAATTAGTTTAATATTTTGTCATTATTGATTTTGATAGAGTTAATCTTAATTTAAACTTTTTCTTTTCTGTTCTATTCAGGTGTTCTGGACTAGTGTATGCAAACACGATTGAAGAAGCCCAATTTATTGCCTTACGAGGACGACATCGAAAAAAAATTTCAGCGGTTGCGTAAGTGGGTTAAAGAAACCAAAGAGGCACTTGATAAGAAAGATACTATGGTTGAAGAAGAGCAAAAAGCACTGCGGGATTATGCTACGCCGCGGGTTACTGAAATTTAGTCGAGTATTACGAGGCCTGCCATTACTGCTACAAGTTTTGAGATAAAACCGGAAACAATACAGATGATTCAGAATTCATGTCAGTTTGGAGGGTTGCCGAACGATGATCCGAACGATCACATAGTGAGCTTTATAGAAATCTGCGATACTTTCAAGTACAATAATGTGTCAGAGGATGCAATAAGGCTAAGGTTGTTTCCATTTACTCTCAGAGATAAGGCTAAGACTTGGCTCCATTCACTACCACCAGGCTCGATAACTACATGGAACGACCTAGCCTAGAAATTTCTTGCAAAGTTTTTCCCGCCTGCAAAAACAGCAAAGTTGCGGAACGATATCTTCTCTTTCGTTCAGCACGATTCAGAATCACTATATGAAGCATGGGAGAGATTTAAAGACTCATTGCGAAAATGTCCACACTATGGGATTCCTAAATGGCTTCAGGTGCAAACTTTTTACAATTGTTTATTTAGCACAGTGAGATCGAGTATAGATGCTGCAGCGGGAGGAGCTATTATGGCCAAGAATTGTGATGAGGGGTATCAGTTGCTTGAAACCATGGCAGCTAATAATTATCAGTGGCCAACATCAAGAACGACTCAACTAAGGACAGTAGGGGTTTATGAGGTAGATGCGATGACAACATTATCAGCTCAAGTCACAGCTCAGATTTCTGCTCTTACAAAGAAGATAGATGCACTTGGGGTACAACCAGTTCAGAAAATTGAAACGATTTGTGAAATATGTGCGGGTAGCCACTCAAGTGATCAATGTGCAATAAATCCTGAGTCAGTCCAGTTTGTTTCCAGTTATAACAGGCAACAGGGCAGTTATCCAAACAGTTACAATCCAGGAGTGAGAAACCACTCGAATTTTTCTTGGAGTAATAATCAGTCACATGCTCAAGCACAAGCTCCAAGGCAATCATATCCACCTGGATTTCAGCCACATCAACAATCTCAACAACACCCACAACCTCATCAACCTGATAAGCTATCACAAATGGAAGAATTGTTGGCAAGATTGGCAACTCAGTTTGAAGCCACAACGAAAAACCAATCAGCTGCAATAAAGAACCTTGAGAACCAAATTGTGCAGATAGCTAGTGCTTTGAATACTAGAACTCCAGGTTCTTTACCTAGTGATACGGAAAAAAATCCAGGGAATGATGGAAATAAACAATGTAAGGCAGTTACACTCAGAAGTGGGAAGGAGTTGACTACAGTTTTAGACGGACAAAAGAAAAAAATTTCTGCTGAGGATGGTGAAACAGAGAGTGGAAATTCGGAAAGTAAATATGGGGTAAAAGTTGTGAAAAAATAACAAGAAGATAAGCAAACAGCAGTCATACCACCTGTGCCATTTCCTCAAAGATTGCAAAAGCAAAAATTAGATAGACAGTTTTTGAAATTTTTGGAAGTGTTTAAAAAGCTGCAAATCAGCATTCCATTTGCAGATGCTTTAGAACAAATGCCTAGCTATGCGAAATTCTTGAAAGATATTTTAGCAAGAAAGAGAAAGCTAAGGGAGTTCGAAACTGTAGCATTGATAGAAGAATGTAGCGCAATTCTGCAAAGAAAGTTACCACCGAAGTTGAAAGATCTGGTAGCTTCACCATACCGTGCACTATTGGACCTCAGTTCTTTAACAGATGTTTGTGCAATTTGGGTGCGAGTATTAACTTGATGCCGCTTTCGATCTATACTCAGTTGGGATTACCAGCACCAAAGCCAACAAATATCTCTTTACAGCTCGCAGATAGATCAGTGACATACCCTAAGGGCATTGTGGAAGACATATTAGTGAAGGTGGAAAAATTTATATTTCCAGCCGACTTTATTGTGTTGGACTATGAAGAGGATAAAGACATACCCATTATCCTTGGAAGACCATTTTTAGCCACTGGAAGGACATTAATTGATGTACAAAAGGGAGAGTTAACGATGAGAGTCCAAGATGAAGAAGTAACTTTTAATGTTTTCAAGGCTATGAAATTTCCGAAGGGAGAGGATGAGTGCTTTAGAGTTGATCAGATTGAAGGAGTAACGAGGGAGGTATTTATTAAATCTGTGAATAAAGACCCTCTTGAAACTGCATTGGTTAGTGAAAATTTATCTGATGATTCAACTGTGCTAGAATGGGTTCAAATGTTAGATTCATCTCCGAAGTTCACACGATGTTTGCAAAAATTTGAGCCTCTTGATTATAGGGGAAAGCCGGTTGAAAAGGTGAAATCATCCTTAGAAGAACCGCCCACCTTGGAACTTAAGCCATTGCCTAACCATCTACGCTATGCCTATCTTGGTTCTTCTTCTACCTTTCCAGTTATTATTTCTGCATCACTTGATAAGGTTCAAGAAGGAAAGCTATTAAGGGTACTTCGGCAATTCAAGACTGCTCTTGGGTGGACTCTTGTGGATTGCATAAGATTCTATTGGAAGATGAAGCGAAACTGATTATTGAACAACAACGAAGACTCAATCCCATCATGAAGGAAGTTGTAAAAAAGGAAATCATTAAATGGTTGGATGCGGGAATTATCTACCCTATCTCAGATAGCTCATGGGTAAGTCTGGTTCATTGTGTGCTAAAGAAAGGGGGAATGACAGTAGTTACAAATGAGCATAATGAATTGATCCCGACTCGAGCAGTTACGGGTTGGCAAGTGTGTATGGATTATAGAAAGTTGAATAAGGCCACTCGTAAGGACCATTTTCCTTTACCATTCATTGATCAGATGTTGGACAGGCTTGCAGGGCATGAGTATTATTATCTTTTGGATGGATACTCAGGATATAACCAGATTGCCATTGCACCCAAGGATCAGGAGAAGACGACATTCACGTGCACATATGGTACCTTTGCTTTTTGCAGAATGTCTTTTGGATTATGTAATGCGCCGGCGACATTTCAACGGTGTATGATGGCTATTTTCTCCGATATGGTCGAACAAAATCTCGAGGTATTTATGAATGATTTTTCAATTTTTGGGGATTCGTTTGATTATTGTTTGGAAAATCTCACTCTCGTGCTCAAACGGTGTATGGAAACGAATTTGGTTTTAAACTGGGAGAAATGTCATTTTATGGTGCAAGAGGGGATAATCTTGGGTCATCGAGTGTCATCAAAAGCAATTGAGGTTGATAGAGATAAGATTAAAACCATCGAGAGCCTACCATCACCTATTTCAGTAAAGGGAATTCGAAGTTTTTTGGGACACGCTGGTTTCTATAGACGATTTATAAAAGACTTCTCCAAAATCACGAAACCATTTTGCAATCTTTTGGAGAAGGATGTCCCATTCAACTTTGATCAAGCATGACTGGAAGCTTTTGATTTGTTGAAGAAGAAACTAGTTACCGCACCTGTAATAATAGCGCCAGATTGGAGTATCCCGTTCGAATTAATGTGTGATTCTAGCGACTTTGCGATTAGCACAGTTCTTGGCCAACGAAAGGATAAAATTTTTCACGCTATATACTATGTTAGTAAGACATTAACAGATGCCCAACTGAATTATACCACTACCGAGAAGGAGCTATTAGCAGTTATTTTTGCATTTGATAAATTTTGCTCATATTTGATTGGGACAAAAGTGACCGTGTTTATAGATCATTCGGCAATTAAGTACTTAATAGCAAAGAAGGATGCGAAGCCGAGATTGATTCGATGGGTATTATTTCTACAAGAGTTTGACTTGGAGATCCGGGACCGAAATAGAACAGAAAATCAGGTTGCTGAACATTTATCACGATTAGAAAATGCAGAACTAAAGAAATATGACACAACAGTGATCAATGAATTTTTCCCGGATGAACAACTGTTTGCGGTAAGGATGGATACACCATGGTATGTAGATTATGTAAATTTCATTGTGAGTAAGGTGTTTTCGCCAGATTTGACAAGTCAACAGAAGAAGAAATTTCTCCATGATGTGAAATAGTATTTATGGGATGAGCCGTTTTTATTTAAACAGTGTGGAGATCAAGTAATAAGAAGGTGTGTTCCGGAAGTTGAAATGGAGAATATTCTCTACCAATGTCATGCATCTGACTATGGTGGACATTTTGCGGGAGAAAGAACGGCAGCTAAGGTGTTTCAATGTGGATTCTTCTGGCCAACACTCTTTAAGGATGCCCGTGTGTTTTCATTGAAATGTGACAGATGCCAAAGAGTGGGTAATATATCAAAGCGACAAGAGATGCCACTAAACATGATCTTAGAAGTCGAATTGTTTGATGTTTGGGGCATCGACTTCATGGGACCATTTCCATCATCTTTTAGCAACTCCTATATCCTTCTAGCGGTGGACTACGTCTCGAAATGGGTTGAAGCTATAGCATCGCCCACAAATGATGCTAAGGTTGTGGTTAAGTTCATCCGGAAGAATATTTTCTCTAGATTTGGCACTCCTCGTGCAATTATTAGTGATGAAGGCACACACTTTTGTAATAAGCAATTCTCAGCTATTCTCGCTAAGTACGGAGTCACTCATAAGATAGCTACTGCTTACCATCCACAAACAAGTGGTCAAGCCGAGGTATCTAACCGAGAAGTGAAACGAATCCTCGAGAAGATAGTGAACCCTAGTCAGAAAGATTGGGCTAGTAAGTTGGATGATGCTTTATAGGCATATCGTACAGCTTACAAAACTCCGATAGGGATGTCCCCATACAGGTTAGTATATGGGAAGGCATGCCATCTTCCAGTTGAACTGGAACACAGTGCTTATTGGGCAATTCGAAAGTTAAACTTTGATATGTCTGCTGCGAGAGAGAAGCGCCTCTTACAATTGAACCAAATGGATGAATTCAGACTCCAATCATATGAGAACGCGAAATTTTATAAAGAAAAGGTTAAGAGGTGGCATGATGAGAAAATTCTGGAAAGAAAGTTTGAAGCAGGGCAAACAGTGCTATTATACAATTCCAGGCTTAAACTCTTTCTAGGAAAGTTGAAATTCTATTGGTCAGGGCCATTTATCATTACAAAAGTTTATCCTCACAGAGCTGTGAAGGTGGAAGACCTGGATGCCAAGCGTAATTTCAAAGTCAACGGTCAGAGATTGAATCACTACTATGGGGGTTGTGTTGATCGTGAAAAGACATCGGTCAACCTTACTGATTAGAACAGAGAAAAAAGTCAGGCTGAAGACTATAAACCAAGCGCTAACTGAGAGGCAACCCAGGAATTTTTATTGTTAATTTTTTTTATTTTGTTTTATTTGCTGTACTGTTAGTTCATTTAGTGGTTAAACTTTTATAGTTTAGTATTTGTTACACCCCTTTTGTTCTCTAACACGATATTTAATTGATTTCAGGGTAGGAAACAAGATTTCATATTTGGCGGATTCGATTAATGGCCACTACGACTACCCAGTCGGGGGTCTCGCACCCCGGTGAGCAAGCGGCTGCCCAGCTCGCTGGTGAGCTGGCGGGGGTTACAAGGGGGCAGCGCCCCCTGGAAGCCAAGCACTTATGAGCTTAATAGATGGATGTCCATTTGTCAAATTCTCATATTTCTTATCATGTCCTTCTTTTTTAGTGTTATTGAATTATTTAGTGGTGTTGAACGCAATAAGTTGTGGTATACAGGTTGGAAGCACAAAGAAGCAAAAAGTAAGCCAAGACATGCCCAAGCGCCTAAGCCAGGCACAAGCCAAGCGCCTAGGCGCCTAACTGCAGTAGCCCAGACGAGCACCAAGCGCCTAAGCACCTGTGCAAAACCAAGCGCCTAGGCGCTCCAAGCGCCTAGGCGCTCCAAGCGCCCAAGGCATACTGCTCCCAACCACCTAGGCGGTCCACCTAGTGCAATCTCAAGCGCCTAGGTGCTCCTACTGCAACATGAAAAAAAAGGGGTTTTATAAGCCCTAATCGGGCATACCTTGTCCAAACCCAATTCAAATATTCTCTTGCTCTCCTACTCCCACGCAATCTCACTCAAAGTACTCTCCTCTAATCTAGCCCATGATAATCACACCTCTTCTTGTATAAGCATAACCAAACACTCAATCTCCTACCAATTAGACTCCATCTGGGCAACCTTCATCAACAATTCGGGGCAACTTTTATCACCAATTCGGGCATCAATTGTCATTCAAAACACATTTATCCGAAGTAAAGGTTCAAAACTCAAACAAATTGCTCCTGTAACTTTCATTGGAACATAATATTTGGCTATAACCAAGTAAGTGTGTAAGATTTTATTGCAAATTGTTTGGATTTGCTTGGTTAGTAGCTAAGTCAGTAAGTTGAAGTTAGTTTCTTTAATTTTGTTGGCTCAAGTGGGTTTGGGTACTCTTAATTATTGCTTGTATTGCATTGGAAGGCTAGTGTGCTTAGTAATTGACAAATTTGGTGAAAATTAAGTTTGGGGGAGTGCTTAACAATAGTGTTCAAAATTTTTGCACACCAAGTGTTCGATAATTTGTCAGAAAGAGGATTGGCCCATACTAAGCCACTAAAACATCATTTGTTGGGCAAGAAATTAACACGCAAGACTTATGGCTACTAAAAGGCATAGAGGAGAGACTTCGGGCACTTCGACAAAGTTTGACAAAAAGAGGTTTACAAGTGCTAATGCATCCGAAAGATATTACAATGTGCTTTCTAGTAAAACGCTAATTCCTGAGCGTGGATTATTGCCAGAGGCAGAAGATGGGGAGTTACTATAAATGATTGGGAGTAGAAGATGGGCGAACTTTACAGCCCAACCGAATTCATCGGTCGTTAAAATTGTTAAGGAATTCTACGCCAATGCAAGAGATCATATTGGTAACATGATTTGGGTTCGCAAAAAATCAGTGGAAGTCAGTTTCAGGTCAATAAATGCTTACTACGGCTTGAACACAATACCCAATAATGGCTTCACGCAATATTTAGAGCACGAGCTGGACTACAGTGAGGTCATTCAAGCTTTGTGTGTACCTGGAACACAATTGAAATTAACAGATCAACAAGAAGCTGTTTTGTTCCCAACATCCGCACTAAGTAGTTATGGGAAAGCATGGCATGCCTTTATTTGTGCCAAGTTGATGCCGTGTAGACATACAAGTGATGTTATAAATCGACGGGCAGCATTGCTTTTCTATATTGCACAAGGAAAATCCATAGATGTGGGTCAGGTTATACATAATTCAATTGACAGAGCAATTCAAGGAGGGACCTCAGGTGGACTACCTTATCCATCTTTAATTACTGGACTATGTCGACAAGCTGGAGTAAAATGGGATGCTGAAGAAGCTACACAACCTCCTTTAGCCACAATTGACCACTCAGTGATAAAAAAGTACAAGGTATGGGGTGGGGGCACACCACACCCGAGAGGGTTAGGTTTCATTATTGTGCCTCCCGAGCCTGCAGCCGAGCCTAATCAACACTCACGTGATAATCCTACTGCTGCTGTTGGAAGTTATAGGCCACCACCACTGAATTTTTTTGAGGATATTCGTCGAGAATTAAGAAATCAAACTAGAAAGATTGACATGGTGGCTAATCAAGTTCAGTATGGATTGAACCGGGTGGAAAGAAATCAAGATAGCTTGGCTCAGCAACAAACGGAGATGTATCAGAACTGTAGTGCAACATTCCTAGAGATGTTCGACCGCATGAATCCAGCAGGCGCTCCCTACCAATTTCCACCCTTGTCTGCGTACCCCCCGCCTGATTTACCCCCTGAGGATGAGGTTGATGAAGAAGAAGAAGAAGAGGATACTGACGAGGAATAAGGCTTCGATCTTTCAGGGAAGTCCTCAGTGCCTAATTTTTTATATTTTTTTTGTTGTTATATACATTAAGGACATTGCATATGTTAAGTTTGGGGGTGCATTTTTCCAGTTCTAGTTGCATTCATTTAGTATTCATTTTATAGTTTTTCATGTAGTTTTCATTTTAATTTCTTAAAAAAAAAAGAAAAATTCAAGTATTTACATGTTTCCAGCTGTTAGATAGTTTAAGTCTGTTTTGGCCAATGATGAGATTGGAATTGCGTAGACAAGTATAGTATTAACTGTTGAGACTTTGATGTGACTTCTTATCATGATTTGAATCTTTACCTATTTGAAACTGATATAATAAGGATAGCACAGTAAAAACAACTATGTTGACTGATTGAGTCTAAATTGACACGTAATGGACTTCTTGAGGATAATACTAGTTTGAATGAATGAAAGACATGAATAGGCGGAGATGACTGAATTTAGATAAAAACTTAAGTTTGGGGGAATATTTGGAGTACATAAGCTTAAAAAAGATATTGAGTTGAATAAATTGAGTCATGTGGTGGGTCGAGAAGAAGCGTGAAATACACTCCCCATAAACACAGGCGTGAGATGGAGCGTAAAAAGCACTCACTATCCATCATTAAAAAAAATGGGAAAAGAACAAAAAGCCCCCGTAATGATAAGTAAAGCATAAGTATCCCAGATTGGACTCTTGAATTTGGTGGATATTTGACTTTAGTTGGATCTAGCTTGTTCGTGAATTTTGTGAGTTTACACTGTATGATACCTTTAAAGAGATCTATTATGTGTTGTATTTAGCGTTGTATTAGTTAGCATTGTTGTTGAGGACACACGCACTATATCAGTAAAAATAGGGTAAGATTTAATGATTGACGAGGAAATTATTGATCTGTCTTGGTATGAAGTACTAGCATGTTTACTGTGATTTTTCTGAGGCTTGATGAGTAGATTTTGTTCTGTTTGACTGCTGGAATTTTAAGCATTTAGATAGCTGCATTTGCATGGCATTGCATATTTAATTATTGCATTGTTTTTTGTTGCTTGGGCACAAGCAATTGGTTAAGTTTGGGGGTATTTGATGAGTAGGTTTTATACCTATGAATCCGATATTATTAAACTTAATTATTGCTATCTTTAATTATTTTTTGGTATCTTTTTATGTGTTTTGTGTTTATTTCTTATAGGTTGGAGCTGGAGGGATAAATTGGTTATTTGGGAGAAGAAAAAGGTCAAAAATCATTAAAATTAGAGCTGAGTGGCATTAATGTAAATACGCGGTCCTGGTCAAGCGCCTAGGCGCTTGGAAATGGCCTGGGTTGAGCGCCTAGGCGCTCATGTGCGGCTGAAGAAGGATTTTTCTACTGCTAAATGGGTTTTTGAAGCCAAAAAGGAATCTAAAAGAAGGTGGAGAACAATACAAAGAGGAGAAGACTTTAGAAAAGACGTATCACTTAATTTTTCAAGAGATTTGTAGAGAGAACAACGAAGAAAAACACGAAGGAGAATTGCAAGGGCTGAAGATCAAAGAGAGATTATTGGAGCAAATTTAGAGTTTCTTCTTCTCTTCTCTAGTTTTATCTTTTATAATTATCTGGGATGTTTGGATTATTAATCTGGATGATGTTTTTCTTTATTATTATTATAAACTAAATTTTTATTAAGATTGCAACGGGACTTGGTATGTAGTTTAAATTAAATCTTCCCATTGAATGAAAGTTGGTTTTTATTGAATTATTTATTATATCCTTTGCTTATTGATTGATTGTTTGGCCAGCAATTACTGTGATAATCTATATAAAATTGGAAGATGGAGTATGGATTGTGATCTGGATATGATAACATCTGTTCATATAATCTGATTAGGGTTAATATGATTAACATGTAGGATAGGAATATACCTATGTGTCTTTTGTATCCGTTGAAAGAATTTGTGCATAAAACCCTAATTAACTTGATTCACATAGGAATATAGTGAATTAATTAAATAGGGTGTTCCTTGTAATTCTGTGTCTTAAGAATCAGAGTTAGGAGGATTTGTTCGCGTGTTTTGGAAAAAGTGCGTGAATTCTATAAAGCATTCTTGGATAATGATTCATATTAATTAATTGATTTAAATGGGATGTAAATTGGTTTAAATGAAATACTAAGGGAAGTTGTAATCTTAACCTGTTAAATCTACAGTTTCTTGTGAAATTGTGATTTTAATTATTAGTTTTGTTACGTTTAATTTTCAAATCACAAACAATATTTCGTAGTTTAAAATAGGATTAATTACATTAAAATTAGTAATTGATAAATATTAGTCTATTTTCTCGTGGGAATGATATCCTTTCTTGCTTAATATTACAATTGAACGCGTATACTTGCGTGTTAAAGTGCTATTAAAAAATTAGGCAACACACATCCTCATCGAGCCATCTTGTTTCCTCTGAAACAACACAGGTGCACCATAAGGAGCCTTGGAGGGTCGTAGAAAGCCAGATTCTAGCAATTATGTCAATTGCTTTCTCAACTCTACCAACTCAGAAGGCGCCATCCTATAAGGGCTTGAGTAGGGGTCTTGCACCCGGCTCCAACTCTATTTTATGATCAACAGCACGTCTTGGAGGAAGGGTCTTTGGTAGTTCTGGAGGCATCACATCTTTAAAATCGTCCAGCAACTTAGCAACAGCGTCTGGCACCTCTTGGGCTACACCAGGCTTGATCTCAATCAAGGCACACAAATATGTTTCTTCGCCTCTTTTAAGCCCAGACTCAAGCTATACGGCAGACAACAAACTAGCCTTCCGTTTGCCTTCCTTCTTCTCCAAATTTGGGTATATAGTACTAATAAATCCTGACATCTTCTCATCTGTGATCATCAATCCACCAAGATGAGGTATCACCATACATTTAGCCGACATCAGAAACTCCATTCCTATGATGAGATCAAAATCATCCAAAGGAACAGCCATCAAGCTGCACTTCCTTTCCCACGGGCCAACCTTCAAATCTGCCACTACCGTGCCACGAATTGGTCTGGCCTCAGAATTCACAGCCTTGATTTTACTTGCGTTCTCCTACAAGTTCAACTTCAGTTTGTCCACTTCCCTTTCTGCAACAAAGTTGTTGGTAGCACCAGTGTCTACTATGGCTAACACTTCCTGGCCATTAACAACCACTGACACATACATTAGTCCATGTGGAGTGGGTGACTTTGCCTTTTGGGTCTGCAAAGCACCCAACAGTTGCAAGGGGCTCATTCTCGAACCATCTGACGTTCCTTCATTCGAGTCATCTTCAACCAGGGCATTCACTTTCTCTTTCTTTTGGCATTCTCTCATCTGATGGGACCTCCACAGATGAAGTAGCCTTTACTCTTATTGTCCTTGGACTGTCCATCACTTTTAGGCTTTGATGGCTTGTCAGCACCTTTCTTGAATTTCTTGTCCTTCTTGCCATCTTTAGAACCACCTTTTTTTTTCTTACCCATCTGCTTCTTCTTTCCATCAGCAGCATTGGGACTAGAATATTTGTACTTCACCAGACTATCAGCTGCTGCAATTGCTGTAGGCAGGTCTTTGACACCTTGTCTATGTTACTCAGTCTATGCCCATTGTTGTAACCCCGACATGAAATAGAATAATTTATCTTCCTCAGACATGTTCTTGATGTCCAACATCAAAGAACTAAACTCCTTCACATACTCCCGAACAGATCCTGTCTGTTTCAAGTGCTTCAAGGTATCTCTTACCAGCCATGAAATATTAAGAGGTAAGAAATGATCCTTCAATTCCTTCTTGAGAACTGCCCACGTCTTAATCTTTGGCCTACCCGTACTCACATCATCCTCAGTCTGAGTTCGCCACCAAAGCTTAGCATCCTTCATCAGGTACATGCTTGTAATTATGACCTTCTCTCGGTCTAAGATATGAGCAGCAACAAAGTACTGCTCCATGTCCCATAAGAAATTCTCCAATTCCTTGGCATTCCGACTGCCCCCAAAGGATTTGGGTTTAGGGACTCGCAACTTTGAGTGGTGTCCATCGCTCGCTGGACCACCAGCCACAGTACGTTTGACTAGTGCCATGTCTTCAGACATTCTTTCGAATCGTTCAGAAACTTCGTGGGTCCGATTCGTAACAGCCAACACGTCAAGAGCCAGGTCATCCGACTTCTTGTTGAACTCCACAACATGCTCAGCAACTTCAGCACGAAGGTTCTCCAGTAGAGCATGTGATGCTCTAAACTGGTCCGCCAACGAACCTTCTTCACCAACCAACCGAGTGCCCACATAAGTTTCCAGTGCCTGCAACTTCTCTTGCACTTCATTGATCCGAGTAGTATTATTTGCCATCGTTCGCTAACGAAGCTCTGATACCAATTGTCACAGGGTACACAATCTGACACTAAATTTTTCACGTCTTTATCCTCCTTGTGATGCACTGGTTCGCCCGACCAGTCAGCAACCTGTCAGTCACACAAGCACAGTCTATATAAACAAGCCACACAAACAAGCCAACAATGTTTACAAGACAACGTCCCAAGCTTTTATTGCTCACTCAATAACAAGGAATACAATATATGACTAGGGCTCGCAGGCTACACTTGCTCAGTGATCTCACCACCTTGCCAAGCCCTTGGCTACACATATATATACACATTAGGCTGCAGTTGACATCCCCAACTGCTAGGTCATTCAGAACCAATAGGAAACCAGTATTTTGAATCAACAACTACCTGCCAACTGCCCACTAGCAGATGTGTGCACCCCATAATGTGCAACTGCTCATCAACTGCTCCTCAACTGCCCATTAGTAGATGTGTGCACCCCCATGATGTCCAAATGCTCATCAACCGCCCACCAGCAGGTGTTAGGTGCCCCATGATGTGCAACTGGCCGGAGACATGCCAATCATGTGCATGGAGGTTACTGTAAGCAACTACCCTTCAGTTGGGTCATGCTCTAGTCATCCAATCCAAAACTGCCCATAGTGTTAGCCCACCATTTTGATATCCTTCACTCACTAGTGTCAGCCCACATTGTTGTTGTCTCAGCCCATGAAGTTGCCCCATCATGTTTCCCAATCATGTTGCCACAAGATGCTGTCCATTTGGTTCACGAATTTCCATTAGCCCAGCACTTGCCCAAGGTGATGTCCAAGTTTGTTGTGCACGTCCAGCCCGTACGTCTGTCCACATGCATTCGCCTTGTTGCATGCTAGGCTCCGCCCATGCCATGCCTTGACATGCTAGGCGTACGTCTATGCCATGACCAACCGATGCCACACTCAGCAACGTTCTTGCTTGTTCATGCCCAGCCCATGCACAAGTCTTTGATTCGATCCAAGTTTCCCAATCCAATGTTAGACATTATTGTAGGGGAGCCCAACAATGTCCCAACGTCCAGCACTCACCGCCCATGGCACCTACCCATGGTCCCGGGTAACCTTCACGGAGTACCCCCTCCCCTCTATAGTAGCACTTATGAAAATTTCCAAACTACCAGCACTAAAACATCAGATCTGTTTGAGGAAGCATAATGCAAACCTTCTAGATTTGCTAGTTCTCTGACATAGTCCATTTGCTGCATAATGACTCACTTTGTTTCATAGAGTCGCCCAATGCTGCACAAGACTGTCCATTGGCCCAAATGGCCGAGTGTCAAGTTATTTTGCTGGTTAAGTACGCACAGCGCCCTTGGCTGCCGCACGCTGTCGAGTGGTGCCGCACGCTGCCGAGTGGTACCGCACGCTGTCGCACACTGTCGAGTGGTGCCGCACGCTGTTGTACACTGCTACTCAGGAGTGCCTTGCTGAGTGTCAAGGCTTGACTTGGCATGCTATCTGAGCGTCCCGCATGCCAAGTGCGTGTCAACCCACTAAGGGGCTAACACTAGTCTACTACCCCTCTAACATTTTCAAAAGTTTGGGGTTTTACCACTATCTCACATCTTACACAAAAGATTGAGATTACAGCATCATATTAACAACACATAAATAAAACTACTATAATACTGAGCTTTCCCCTCTAGACTCAATCTAACATTCCACGCTCCATAGCGCTCTGATACTCCTTCTGCGTAATGTGTGCCACCATATCCCGACTTATGGTATGTTGGGTCTGTCCTTGCTCAGCGGGATAGTGATTCACCCCATCGATCAATCTCTCTATGGCCGTGCGTAGAGCATAGCCCATCTTGTTCATCTTCCTCCTCTTACACCGCACTTTGTCCTCTAGGTCATTCACCCTATCATTGGAATCCTCCCACTTCTCCTCGAAGTGAATCATATCCATCACCTCCATCTCTAACTGAGTTCAGAGAGCCTCCTTCTCCGTCTTCTCACTCAACACCCTTTGCTCCAATTCTTCTAACTTTCCTGCCAACTCGACGTTCCTCGCCACCGATCGGTGAAATAAGGCACCCATCTGGACCCATTCCTCCTTACAATGAGTAATTTCCACCTCCATCTCCTACATCACTAATTGCCTCTCAAGGGTCTCAGTCTCTAATTCCTCGACCCTACTCCCTAATTCCAAAATCTGTTCCTCATACTGTCGGAGTCCTCCATTGGCTCGGGTTCCTCCTCCACGGGTTCCTCCTCCATAGGTTCCTCCTCCGTATCAGACTCCTCAGGTAGAGGCTCCATCTCCTCCTCCTCATCATCATCATCAATAGGGACAACTACACGGGTGCCTCATAGACTACGTGGATATCACGCGGCTCCTCCTCAACTACTCGGCTAGGTCCTCCCATGTTAATCAACCTACAATCACCAACATAAGACAAGACAAACAACACTCTATCAGAATGTTAGATAAATATAAGTTCATTGTATAGAATGAAGTTACATTTCATAACACACTAAGTCTCTCAGGGAAAACTCTACATGAGTTTTATCCCCTTCCTAACTTCTAAGTTTTCTTAAGTTATAATCTAAGGACTCTCGTTCCTAAGGTTTATAACTAAACTTTGATACCAACCTGTGACGTCCCCAAATTCTGACCTCCACTTAGTCACCCGAATTCGGTTCATCACGTTCTCAAAGTATTACCAAAATAACTAAAATCACACATTCACAACGAAAGATCTAATTTAGAATAATATATAATGATTTATTATAATTATTCCCCAAGTCTCGCAACCTACAGTACTTAATAGATTACATAATAATATCGAATAAAGACTTATTACATAATCCTACTTAAGTTTAAACATAGTCTGCAAATAGTCTTAATACAACATGATAGATTTAAACATAAAGGGACAAGCTAGTCAGTATCCTTGCCCTTGTCCTTCCTAGATACACCTCCCTATTCTGCCTTAACTGAAAGGTTTTAAATAAGCAAGAATGAGCACAAATTGCCCAGTAAGTAATATACAACAAGGATAAGAGTTTTATAACACGAGTGTGAAATATCGAAGTATCATCTCTAATATAGTTCAGAGTTTCAGAAAAATATCATAAATAATGAATATTAACAATTCTTGGAATAAGAACGATAATTCAATATAAATCAACAGAGATATATGAATTCAAAGGCTATCAAGGTATCCAACTGGTTAGCAATTTATACTGAGCAGTCATTAAGGACTATTGAACATCTACTAGAATTATCAATATTAAACTGATAACCCAAAAGAACAAGTATTATAGGGGATCAGTCTATAATACTCCACGTTATACATAACACTACAGTAATAATATATTCATGTGTTGGGGTTTCCAACAACATACAATCCCCTTACCATAAGGGTTGTCCAACTCAGTTTTCAGATTTTTGCATCAATCAATTGGTTTGGACAGTTTTATAAACATTTATATAGTCTAGCCGAATCAAATGGCATCGACTCTGTGACGTCCCCAAATTCGGGTCCCAAATCACCGCGGATTCGGTTCAATCATTCAATCACTATTACTAATATTTACGAAAGATATAAACATAAATTATTTATACATTAAACTTACATACTTTTCCCCAAGGTCGAGTAACCTTAACTTATACGCAACTCATAATCTGTCTAACACATAACATATTATTATACAATACTATTACAATCTAATCACGCATATTAACTTTACGCTGTAACTGTCTTTAACCTTTCCTTGTATCTGACGCATTCGCCTTAATCTGCAATGTTTATCATGATATTGCAAGGGTGAGCATAAGGATTGCCCAGCAAGTTTAAATTCAATAATATAACGATATATCATGATTGAAAGAGTCTGAATAATAAGCTGGCTATAATTCAACAATATAATTGTGAACTAGCAGGAACAAACTTTTGACTGAACAAGTATTATACATGAACAAATATATATGAATCAACTGGTAATGAAGGTGATCAGCCTTTCATACCTGACTTATACATGTAATATGTACAGAGTACAATTCATGGTAACCAGCAATGATTAACCATAAGCTTATCTGAATGAAACAACTCTTAGTAGAGTTAAGTAAAAACAAACTTGCCTGAACCGTTGATTACCGCTACGCAATTTATATCGCTTTATTCGAAGACCTATTATTAGTAATATAGATCTCCAATATTAGAATAATATCATCATAATATAATACTATTATATATATATACACAGAATAACCTAAACATATAACATATAACCCTATCAGTCTATAACACACATAAGACTCGGTGTCAAGGCAAACTATTGCAGTCTGAGTTGAACCCGACACAAATCTGACATCCCAACGGTCTAGTCGGACAAAACTTCGAGTGTAAGTTCAATTAAACTCTGACTAAACACTTAACCATTATCTAAGATAATTAATATCAATCAAAATATTTTTCATAAGCTCGTAATAATTTTTAAATAATTATTACTATTTATCATGAATTTTCAATCACTTATATCGTATTTAAATGAATTAAATACTACATAATTTTATTATCCTAAATATTTATTTAATATCAAATATTAATGAAAATCATCACTTAATATTATAATATATTTATAATATCACAAAGTGTTTTTTAATACTTCAAAATCATATTTATATGATTTTTAGACAATTAAATTCATTATCTGATAATTGCTTTTAATATTAAAATATTAATATTTTCATGACAAAATATCAAAAGTTATATTTTATAACTTAAAATATTTTTATAACACTTAAATCATTTTTATATGATTTTTAAATTATTAATTCTATTTTTCCTTAATTTATTTAATAAACTAATTATCATTAATATTGATTAATTAATGAAATTCATCACAAAATATTAAAAGTCATCAAAAATAACTTAATATTTTCTTTTGCCATAATATAATTTTTCATGATTTTTCATGAATTAAAATCATTTTTAAATAATTTATTTAATATTATAATTAAATAAATTAAATACTATTTATATTCTAAAAATATTAAATATTTATGAAATATACTCTAAATAATAAAAAAACTATTTTTCAGAATTTAAAATAATTTTTGAAATTTATTATGTATTTTTTATAATTAAAAACCATTTTTATCTATTTTTAAATAATTTTCAAAAAAATAGATAATAAATAATAATAAAACCGTAGCTAAAGGTCCCTATAGTGACAGACCCGTCGCTATAGGTGTTCTTGGTGTGTTCTTGAGCTTCAAAGTCAGTTTACAAGGTGGGTGGTTTGACCACGATTAGATCTAGTTCCATTTTTTTTCAAGGCTGTTAAAAGTATTAATATTGTTGTACTTATGCAGAACTACAACCACAAACAAGTATTATAGCCAAAACATATTACAACATCAAGATCAAAGCTAGCCAAATGCCTGACAATGCTGTTCTTGAGTTTCTGGGTTACCAAAAACTCAAGCAGTGTTAGGGTCTTTTTATTCTGCCTTAAATCATAGCTTTATGGATTTCATTTATGTGATCTTAAAGTTCAATCGTGTAGTGAACATGTCAGAGTACAATTATATAACCTTACATCAACTTAAAAACATCACAAGAAGTATATCTAGGTCGGTCAAACTACAAGTCAAGTACGTGTTCTTGAAGATCTAGGTTTTCCCAGAATCTTCATCCGGTCAGTTCGTCAACGGTCGTTTGACCACCATTATCTATGATTCAGTTATGTATCTGGATGTTCTAAGAGCATTATTGGGTAGTACTTATACCATACTACAGCATAAAAACAACAAATCGTTTAAAAACTCAAACACATGCAAGATCAGAGGCCTTGAAAGTGCTTGTCAGACAACAATCTGGGTTCTAGGTTGCCCAGAAACCCATTCCTGTGATCGGTCAACGTAGTTTGACTGATCATAACTACAAATCTAGACCTGCTATGAACATGATTCAAGTTCCAGACTAAAGACCACATGGCAGAGAACAGGTCCAAAACAAAAACAACACTAAACAACTAACACACACAGATTTATGAGGGTTGACATATGGCTGTCAGACGATTTTTCAAACTTTTCCCAGATTTCTTAAAATACTTGATTCGTGCATCTAGATGTTATGGATCCATGATCCAACAACCCAGATATCTAATTAACACCTTATAACACATATTTAACCATCAACTAACATTAAACAACATAAGATCAAAGGATTTTGAAATTTTTAGGGTTTACCTTCTTATGCTTTGATTTTTTTTTTTGATCTGACTTTGATCTTGTTATTGAAGGGCTATGAACTGATCTTAGCTTGGATTCTCTCTCTCTCTCTCTCTCACTCTAGATTTCGAAATTGAAGAGAGAGAATGGTCTTGGCAAAAATGAAAAGTAAAGTAAGTTTTTTTTTACTTTTAAATCTCTTATGTTTTGATTCATTGTATCTAATGTTGCTAGGTGTCCCCAAATCTGATCTTGGGATGATTTAAGGCACATGGGATAAACATTAGAGTAGTGAGTCACCAAGATTGCCATATCTTTTGCTTAAGTTTTAAGAAAAGGGCATTTTGGTCTTTTTTT
>CM029016.1:86251600-86427901 GCA_016801055.1 Panax notoginseng | reverse complement strand
ATATTTCTCAATCGTTACATTTTTCCCCCCTTATAAAGATTCTGTCCACAGAATCTCGTCTTACTTTAGTCAAATAGATGAGAAAAATTTTTCTTCATCTTTTCTTCTAACTCCCACGTTGCTTCCTCAGCCTCGTGGTTATTCCATAAGACCTTCACTGATGGTATTACCTTGTTCCTCAGAACTTGCCTCCTTTCTATCAATAATTTTCATCGGTGACTCTTCATCATACGTTAAGTCCTTCTCGATATGAATCGGCTCATACTCGATTACATGTTTATAGTCTGGCTTATATGGACGTAATATAGATACGTGAAACACGTTATGTATTCGTTCTAGGTCTGGAAGGTAATGCTATCATATAAGCTACCTTTCCCACCCGTTTTAAACACTTCAAAAGGTTCTATAAACCTTGGACTTAACTTTCCTTTCTTTCCAAAGCGTATCTTTCTTTCCAGGGAGATACTTTTAGAAACACATACGAACCCACTTCAAACTCTCGACTTAGTCTATGTGAGTCGCACATACTTTTTCTGTCTATCCCGAGCCGTGACGAGACGCATCCGAATTAACTTTACCACCTCCGCTACTATTGCTACACCAATTCTGGTCCTAGCATACGGCGTTCTCCCACCTCATCCCAACACAAAGGTGTTCTGTATTTTCTTCCATACAAAGCTTTTTCATACGGCGGTTGCCTATGCTTGCATGATAACTGTTGTTATACGCAAACTCTACTAGTGGTAGGTGATCATCCCAATATACCTTAAAATCCATGACGCAAGACTCAACATGTCTTCTAACGTCCGAATTGTTCTCTCGCTCTGCCCATCAGTCTGAGGATGATAAGCCGTGCTCAACTTCAGCTGTATCCCCAACTTCTCTTGCAAACTCCTCCAAAAGTTTGATGTGAATCGTGGATCACGATCTGACACAATTGATACCGGTACTCCATGTCTAGAAATGATTTCTTACATAAAGTTTAGCTAACTGGTCTAAGTTATACTGGACCCTGATTGGCAAAAAGTGAGCCGACTTCGTCAACCGGTCCACTATTACCCAAATCGCAGCATATCCTTTATTCGTTGTCGGAAGTCCAACACGAAATCCATCGTAATATACTCCCACTTCCATTCTGAAAATCTCCAATGACAGTAATAAGCCACTGGGTCGTTGATGTTCGGCCTTAACTTTTTGACAAGTCAAGCACTACTCACATACTCTGCTATTTCTCTCTTCATGTTCGGCCACCAAAAACTCTGTCGAAGATCTTGATACCAATTAGTGCTACCAGGATGTATCGAGTACTGAATTATGAGCTTCTTGTAACACTTGCCTCCTTTAATTCCGTCTCATTCGGAACCCCAAATTCTTCCCTCAATCTTAATAATCCTTCATTCAAGACTATACTTAACATCTTCCTTCTCGGATAACCGCTTCTTCATTTGATTACACTCGTTTGTCGTGAGTTGTATTTCCTAAACTCTTTCTACGATGGTAGACTGCATCTCCGTCGCAAACAGTCTGCTCCGCCTCAATTGGCACTTTACCTTATATTCCATCCTAGCCATCTCTGTTATTAACTCATTTTGAGTTGTTAACATAGACAACTTTTCCCAGACCCTTCGTACTTAAGGTGTCGGGCAACTATATTGGCCTTTTCAGGGTGATTACAGGATTTCACAATCATAATCCTTTATCAACTCTAACCATCTTCTCTGTCTCATAGTTAATCCTTCTGAGTGAAGATATACTTTAGACTTTTATGGTCCGTATATATCTCTTATTTTTCCCCATAAAGATAATGTCTCCATATCTTTAGGGCAAACACCACTGCAGCCAGTTCCAGATTCATGAGTAGGATAAACTTTCTCATAATCCTTCAACTGCCGTGACACATACACAATGACTTTGCCATGCTGTATAAGCGCACAACACAAGTCCTCTATGCGAAGCATCACTGTACACTACAAATTTCCTATGTAATCTGGCAAGGACAAAACAGGCGCTTCACTTAATCTTTTCTTCAGTTCTTGAAAACTGTCTTCGCATTTATCTGTCCACACGTATTTCACCATCTTCCTTATCAAATTAGTCAACGGGGTAGCTACCTTCGAAAATCTTAGATAAATCTTCAATAGTACCCTGCTAACCCTAGGAAACTCCGCACCTCAGTCGGCGTTTTTTGGCTGTTCCCAATTCATCACTGCTTCCACCTTCGCTGGATTACTGAAATCCTCTCTTGGTAAATGACATGACCTAAAAACTGCACCTTTTCCAGCCAAAATTCACATTTGGTGAATTTCGCATATAGCTTCTCCTTCCTTAGTGTTTCCAACACTAATCTTAAGTGTTCAGATGATCTTTTGGCATCTTAGAATAGACTAGAATATCATCGATAAACACAACGACGAACTGGTCCAAATATGGTTTGAACACTCTGTTCATCATATCCATAAATGCAGCAGCGGTGCATTTGTCAACCCCAATGACATCACCAGAAACTCGTAATGACATAACGAGTCCTGAATGCCGTCTTTGGTACATCTTCCTTCCTAACTTTCAACTGATGATACCCCGTCCGTAAATCTATTTTAGAAAAATACTTTGCCCCTTTTAATTGATCAAAGAGATCATCGATCCTGGGGGCAAGGGTATTTATTATTTATCGTTAACTTGTTCAACTCCCGATAGTCGATACAAAGCCTTAACGATCCGTCTTTCTTCTTGACAAACAACACTGGTGCCCTCCACGGAGAAACACTTGGTTGAATGTACTTTCTGTCAATCGTTCCTGTAGCTGAACCATTAGTTCTTTCATTTCCATAGGCGCCATACGATACGGTACCCTTGAGACTGGTGCCGCTCCTGGCACAACGTCTATCACAAATTCGATCTCCCTATCTGGCGGTAACCCCGGTAACTCACTTGGAAATACATCCACGAACTCTTTTACTATAGGTATTTGTTCCATGGTTGCTCCCACTCTCTGGGTATCCACAACATGGCAAAGGTAACCCACATAACTTTCCTTAACAATTTTCTAGTTTGTGTCATCGTAAGGCAATACGGACGTCCCGGCAACTTACTACCGTAAAATACTACAGGAGGTTGCTTCAACGTCTTGATTCTCACACATTTCTTTTGGCAATCTATAATTGCTCCATGATTAATTAACCAATCCATTCTGAGAATTACGTCGAATTCTCCCAACTTTATCGGTATTAAATCTACCAATAACTTACAACCCGTACCTCTACGCAACAACTCCTATGAATATCTTCAACAGGAATTATCTCTTCATTTGCTACCTTAATGTTCAAAGGTATAGGTAATTTTCGGGAAATAATTCTAGTCGTTTAGCAAAATCACATGCTATAAACGAACAAGTAGCACCCGAATCAAAAAGCACGTATGCATTTATGTTATTGATCGGAATAATACCTGTAACTACCTCCCTGATGCCACATCATCTTGGACCGTCATATTAAAAGTGCGAGCCATTGATTTACCTGGCTGAGATAGACCACTAATAGATAACTTCCCGCTATTAGTTCCCTTATTCCCTTATGTCCCTTTTTCGGGCAATTCTTTGCTATGTGGTCAGTTGATCCACATACAAAACATCCTTTATTTTTCTTCGGATTTGGACAGTTAGGCAAAATGTACCCTTCTGTCCACAATTATAACATACTGACTTTCCTTTGAGACAGACTCCTAAGTGAGTCTTCCCGCAGGTTTTACAGGCCTCCATCCTTCTCTTAGAATCCCCCTTATTTTACTCCGGTATTCCCAGAGTTAAAGCCCTTCCTCTTTTTGACCGTTTCCACTTCCACTGACTCCCTCGGTCTTGGTTCCTCCATCAACCTTGCCATTGCTCTTCTTATCCTTGTGGTACTGGCTAAGAGCCTCATTCTCACCTTCGGCAATTATTGCCTTTTCTAATATGGTTCCAAAGGAAGTACTTTGGAACACCGAGATTCAGCTATAGAGCCAGGGTTTCAAGCCCTGCTCAAATCTCTAGCCTTTCTCACTTCAGTGTCCACTTGATGTGGAGTGAATCGTGCCAGTTCATTAAACTTGGCAGCATATGGGGAACTGTCATCTCCCCTTGTTTCAATTCAAGAAACCTCATTTCCATCCTTCCTTGCATACTCGTGGGAAAATAGTTCTCGAAGAAAATCTCCTTAAACCTCTCCACGTTAGATTTCCTATATCGGCCTAGCCTGGTTTGCCTCCCCACCAGAAGTTGGCCTCTCTTTTCATCAAATAGGTTGCAAAGGCAACCTTTTGACCCTCCTCAACATTTGCTATTACAAATGCTTTCTCGATTTCTTTTACCCAAGTCTGAGCTTCTATAGGGTCTGTAGTTCCTTTGAACTCCGGCGGACCTACACTTTTAAAATCCTTAAAAGGAGTAGCTCGTACTACTCCCAGAATCACAGGTACATTAGCCCCCGGTCTATTAAATGCAGTCGTTAAAAGATTAACGAACTCCTGCATTGGATTAACTGGACCACCCTCCAGTTGGTTAACATTTGTATCTTGATTTCGTTGTCTCCTTCTTGGCGGCATTTTGCTGTTAAGAAAACAACACATCATTATTATATTATTCTTGTTGGTTTGTTATTATTTATAAGAAAATAATAATTCATGTTCATTACTCAATATATTTCATAAAAAGACTTATATTGATTCATAACTTGTAGTATAACACTATATTGTTTTACATTACTCAGCCTTGCTGATTACATTACCATCCCACAATTACTTTCCAAAAATTGGGATTTTACACAAGACTACCCTTTGTTTATACAAAAGAGGGTTTTACGTCACTACTAGATATGTAATATTTACATATCTAAGCTACTCTAGCTATTGCTAGATTACATTTGCCTTAAGGTATTCTCAAAGTCTGCTCTGGCCAAACCGGCAACAATATCTCTACTGATGGTATGACGGGTCTGTCTACTTCTATCTAATATCCAGCTACCTGCTGCTGGAAATCTACATGAGAACTCCTATGTATATAGGACATCCTCTCCAACTTCCGCTGTTTAGTCTTTAGCTCCTGCTTGAGCTCAAAGACTTCTTCTTTCAAATCTCAGATCTTGTCCATAGCTAGGACTCTATCATCGTGCTCCTCTTCCCACATTCCTTCCATACTAGCCTTGTCCTCTCGGACAGCTTGGAGTTCCTCTTTTAACTCCTTAACCTTTTGGCAGTAATGGATATTTCTATCCAATACTGCCATAAACAATGCCTTCATTGATTTCCCGTAGACAATTCCTCTGTAGGTGGAACCTGATCAAAGGACATCATGTCCACCTCCACCTCTATCATGCCATCAAATATAGACATGTAGTCTAAATCGTCTGAGTCTCCAGACTCGATTGTCACCACTTCTGGTTCTACGGTACAGGATTTGGTAGTATCTCTACCCGATTAACCGAATTCTCGCTCACTAACTGTATGCCTCTATATATATCATTTTCTCCTGACATCTACAATAAAACAATATAGTTTGATTAAAACACGTCAGTAAATAATAAAAACACATAACATAATATAATGCATTTTTATAAGGTTACTTTCCATCTTTTACTTCTTTTCTTAAGGTTATGACTTAAGGTTCTACTTTCTCCCTTAAGTTTTATAACCTAGGCTTTGATACCAACTTGTAACGCCCCCAAATCTAGGTATCTTCCAACCCGACAGATGGTGCAATACTGTACAACATTCATACATTCATTCAATTAAAAAGTCTAAAAGAACGAATATAACTCTTATATATTAAAGTAATATTTACAATTCCCAGGTTCTATACCCATTACAAATGTTCTTTGTCATAATATCAGTTATATTACAACAATAGACCTATACTATTACAAGACAACTTAACAATCTGCCTTAGCTTTTCCTTTATCCCTTTTTGATCCTTCGGGACGTTCGGTCTTAGCTGCATTCATATGGTTCAAGCAAGAGTGAGCATGTCTAGCTCAGCAAGTATAATAATTTAATAACAACATGCCTGACACATACAAATCGTATATCTTTAATAACTGAACAATAATTATGAAGTACTATTGATAATTCAAAGTAGCACTTCATCTTTTGTTTCAAAATGTTTTACAATAACAACAATATTTAGTAAAACATTCACTCTGGTCAAAGACCTTGAGTATTCATTCTTTATTGAAAAGGACAACCCGGAATGAATTCTGTAAGCCCGATATTACTTACGAGCACTTCTAGGTGATCAGCCTATTGTACTCTATGTTGATCAACACTACATCCATTAAACGTATGTACGTTTAATCATTTGGCAACCTCACGTGCCTGTCGTTTTACAGACAAAACATTTGTTTAACATTTCAGTATTCTTTTGAAAACCATATCAAGTAGTTGACAAAAGATACCAACATTTGATAATGCAAGAGTAGATTATCAAGTCTAGCCAAAGGGGATTGGCTTTAACCTCAACATACCTCAATTCATGCGAAAGAATACATGAATCTTAAACTTGTTCAGATTGAACTGAAACAAGAGTTAGAATACTTGCCTTTAGCGTCTGCTATGATAAATTATCTTTATGTTCAAGTCGTTCAAGTCTCTAGAATACATGATCACATAATGACTTTACATTAGGTCACATATAATCAAATATGTATATGACTATATCATACCCTTCATTTCAATCTAATCGTGTATTGGATTTAGTTACTATTCATTCCGGTTTAACATTACCATTGCATTTATATTCGACTAGGTTATCTTAACCTTTACATTACATTCCTTAAGGTTTAACAAAGTTTAAACAATGTTACATTACCTTCTTTAGTTTGTGTTTATTTCCATTTCCTTTCTTTGTACTTAGAAACCTTCATTATTATCTTTGTTCTGAGACTGGCGCTGCGGCGCCAGCTTTACACTTACATCTTGCGCTGCGGCGCGAGCCTTATTCTAGCATGTCCCGGACTTGGCGCTGGGGCGCGAGTCCTTACTTAATGGGCCGCGCTGCGGCGTGACTCTCCAAAAATTTTTGGTACTGTACATGGCGCTGCGGCGCGGGTCATTTGCCTTGGGTTGGCGCCGCGGCGCCAACTCTGTGCACCAGATAAAAATTTCAGTTTTGAAATTTTGTGAACTTCCCGGACGCATAACTTCTTCGTTATAAGTCCGAATTTGATCGTTCAAGAGCCTATGGTTCACAAATTTCGTAATCTACATAATCATCTTAGAATTTTATCTATTTGACTTCGTTTGCTAAAAATTCACCTATTGGTTCATTTTTTTAACGAAACTATAAATGTTCGTGAACGTTCAATGCTCGTTTCTTCCTTCTAAGTCGGAATCCGGTCATTTTTGAGTCCGCAACTCTTAAATGCTAAATATGACTTAGCTCCATTGTAAAGAAATGATTCCGTGATCAAACACAAAATTTAACTTCTATTCCGAGAATTTTACGAATTCGACGATCGTGGTCCAATAGTGAAATTTCCGGCAAATCTTCATTCTTATAATTTGTTCAACATTACAAATGAACTTCATTCATCATGTGAACATCTCCCCATACATAATACAACAACTTATTTTCATTGTTGGACTTTAACTCCTCATGAGCTTAGAACTTATCAAATTATAAACTACTTAAGATTGGATTATTCATGACTTATGACAATTAGAGTTTCTTAATCATCATATTTTACATGTGCTTCACATATAACTTTACTTAGGTATACATATTACATATGATCATATAACTTCTTTTACCTTCATATCAATTCTCTTTTAATAAACTTCTTATAAGTTCATATTATTTTCTCATAAGTTATAACTTATGTTAGCTTAAATGACTTATTGCCAACTTAATTGGCTTAAGTTCATTACTTACTCATTTATATTTCTTAATCCAACTTTTCTTATCATCCTATCATAGTAGAGATAGAAGATAATTGGAGAAGAAGTCTTACTCTTTGTTGTCTTGGTAAGTAGCTTGCTTATTCTTCTTGGCTTATGGAAGTGACTTATTGTAGCTTATTGTCTCTAAAACTTATGCACTTTGAGAAGTCTAGATTATTTGAACAACCAACAAATGCTTGTAAGTCTTCTCTATTTATAGCACTTGCAAAGTTAGGGTAGTTTGGTTTTTAAAACATCCCACCTCCTTAAGCCACCTCCTTACTATTCATTACTTACTAACCACTCTCTTATCCTTTGCTTGGTCATTACTCATTTAACTTGGTCATTACTCTTAAGTCTTGGTCATCACATATTAACCATATTGATATGGTTTGCCCCATGGGTCAACCAATCCATGGATTCTAATTTGGGCTTGGATTAATTAAATCCTTGGGCTTTGTATTAACAAACCACTAGTTGATTCCTTAATTAATAATTGGGCCTCTCCCTTTAATTCCCTTGGACTTATATTAATTTCCCAACAATCTTTCCAAGTCCATTAACATTTCATAACACATATAGTTTATCTATTATTTTCGTATTCTAATTCATATAGAATTTATATACGATAATTCACCTTTCATACAAACCTCGTATAATACTTCGTATTATACTCATTTCCATTTCTTTGTACAATACATAAGTATCATACCATTATTACATATTCATTACTATTTGGCCTTCCTCAACGTTTATAAATTAAGTCCACAAGCGAAATATCGTTTTTTCCATAACTAGATTTTTACTACATAATCCATCTCACCTTATTATTCCAGCATTACGTATTTCTCGAAAATCCAAAATTATACCCCGAGCTAATATCGATGAATAGTGTTTTTTGGAAAATTTCTCGGAAAATATTTATTTCCGTCTTGGAAATTTAAACACTTTAATTCATCCATGTAGCTCAAATACTACGACATTCCAACGTCACTAGGTTATATAACGACAACCATCTTGATAACACATAGAATAAGATTTTATTATTATTTAATTTAATAAAATCATTTTACAATAAGATTCGAATTTCTCGGTCGTTACACTTGTGGTCCATGTATATCTCATATTTCTCACCTTACAAATAATGTCTCCAAATCTTTAATGCAAAAACTACTACCGCTAACTCTAAGTCGTGAGTAGGGTATTGTTTTTTGTAATCCTTAAGCTATCGCGACGCGTACGCAATGTCCTTGCCATGTTGCATTAGCATACAACCCAGTCCTCTATGAGATGCATCACTATACACCACAAATCCTCCCGTATCATCTGGTAATGATAATACAGACACTTCGCTTAGTCTCTTCTTCAGCTCTTGGAAACTTTCCTCACACTTGTCCATCCACATGGACTTCACCGTCTTCCTTGTTAGATTGGTCAACGGGGTTGCTATCTTAGAAAAATCTTGGTTAAATCTTCGATAGTACCTAGCTAACCCTAAGAAACTTCTTACTTCGGTTGGCATTTTCAGTTGCTCCCAATTACTCACTGCTTCTACCTTCGCAGGGTCTACGGAAATTCCATCCTCATCTACCACGTGTCCTAAGAACTGAACCTTCTTCATCCAAAATTCACACTCGAAAAGCTTTGCGTATACCTTCTCCTTCCTTAGCGCCTCCAAAACCATCTTCAGATGTTTAGCGTGTTCTTCCTCCGTCTTTGAGTAGATCAATATATCGTCGATGAAAACTACTACGAATTTATCTAAGAATGGCTTGAAAATTCGGTTCATCAAGTCCATAAATGCTGTCGGAGCATTTGTCAACCTAAATGACATCACCCAAAATTCAAACTGTCCGTAACGAGTTCGGAACACCGTCTTTGATATGTTTTCCTCCCAGACCTTCAACTGGTGATAACCTGTTCGTAGATTTATCTTTGAGAAACACTTTGCTCCCTTTAGTTGGTTAAAAAGGTCATCTATCCCTGGTAATGGATATCTATTCTTAATTGTTACTCAGTTTAGTTTTCGATAATCAATACAGAGTCTCATCGATCCATCCTTCTTCTTAACAAACAACACTGACGCTCCCCAAGGAGACACACTCAATCGAATATAACCCTTATCTAGCAACTCTTGGAATTGTATCATCAATTCCTTCATTTCTACCGGCGCCATACGATATGGAGCTTTCAAAATTGGTGCCGTTCCCGGTGCTAAGAATATTATGAATTTAATTTCTCTGTCTGGCGGAAGACTAGGTAGATCGTTCAGAAACACATCTTGATATTCTCTCACTATAGGTACATCCTAAATTTCTACTCCCTTCTTCCATGTATCAACAATATAAGCTAGATAACCTACACATCCTTTCCTTAACAATTTCTTGGACTGCATCATCGTAAGGCAACATGATTGCTTAAGCAATGAGCTACCATAAAACACTACCTTATACTTATTTAGAGTCTGAAGGTTTACACTCTTATTCTAATAATCAATTATCGCAACATGGTAATACAACTAAGCCATTCCCAATATTACGTCAAACTCTCCCAATCTTATCGGGATCAAGTCTACGCTTAGTTCATGATTTCTAATGTTTACGCGATAATTTCGGTAAACATATTCTACAGGGATTACTTCCTTATTCGCAACTTCTATGATCAAGGGATTTCCTAATCGTTCTTGGGGTAAATTAAGTCGACTAGCAAATTCCTCCCGTACAAAAGAGCAGGTTGCACCTGAATCAAATAATACATATACGTTTATATCGTTGATCGGGATGATACCTGACACAACGTCCTTTGCAGCTACTGCATCCTGGATAGTCATATTAAACGTTATGGCAGTTGGATGGTTGGATGGTGTCAGTCCTCCAATCATCAATTTTCTGCTTCCCCCTTGCTGGCCGCTTCCTTCGCTACTTCCTTTCTTCGGGTAGTCTTTGATCAGATGATCCATCGAGCCACATGCGTAACAACCTTTAATTTTCTTCGGCTTTGGGCAGTTAGGTGAAATATGCCTCTCTTGGCCACAGTTGTAACAAACACTGTGCCCTTTCTAACACTCGCCCTGGTGATACCTCCCATATTTCGGGCATCCTTCTGCCTTCTTCTTAAACTCTCCACGGAACTTTCCCACTTGATTGTTGAGACCTTTGTTGGTGTTGTTCTCCCATTTTCTCTTCCCTAAGTTACTCCTTCCGCTACTTCTTCCTCCACGGCTATCTCTGCCTGTATTCTTACTCTTCTTCTCTTTGTTGTACAAACTTAAAACTTTACTACCTCCTTTTGCAATAATAGCATTTTCCAACAATGTTGCAAAAGAATCGATCTGAAGAACTGATACCTTGTTGAACAACCAAGGCTTCAGTCCGTGTTCAAAATGCCTAGCTTTCCTCTCTTTACTTACTACTTGGTGTTCTACAAAATGAGCCAGTTCATTGAACTTTGTCTCGTATTGTGCCACCGTCATATCTCTCTGCTTAAGTTCTAAAAACTTCACCTCCATCCTATTCTTCATGCTCTTCAGGAATTAATTCTTGAATAATAGAGTCTTGAACCTCTCCCAAGTTATTATCCCTTCTTCGGCTCTTTACTGATTCACCTCCCACCAGTAGTTCGCCTTGTCTCTCATCATATAGGTTTCAAATGTTGTCTTCTGGTCTTCACCCACATGACCGATGGTGAAAGCCTTCTCCATCTCTTTGATCCACGTCTGAGCCATGATAGGATGGGTAGTACCTACGAATTTCGGAGGTCCTACACTTCAACAATCCTTAAAATTTGTGACCGGAACTACTTGAGGAATGGGTGGTACTAGCTCGTTTCTTCCCCTAAGAGTTTCCCCTAACAAATCTACTAGCATTTATATAGGGTCTACTTGTCCTCTCTCATCGTTAACCGAGTCTTCTAGTGCAGTTAGTCTACGTCTGGGCGGCATTTTTATGCATCACAAAATTTTCATTTTTATTATCTAATTATATTACTTAAATATTTCTCAAATGAAAAAGAATAAAATTTTATAACATGTTTCTGGAATAAGATCATTTATATTCATATGCCAAATCGGTACATTAGATGATTATCTCTAGCATACTTTTATAAATGACACAACATATCCCCTAATATCATAAAAGGCGGGGACAACCAATAATTATACTACCCCTCTAACATTTTCCAAAAGTTTGGGGTTTACAACTATGTCATATCTTACACAAAAGACTGAGATTACATTACAATATATATATATCACATAAGGAAATACTACAACTACTAAATTCTAACACCTAGACTCAATCTATCATCCCACGCTCCACAGCGCTCTGGTACTCCTTCTGAGTAATGTGCACCAACAAATCTTGGCTTATGGTGTGCCTACTCTTTCCCTGCTTTGTCGGGTAATGATTTACCCCATCAATCAATCTCTCCATGGCCCTACGCACAACATAGCCCATCTTGTTCATCTTCCTTCTCTTACATCTCACCTCATCTTCAAAGTCATTAGCCCGATCATTAGCTTTTTCCCACTTCTCCTCGATCACTTCCATCTCTAGCTGAGTACAGAGAGCTTCCTTCTCTATCCTCTCGCTCAACTCTCTCTACTCCATCTCTTCCAGCTTCCCTACCTACTCTACATTTCTAGCCACCGACCTATGAAACAAAATCCCCATCTGGATCCCTGCCTTCTTGAGGTGAGCAATCTCTACCTCTATCTCTTGCATTACTAACTTTCTCTGATGGTTCTTGTCCCTCAATTTCTGGAACTCGGACTCCCTTTATCTAGCCTCAGCTTCTAACTCCTCAACTTTGCATCCTAACTCCAAAATCTGCTCCTCATACTCCCCTAACATCCGATCCTTAAATGTAGTCTCGTCGGAGTCCTCCATGGGCTCATCCCCATTGGCTCCTCCTCCATAGGCTCCTCCTCTGGATCAGACTCTCGGGTAATGGCTCCATCTTCTCCTCCTCATCATCATCATCGATAGGGGCCACTGTTGATACGGGCTCCGCTATCAAAGGTGCCTTATATACCACGTGTATGTCAAGCGGCTCCTCCTCTACTACTCAGCTAGGTCCTCCCAAGTTAGTCATCCTACAACCACCAACACAAGACAAAACAAATAATAACTCCATTAGAATGTTACATAAACATAAGTTCATTGTATATAATGAAGTTTAATTCCATAACACACTAAGCCTCTCACTAGAAAAACTCTACATGAGTTTCATCCCTCTCTATCTTCTATGTTCTCCTAAGTTATAATCTAAGGACTCTCGCTCCTAAGGTTTATAACTACAGCTTTGATACCAACATGTGATGCCCCTAAATTCAGAATACACTTGTCTCAAATTTGGTTGTCACGTACTAAGTCTAATAACATACTAAAATCATCACAATTGAATAATAGAATAAATTACATTGTTATAATATAATTATTCTCGTCCCAAGGGTTCATAACTTAAACATCTCTTACATATCCTAAACATAGTTGAGATATAACTAGTACATAGTACAACTTATGTCATTACATGAATATAATAATCTCCACAAAATATAAACTACTCAGTAGCTTTGCCCTTGGTCTGCCTTAACTGAAATATTTTTAGGGAAGACAAGAATGAGCAACAAGTTTGCCCAACAAATAATATAGCAATAAGGGTGCTCAATATAGTTTTAGCTTCTCATGGGTACACCAATAATGATAGTTCAAGGATAACAAGAAATATCAATGGTTCTCAACAATAATCTCTACGGACAGAAAGATATCAATAAGTTTCAATGCTTAATCAATTAAAGATTTCAAAGTAATGAATACTAAGCAGTCACTAAGGACTATGAACTTCTCCTAGAATTAATAGTAATAAATTGATAATTCTACAAAATGAGTATAATAGGTGATCTGCCTAAAGTACCAATGTCATGTATAACATTTAATTATTTTCATGTGCGCACGTCGGTTTCCCGACAATATATAATTCCCCTACCAAGAAGGTTGTTCATCTCAGTTATAAGAGTCTGCACCAAGTTAATTTGGTTTTAATAGCTTTCGATCATATATCAATAGTCTAGCCGAATCAATGGCTTAGACAACATTCTTTTAAAGTATATACATGACAAATATCGTTCGAATTCAAGGTTTGAAAATAATTTCATTTCTAAACTATGAAGTATTAAGTCATGAGATATGAATCATACTTTCAAGGATTTTCTTGTACAACCAATAATAGTACAAGCTCAAATAATGCTTAATAAAGAGTAGGGTTCGAGTACTTGCCTTATGTGACGAACGAGAATTTTGTAATTTATTTTAATATTTATTGAATTAAATAAATATTTTTCGATGATTTAATTATTGGATTATATAATTAATTGATGCAATTGTGGTAGATTAATTTAATTTTATGTGTTGCAATTATTAAGTTAATGTGGAGAATAATTATTATTCAAATATATAATTATGTTAGCTTTTTGAATTAAATGAATTATTTAATTAAGCATGATGTTATTTAATTAATGTAATTATTAATTAGAGATTTAATAAATTGTCATTATTTAGTAATGAGATATTTAATTATGTGAAAAATTGTCATTATTTAGTAATGAGATATTTAATTATGTGACTATACGAAATTATGAGAAATTATTATATTTTATTAAATTATATAAGATATATGGATTATTGTGCAAGTGGATGTGACATTAATTAAACTATATTGTAAAGGTTTTTATTAAATTAATTGGTTTTGTAATATATTAAGCATAGCCAAACATGGCCTTAGTGGGAGTTGCCACCAGTTAACCATAACTGGGTTAACTGACCATGATGCGCGTCTGTTCTTGGCTATATTATGCGTATGCTCCTTCTTTTCTATTATTCTTCTAAGTCTGATAAAAACATCACAGAGAGAAAGTTTGAGAAATTGTTGAGTGAGTTTGCTTTGGTGTGTAAGAATTTTTGAGGAAGGCTTTAATTCATCTCCTATTACTTTATCTACGCTTGGGTAATCTCCTCAACCCAATTGTTATATTTACGTCTTTTAAAATTTCCATGAGTATGGCTTAAGTCTTCTGTGAAACTCTGTAATTGGTTTAGGAGAAATGTTTATGGGTTATATGTGTGTTATGTTATATCAAATTGTGTTTAATTATGTATATGTTGTAAACCATAACATCAAATTCATGAAAACACGTCGTATATAATTTTTACAAAATTACAGAGTATGGGTTTTGGCCTTATGGCCTTATACGTGATATTTTATGTAGTGATCGTATATTATCCCTAAATTTTACACTCCTATATTATTATGCATGTTGACACGAAGAGACCAAGCCTTAAACGAACGGATTCGGTGATATAACGAATTCGTAGTTTTAAATTTATGATTTTGTTCATTAACTTCAAGAACATCAAGAACAGTCAAATTTTACATGATTTAATTTTGTTATTGGGTGTTTTAAATGGTTAAAATCACTTTACAAAGGTTGGGTTATGTTTATGTATAAATTATAACATATGGGTACGTGTAATTTGGTGAAATTAGTGTTAAAAATGTGTTGATTTCGCTGAATTTTGTGTTCTTCGCGAACTAGAAACTCAAAGTCTGGGGTTTCGTACCGTGGCGCCAACTCCCAGTTTATTTCTCGCGCCGCAGCGCCACCGTGCCGCAACACCAAGTACCAGGCCGCAGCGCCACTTAGCAGAATGTCCAGAAAATAATTTTTTTTTTATGATAAGTCTAGCAATGTGTTAGTAACTTAATGTAATGAACATGTAAACATGTTAGAAATATAATGAAATGATGACATAGTTGTGTAACATGTAAATAACATAATTACATGTGAATTGAATTATTGAATATATAATTAGCTTGACTATTTATGAAGTGATATTATGTGACAGTTAATGTGATAAATTGATTAAGTATAGTCAATAATTAAATTAGACAAAAAGAAAGAGTTTATGATGATTAATTAAGTTATAATTAACTGGTATTGTGTATGTGAATGGTATGTAGGATTTAATTCAAAGAACAAGTTTAGTTAAAGTGTAATATACGCACGAGACAAGTTTCCTAAACTTAAACTCTTAAATTTGAGCAAGTTCCATAACCCTACTTGTCATTATTTTTCAAGCTTATTATCTACCTTGAATAAACTATCGTTACTATTATTTAAGTTCAAATGATTTATTAAAGATTGATTATCTTTTCAAAGTATGATTTAGTTATACAATAATTGTTCTATTATATACTTCTTGAGATTATTATTCAAACTGAATATCATTATTGTTGAACCTTATTAGACTAGTGAAACCTTAATGATTCAACTAGTCCATAGTTGATGAGCGTTCTAAATTTCAGAACCCTTGATGAATTATCCAAACCAAACTTCCTTTGGTGCGGACTCGAATGTCAAACTGAGATGAACAACCCTGTATAGGGGATTATTTATGCTTAGCGTTAAGATATTGTGCACAGTATGGTACTAAGGGCTGATCCCCCTAAGTACGAGAAGAAGGTCCGTAGTCTTATGACTGTTAAAGGTTTCAAGTAAAACCCTTGTTAACCTAGGACATAGTTCAAGGTCTTATGACCCTCAGAATTCTTTTGATTCTTGTTATTTACTCTTGATTCAAAAGTTGAGCTTTTATTCAGATGTCTTTGATTTATTCGCATGTTATTATACTGTTATTTCATTTTTATACTTGTGGGCATTTGTGTTCACTCTTGCTTAATAATAACATTGCAGTTAAGAACGAAAGAGCTGACGAACCTTCCACTAGTAAGGGCAAGGGCAAAGTTAGCAAATGATGGAGACTTATTATTTGATATGACTTATTATTTTATATGATGTATTTGTTTAAGACTTAAGTTAAAGATGTTGTTTAAGACTTATTTATTTATAATTCCGCACAGATGTTTAAGGTTAGTTTAACCTGGGATTGTATTATTATTCAGATGTTGTAACCCTTAAGGGAAAGATCTTATTTCTATTTAATGCATGGTTGCATTTATTATGGGTAGATAGAAAGATGATATTTGTATCGTGAACACCAAATCCTGTGGAAATGGAAGTACCAGATTTGGGGGTGTCACAGGTTGGTATCAAAGCTGTAGGTTATGAACCTTAGGTGGGGGAACAACCTTAGGTAGTAGCCTAATAGAAAGAAGATAGTAAAGGAAAACTCTTATCGAGTTTTAAGAAATGAATTTTTGGTAATTCATTGAAGATAATAAAATACATTATGTATTTCTGTGTTAATTTATGTGCTCGTTAGTACGACTTAGTAACTAAAACTTAAAATTTTGTTGTCAGGACGACGAATGTTGGAGAAGCTAGTCAAGCTGGGGAGGAAGAACCCCGATTTCCTATAGTACCTACAGAGGAGGAGCCTCGAGACATACATGTTATTAGGGAACAGTTAGTTCAGAGGGAGTCATCTCCATTGATCACCGTTGTTGGTTAGGATCATGAGCCCGAGACTGATCCTGAGGAGGATCCTGAGGAGGAGTTTGATGAGGAAGAAGAAGAAGAGGAGTTACCACGGTACACCGTTGATGCAGAGATGTATGACATGTTATACGATCGTAGCGTAGAATTACAAGACGAGGTTCAGGATTTGACTGAGCGAGTGACTGTTCAGCAGTCTACTCTCGAGCAAAAAGAGAGGGAGATTTCGGCTCTTCACTCACGATTGGGAAAGGTAGAATGGGATTTGGTCCATGAGAAGGGTCAAACCGAAGATAAGACCGAGGAGATAGAGAAGCTGAAAAAGGAACTGAAAGAAACCTCCGGAAGACTGAAAATAGTAGAGGAAGGATGGGTAAGAGAATCACGTCGAGCTGATCGTGCAGAAGATAGTGGTGTAAAGAAGGCAAAGCTTGAAGAGACATACTCCACACTTAATCATGCAGTGGATGAGGCTCAGGAATGAGTTTTGAGATAGCCCGTCCAGTTCGAAGGACTTCCATCGTATATGCTGGATCGCAGGACGATGTCTCGTATCATGAACGAGGAGCGTGGCAAGGCTATTGAACACCTTGATAGACAGGAGTAGAATCCGTTTAATTATGTGAAAGAGTTAATTAGTTTTTATATGTAAATTCCGATGTGTTTGTGAACGAAGGAATATGTTAATATTTTAAATCATGTGGATTCTTTATTCCAGGATAGTTGATGTAAATAGCAGTTATGCTATAGTTTGATGTTAAAACTTTGAGTTGAATTAAATATATTAAGTTGTTTGAGATGATGTGTTAAATTGTTGAGTAATGCCTTAACTATTTAGAGTAATAAATAAAGTTCTAATAAGCGTTTATTTTATCAGAAATATGCCGCCAAGGAGAAGACAACAACGTCAACCAGCTCAAGAAGAGTCAACCAATAATAATAATAACGCCAACGCTAATCCTGTTCAGCAGTTGGTGAACTTACTGATGGGAGCAATGAACAATCAACCTCAAGCTCCACCAAACACAACGTTTAAAGACTTCAAGGCGGTGGGACCGCCAGAGTTCAAAGGTTCCAGGAACCCAATCGAGGCTCAAACGTGGGTCATGGAAATGGAGAAAGTATTCGACGTTGCTAGGGTTAGAGAAGACTAGAAGACCGCTTTCGCAACGTTTATGCTGAAGTCTGAGGCTAGCTACTGGTGGCAAGCAAACAAAGTGCGAGGAGGTGAAGGTGTAATTACGTGGGAGAGATTTATAGAAATGTTTTTCGAAATGTACTTCCCAACTAGTTCGCAGAATCAGATGGAAATTCAATTTCTGGAACTGAAGCAAGGAAACATGAGCGTACCTGAATACGCAGCTAAATTCGATGAGTTGGCAAGGTTTGCCCCGTACCAAGTACACACTGACAAAAGAAAGGCCAGAAGACTTGAACAAGGACTAAAGCCTTGGGTTTACAATAAGGTGATAATGTTTCAGATAAACACATTTGTCGGAGTACTGGAAAAGGCCATCCTCGCTGAAGGTGGGAGCGATGCGGTGACCAAGTACAATCAAGAGCAGAAGAAGAAGAAGAGTGAAGGTGAAGGAAATAACAAGACTAGTGGGAGTAACACTGGGGGTAGTCATAATCAGAAGAGGAAGTGGACGGATAACTCGTCAGCTGGAAGTCAATAAGGTGGACAGAAGAAGAAAATTGAAGCGTGCTCAAACTGTGGAAAAGCTCATCTGGGAGTTTGCATGAAGGGGAAGCGAGTGTGCTACAATTGTGGTTAGGAAGGCCACATAGCACTAAACTGTCCAAACCCAAAGAAGGGTGCTTGTTTTAACTGTGGTTCTAAGGATCATCTAGCAAGAGATTGCCCCAAGAAGGGATCAGGAGGAGCAGTGCAAGGAGGTAACCGTGGAAATAGCAGTGGAAATACCTTAATCATTACCGGACCACCTGCAACAAACCGACCGACCGCTAGAACTTTCAATATGACAGTGCAGGACGCAATCCAGTATCGTGAGGTGGTGTCAGGTATCATTCTGATCAATGAAATTAATGCTTATGTTTTATTTGATTCGGGTGCTACTTGTTCCTTTATTTTCGAAGACTTTGCTAATAGCTTAGATTTGCTTATGGATGAGTTGGATTATCCCATGAATATAGAAATTGCGAATAGAGAGATAATTCATGTTAAGTACGTGTTTAAGAACTGTAGGGTGGATATTAAGGGTAATATCATGAACGTAGACCTTATCCCTATTCGTCTTGGGGAATTTGATGTTATTTTGGGCATGGATTGGTTATCCAATTATGGGGCAGTAATTGACTGCCAGAAGAAGCGTATTAACCTTATGACTCCGTCAAAGGTTGTGTTTTATGGTAGCAAGTCGTTTAGACAAGCGAGTTGTCTGACGATGATGCAAGCCAGGAGGTTGTTAAGACAAGGCTGTGTAAGATACTTAGCTTACATAGTCGACAGTTGAAAAGAGAATCTGAAGGTAGAAGAGATACCTATTGTGAGAGACTTCATTGATGTATTTCCAGACGATTTGCCAGGACTTCCACCAGATAGAGAGGTAGATTTCGTGATCGATTTGGCGCCCGGAACTGCTCCAATATCGAAGGCACCATACCGAATAGCACCAGTAGAGATGAAAGAACTGATGGTCCAACTACAAGAATTACTGGACAAAAAGTATATTCAACCGAGCGTATCGCCATGGGGAGCGCCGGTGTTGTTTGTGAAAAAGAAGGACAGATCGATGCGGCTCTGCATTGACTACAGACAATTGAACAAGGTCACGATTAAGAATAGATATCCATTACCAAGAATCGACGATCTGTTTGATCAATTAAAGGGAGAAAGATACTTTTCCAAGATAGACCTGAGGAGTGGTTATCACCAACCGAAGGTGAGACCAGAGGATGTACCGAAGACAGCGTTCAGAACGCGATATGGTCAGTACGAATTTTTAGTAATGTCGTTTGGTTTAACGAATGCTCCTGCAGCATTTATGGGACTAATGAATGGTGTGTTCAAGCTATTTTTGGACAAATTCGTGGTGGTATTTATAGACGACATTCTGCATATTCCAAAACCAAAGAAGAACACGAAAAACATTTGAGATTAACGTTGGAAGTATTGAGAAGGGAGAAGTTGTATGCTAAATTTTCGAAATGCGAATTCTGGATCGAGCGAGTATAATTTCTTGGTCACGTGATCGATAAAAACGGAATTTCGGTAGATCCATCCAAAGTAGAAGCCGTAATTAACTGGGAATAGCCGAGAACGCCGTCAGAAGTAAGAAGTTTTCTTGGATTGGCGGGATATTATAGAAGATTCATTCAAGATTTTTCCAAGATCGCAACTCCGTTAACGAATTTAACTCGAAAAGCTGTGAAATTTGTTTGGACGGAGAAGTGTGAGGAGAGCTTTCAAGAATTAAAGAAGAGGTTGAGTGCGGCACCTGTGTTATCTCTTCCGGATGATACAGGCAATTTTGTTGTTTTTAGTGATGCGTCGCATAAAGGACTTGGTTGTGTGCTAATGCAAAACGGTAAAGTCATCGCGTATGCATCACGACAGTTAAAGGATTACGAGAAGGGATACCCGACCCACGATTTGGAGTTAGCTGCAGTTGTTTTTGCTTTAAAAATTTGGAGGCACTATCTCTACGGGGAGAAGTGTGAGATATATACAGACCACAAGAGTCTGAAATATATTTTCACACAGAAGGATTAGAATATGCGTCAAAGAGGATGTTTAGAATTAATTAAGGATTACGACCGTGAGATTTTATACCATCCGGGTAAAGCGAATGTAGTTGTCGATGCCTTAAGTAGAAAGGGTCATGAGAAATTGATGATGTTAACTGCTCAGGATGAGCTAATTGTGGAAATGGAGAAATTGGAATTGGAAGTGAAGTATCCAATGGAGATTGATGAGAAGTTATTTCAGATGTAATCTGGTACAACTCTACTGGATAAAGTGAATGAGGCTCAGCTTCAGGATGATGAATGCAAAAATGTGGCAAAGAAGATATCTGAAGGAACCGAACCGAGATTTAAGATGGATAAGGAAGGAATACTGAGATTTGAGAGTAGAATTTGGGTACCGCTAGTAAAAGAGATTAAGGAAGATATTTTAAGCGAGGCTCATAGTTCACGATATTCGATTCACCCTGGTAGTACCAAGATGTACCAAGATCTTAGACAACATTTTTGGTGGCCGAATTTGAAACGTGATGTTGTAGAATGTGTTGCCAAGTGTCTGACCTGTCAGAAGGTAAAAGTCGAACATCAGAGACCAAGTGGATTACTTCAACTGTTGGAAATCCCATAATAGAAATGGGAACATATTACAATAGATTTCGTGGTTGGCCTTCCGACGACTCAGAAAGGCTACGACGCAGTATGGGTTATCGTTGACCGACTGACAAAATCTGCACACTTCCTTCCGATCAAAATAAGATTCAACTTAGATCAGTTGGCCAGGCTATACATAAAAGAGATTGTTTCGAGGCACAGAGTTCCGGTATCAATTGTTTCAGATAGGGATCCGCGCTTCACATCAAATTTCTGGAAACGTCTTCAGGAATGCATAGGTACGCAATTGCGAATGAGTACAGCTTACCACCCTCAAACAGACGGACAGAGTGAGAGAACGATTCAGACATTAGAAGATATGCTAAGAGCCTGTGTGATGAACTTAAAAGGAAATTGGGATGATCACCTACCATTAGTAGAGTTCGGCTACAACAACAGTTACCACGCTAGTATTGGCATGCCGCCTTATGAAGCTTTATACGGCAAAAAGTGCAGAACTCCGCTTTACTGGGATGAAGTTGGTGAGAGACAATTGCTAGGGCCAGAATTGGTACAGCAGACAGCAGAAATAGTCAAAGTGATCCGAGCACAACTGGTAGCGGCTCAAGATCGACAGAAGAAATACGCTGACCCACATCGTAAAAATATCGAGTTTGAATCAGGTTGTTATGTTTTCTTGAAAGTCTCTCCCTGGAAAGGAAAGATCAGATTCGGAAAGAAAGGGAAATTGAGCCCAAGATTCATTGGACCCTTTGAAGTACTGAGAAGAATCAGAGAAGTTGCGTATGAGGTAGCCTTACCTCCAGCACTCGAGAATATCCATAACGTCTTCCATGTTTCTGTGTTACTACCCTACAAGCCTGATTACAAGCATGTAATCGAATACGAACCCCTACATTTTGAGAAAGACTTATCTTATGAAGAAATTCCTGTCCAAATTGTCGACCGAAAAGAACAAGTTCTGAGAAATAAAGTTATACATTCAGTTAAGGTAATTTGGAGAAACCATAACGCTGAAGAAGCTACGTGGGAACTGGAAGAGAATATGATGAAGAATTACCCTCATTTATTTACTTAATTATTTGTAAGCAATTATGGGGACATAATCTTTGTAAGGGGAGGAAGAATGTAACGGATCGAGATTTATTGAGTCGTGATTCTAGGGACAGAATCCTTTTAAGGGGGAAAAGATGGGACGAACGAGAATTTTATAATTTATTTTAATATTTATTGAATTAAATAAATATTTTTCGATCATTTAATTATTGGATTAAATAATTAATTGATGCAATTGTGGTAGATTAATTTAATTTTATGTGTTGCATTTATTAAGTTAATGTGGAGAATAATTATTATTCAAATATATAATTATGTGAGCTTGTTAAATTAAATGAATTATTTAATTAAGCATGATGTTATTTAATTAATGTAATTATTAATTAGAGATTTAATAAATTTTCATTATTTAGTAATGAGATATTTAATTATGTGAAAAATTGTCATTATTTAGTAATGAGATATTTAATTATGTGACTATACGAAATTATGAGAAATTATTATATTTTATTAAATTAAATAAGATATATGGATTATTGTGCAAGTAGATGTGACATTAATTAAACTATATTGTAAAGGTTTTTATTAAATTAATTGGTTTTGTAATATATTAAGCATAGCTAAACATGGCCTTAGTGGGAGTTGCCACCAGTTAACCATGACTGGGTTAACTAGCCATGATGCGCGTCTGTTCTTGGCTATATTATGCGTATGCTCCTTCTTTTCTATTATTCTTCTAAGTCTGATAAAAATATCACAGAGAGAAAGTTTGAGAAATTGTTGAGTGAGTTTACTTGGTGTGTAAGAATTTTTGAGGAAGGCTTTAATTCATCTCCTATTACTTTATCTACGCTTGGGTAATCTCCTCAACCCAATTGTTATATTTACGTCTTTTAAAATTTTCATGAGTATGGCTTAAGTCTTCTGTGAAACTCTGTAATTGGTTTAGGAGTAATGTTTATGGGTTATATGTGTGTTATGTTATATCAAATTGTGTTTAATTATGTATATGTTGTAAACCATAACATCAAATTCATGAAAACATGTCGTATATGATTTCTACAAAATTACAGAGTATGGGTTTTGGCCTTATGGCCTTATACGTGATATTTTATGTAGTGATCGTATATTATCCCTAAATTTTACACTCCTATATTATTATGCATGTTGATACGAAGAGACCAAGCCTTAAACGAACGGATTCGGTGTTATAACGAATTCATAGTGTTAAATTTATGATTTTGTTCATTAACTTCAAGAACATCAAGAACAGTCAAATTTTACATGATTTAATTCTGTTATTGGGTGTTTTAAATGGTTAAAATAACTTTACAAAGGTTGAGTTATGTTTATGTATAAATTATAACATATGGGTACGTGTAATTTGGTGAAATTAGTGTTAAAAATGTGTTGATTTCGCTGAATTCTGTGTTCTTCGCGAACTAGAAACTCAAAGTCTGAGGTTTCGCGTCGCGGCGCCAACTCCCAGTTCATTTCTCGCGCCGCAGCACCACCGCGCCGCAACACCAAGTACCAGGCCGCAGCGCCACGGCGCCGCAGCGCCAATACTCAGTACAAAAGTGGTGCCACAGCGCCACTTAGCAGAATGTCCAGAAATGTATTTTTTTTATGATAAGTCTAGCAATGTGTTAGTAACTTAATGTAATGAACATGTAAACATGTTAGAAATATAATGAAATGATGACATAGTTGTGTAACATGTAAATAGCATAATTACATGTGAATTGAATTATTAAATACATAATTAGCTTGATTATTTATGAAGTGATATTATGTGACAGTTAATGTGATAAATTGATTAAGTATAGTCAATAATTAAATTAGACAAAAAGAAAGAGTTTATGATGATTAATTAAGTTATAATTAACTGGTATTGTGTATGTGAATGGTATGTAGGATTTAATTTAAAGAACGAGTTTAGTTAAAGTGTAATCTACGCACAAGGCAAGTTTCCTAAACTTAAACTCTTAAATTTGAGCAACTTCCCTAACCCTACTTGTCATTATTGTTCAAGCTTATTATCTACCTTGAATAAACTATCGTTACTATTATTCAAGTTCAAATGATTTATTAAAGATTGATTATCTTTTCAAAGTATGATTTAGTTATACAATAATTGTTCTATTGTATACTTCTTGAGATTATTATTCAAACTGAATATCATTATTGTTGAACCTTATTAGACTAGTGAAACCTTAATGATTCAACTAGTCCATAGTTGATGAGCATTCTAAATTTCAGAACCCTTGATGAATTATCAAAACCAAACTTCCTTTGGTGCAGACTCGAATGTCAAACTGAGATGAACAACCCTGTATAGGGGATTATTTACGCTTAGCGTTAAGATATTGTGCACAGTATGGTACTAAGGGTTGATCCCCCTAAGTACGAGAAAAAGGTCCATAGTCTTATGACTGTTAAAAGTTTCAAGTAAAACCCTTGTTAACCTAGGACATAGTTCAAGGTCTTATGACCCTCAGAATTCTTTTGATTCTTGTTATTCACTCTTGATTCAAAAGTCGAGCTTTTATTCAGATGTCTTTGATTTATTCGCATGTTATTATACTGTTATTTCGTTTTTATACTTGTGGGCATTTGTGCTCACTCTTGCTTAATAATAACATTGTAGTTAAGAACGAAAGAGCAGACGAACCTTCCACTAGTAAGGGCAAGGGAAAAGTTAGCAAATAATGGAGACTTGTTATTTGATATGACTTGTTATTTTATATGATGTATTTGTTTAAGACTTAAGTTAAAGATGTTGTTTAAGACTTATTTATTTATAATTCCGCACAGATGTTTAAGGTTAGTTTAACCTGGGATTGTATGATTATTCAGATGTTGTAACCCTTAAGGGAAAGATTTTATTTCTATTTAATGCATGGTTGCATTTATTATGGGTAGATAGAAAGATGATATTTGTATCGTGAACACCAAATCCTGTGGAAATGGAAGTACCAGATTTGGGGGTGTCACACCTCAAACGTAGTTTACCAAAGTATATCTTATCAATACTCTTTGAATCATAACATAATATAGTTACGCGTATAGGATATCATTAGTTACGTATACTCATAAATGATATGTAAGTTTAAACGCATACATAAACGTGTAACATAGTTGTATACTCTTCACATACTTCATCAAATATCTTGCGTAGCACAAAGTCAGTTTATAAGACACCATGAAGTCAATAACATAGTTTCTAATCATTGCTTTATAGTTTGCAAACATCTTTTGGACTTCATATTTGAAAGTTTATAAACACTCATTATACATTCCATTCTATCATTTAGTATGTTTCTTAACCATTGGATAGTATACTGGTCATATAATACAGGTTAAGGTAACAATATAAGTATGTAAACACCTTCAAACTAACAGCAGAAAATAGATCTTACTACAAAGTGGCACGACCGCGCTTGGTTTGTACTAAGGAGTGGCATGGCCACGCTGCTCCTGGTGCAAACCAAGACTGTAACGCCCCGAAATCTGGTCTACCTTCAGACCCGGACTCCGTGCGTCACTGTCATACTTTCTTCCAAACATACATCATTATATACTAAAATATAATAACATATATTCTAAAATCCCAGGTTCTATAACCACAAAACCTCTTTCATTACAAATAATGATAATTACATTATTCTTTACATCTTACACGAGTGACTTTCATCCGCCACAAAGGATTCATAACTGTTCATTAAACTAGTATATAGTTTAATTTTATCATTCTATATTACAAGTCTTCACTTTCTCTTCACGCACATTCATATAATGAATGTCACTTCGTCTGAATACCGCTCAACTTTATCTTTACGGGATCCTTAAGTTATTTCTAACATCGTTCGCTGAAAATGTTTTTATTTAAAGCAAGTGTGAGCATTCAATTGCCCAGCAAGTCATACAGTTGAACAAATAACTTCAAGAGTTTAAACAATCTTCAGAACTTCAATAACCGAACAAAGGTTATGAAGCAGCTTGAATAATAGGAATAGTCTTGATTCCTATCATTTTAAAACATTAGTCACATGCACTTTGAAATACTTTCATTCTCTACTTTCTTTCATGCACAATCGGTCTGGCTAGAATCAATAGCACAGACTTAACAATAACGGTTCATGTATAAACAGAACATACTTTTATTGAACAGTTCAATCACAGAGCAGTTCATCTCAAAGAAACACCGAAGTGTTCACATTGTGGCACCAGGCCTCATACATACTACCACCTTGTACAAATATCACACATTCGCACATAGACAGAACTTCTCAAGTTCAACATCTGAGAAGTTTTAGAAACTAGCATTCATTTAAAATATGAATGAAGTTAGGAAACTTGCCTTACGTATAGCTACAGCTTACAGTTTATGCTGAAATGCTTATTCCAAAACCCTATATAACAAATATGGAAATAACAAGTACACCAATTAGTCATATACTTGACTTACACATTGGTTTACTTAACTGTACTTCTTAAGGTTCGCGCTATTATAATTTAAGCTTACGCGACTAACTTTCTTTACTACCGATTTACGGCTTCATGACATTCGGAGATGTCTTACTCAACACGTTCATCATCTTTGATGATTCACATTCTTATCTTCTTCTTATATTTCTCTAGGACTCAGAACATATCGCTTTTCTGCTAGTAGTCCATATGGTACTCTGAGTGGTTTCCCACAAACAACCAACAAACAAGTTCCCGTCTCATCTACACTGCCCACACAGTGAGTTAGATCGGTTGCCAATTTTGTATATACCTTCGCTCTCTGAAGGAATTGTTTAGCCCAGCTCCCATATGTCAACCATCAAAGGTTATGATTGTACTACAACCTAACTTCTCTTAACTTATCCGAATCATTAAACTATAATGTTCGCTAAGTCAACTTCTTATTCCTTATGGCTTTCTGGCAACTAAATGCCATACCTCAGGAATCATTCTTTATCATCTAAGTCATACAGTCTTTTGTATACTCGGAACGATCATTCAATGTCAATACTATGAGACCATAGCGTTAAACATTTCCTATGAACTTATTCATATCTTACAACGTCCGGTTCCCTTAACTCGGATCATTGTCCAAGTTATACTTATTAACTCGGCTTCTTAACGTTATACGTTATTGTTTTTAATTTAGTTCCTTCACCGTTCACGGCTAATCAACATTCTTCATTATATTACAGTTAAACCATACACAGGGTGTAGGTTCTGCCCGTTTAACACTCGCTTACACTCAACCCTTACGCTGGTTAAAGTGTTCAGCGCTTACTTTTCATTCTAACATTCTCATCCGACTTATATGCGGCTTTCAGTAATCTTATTACCATTCGTTACGGCTCTCATGATACCATTCGTATCTTACTTACTACCTTCATCAACGTCTATGTCATACAACCACGGTATACTTAGAACGTTCGTCCAACGCGAATACAATTCACAAGGATTGTTTACGTATTCAACGTTTTACTTGTTCGTCTTTTAATCTCTCATTAAACCTTTACTCAAGGTTTCAATTACTTTCATCATTATCCATCCCATGAACCCCATGTTCATTATTCTTTCTTAATGTCGAAGCCATACCGTTTGTTGTATGCTAAGACCGATCGTTCATTGTAACTACATTGCGTTCATAGCGTCTATACGCTTTACATTCATCTCTCAATGCCATGTCATAACATCAAAATGTTATACATTAACATCGTCAACCAACGTCTAAGGAATCACAACCATAGCAATCCCTCACGTACGTTTATCACCACTACGGTCCCCGGACATCGGTTCCGTAACCCGCATCTACATTCTTTGTCTTTTATTCTCGTTTAAACTTTTCATTCAACCTTTGCTAAAGTTTTAAAACACTTGACTAAGTGTTACATTAGGTGAAATATATGTTCATACTTCTTTCTTGCATATCCCTTGAGAAATTGAGCAGTTAAAATCTCATTTCTGGGTATTGCACTGCACTGGCGCTGCGGCGCCGTGCCTTGCCTTTCCTCTCGCGCTGCGGCGCCACTCTTCAGAAGTGTATGCCGAGCTCGCGCTGCGGCGCCCCCTCTCGCGCTGCGGCACCACTTCTCGCGCTGCGGCGCCCCTTCCCGCGCTGCGGCGCCAAGACAAAAACCTAGAAATTTTTTTCTAAGTGTTAAGTCAAGTTTGAGATGCTTACTTTATGATCTCATAACTTCTTCGTTATAACTCGGAACGAGGTCGTTCCAAAGCCATTCTCTTCCTTATCCTACGTACTTTAATATGTCTCAAACAGAACTTCATTCTGAATCCGTTAACATGCCATTCAATTGGCTTAATCTTAACCCTTCGTTCATTTTATGCTTTTAACGTTCTTTGTTCGTTCGTCCGTAATTCGGTCATCTGAACTCGAAATTCGTTCGTTCTTGAGTCCACGACTCACGTTTTATACGTTCTCTTACATTCTTATGAAACCCTAAATGTTCGGGTTCATTTACTAACTTTCTAAATTCTCGTTCGTCTTTTACGAAATTTCGCCATAACTTCGTTATTGCTCCGTTTTAATCCGTTCTTCATGAACGTTTCTAACGTTCCTAACCAAGCAATAAGCATCTAACTTATACACGATGGTTTTAAACTTGTCCATCAACAATGTTTACACTACAATGGTTTTAAATTTGTCCATCAACAACGTTCTACGCGTTATTCGCGTGTTCTTCGTGTTCTTCATTTTTAATCGATATTTTGGATTACGATTTCACTTTTTCTTGGAATTTGATGTTATAGAACACCATTCCTTACATAATTCACCTACTCGTTCATAATATTAGTTCGGATCGCTCAAAATCCTCACGAATCTTATACTTGCTTAAGAAATTTATAAACTAAATTTCTTATTTCTCCTTTCTTATTTTCTCATGATTTCAACCATATGAAATCATTACTAACATCTTTTACTCCTTATTCTCATAAAGTTATGTTTTAAACATATTAACTTAAAGAAAATAGTAGAAGAAACTAGGGTTCGGATTACCGTTCTTCTTTATTTCTCTTCCGTTAGACAAAGCCGGCGATTTGCTAGCTTTTCTATTTCACGATCACTTTTGATCCGAATGTTCATGATCATGCTCTTCCTCTTCTCTCCCAACCGAGCTCTCTCTCTCTCTCTCTATCTCTCTCTCAAGTTCTAGGATTTTCAAAGTCCTAGAAAATTAAATTAAGCTTCATATTTATAGATTTTCAAGGTTAGGGGCATTTTGGTCATTTCCCCTCCACCTCCTTACTATTCCACACTTGGAAACCAAGTTTACTTGGCCACCACCCTTACTTGGTGGCCAAGTGGCCGCCCCTTATGCCCATGGGTCATCCCCATGGGTTGCTCCATGGGTTTTACCCATCCGTTTACCCACCGGTTCGATCCGCGGTTTCTTTTCTTGGTTTGGGCCTTAACCCTAATTCTTATTGGGCCTAACTTGGGCTTAACTTCACAAATCATTGGGCTTGACATAATCCAAGTTCAATTGGATTCTACAAAGTCCATGAACACCAAGTCAATTAAGACTTATCGCATTCTACGATTGTATTCTATGCATTCCTTTCTTGTATTCTCTTCGTATATTGTTCGTACGATATTCGTATTATACGTCGTACTAATCTTCGTAATATACTCGTATAATAACTCGTATCATACTCGTATTTCTCACGCATAATAACCCTAATTATTATACGCGATCATAACATTCTCGGAACTCACTTTCCCTAACCCTTAGGTTTTGAGTCCGCAGACGAAAACTTCGTTTTTGCCATAACTGAAATATTATTGAATATTCCATCACGTCTTAAGATTTCGCGCAATCAAAAACTTCTCGGAATTTCAAAATAAATCTCCGAGCAGAAACTGGTGAATAGTGCTTATTTCGTCTTTTTCCCCGAAAAATAATTTGTTTCCGAAAAAATTTCATTTTCGTCTTGAAAATTCTTACTCGTTCAGTCTAGCTCGTAGCCAGAATCCTCCCGATTAATAATCATTCTAGGTTATATAACGATTAATGAACACATAGCACATAATAGTATTAATAAAAATTCATTTTATTAATAACTAATTCTTTAACTTAAATTCTTGACAATCCAATTTTCCGGGTTGTCACAAAGACTGCTACACAAAAGCTAGGCCAGACTTGCTAACCCAATCACATTTAGGATAACACTTGCATAATCATATATGACGTGATATCTATGAATAGGTTTGACCTCTTTTATAACTTGTTCCTTACATTATTTACCAAATTTCACAAAATCAAGACTTCACATGTTGATTTAACAAAGTCCTTCATGTTTAATCGTTATATTCCTTCAATGAGATCAATAATTCTCCATTAAACATGCTTACATTATCTTGGTCATGTATGACAAGTTGTAATCTATACTTTATTTAGACTTGATCTAACCATTCTCAACTACTTTATAATGCATACGATTAGCTAGCATGCTTGTCAATCATGTCTACATGCATGATACACCTAATCATGATGTCAAGTGCTATAATACTTGTAATGTAGTTATGAACAAAACTAGTTTTCAAGGTTTTTTATTATAATCTCATGTTAAATCACCAAGCATGCAAAGCCATCTAACTTACCATACATCATACTCTCATATATACATGCTAGTCCACATAAGCATGCTCACAAGTTCTTAACTCAAGGTGTATATAGCTTATCAAGTTTGTTTTTAAAACTTTAAGTGTCCCTTAGTAAAACTTATTCAAGTATCCAAGATAAGTATACATAGTTTAAATCGTGCTTTCATAATCACATAATAGATCACATAAGCACATTTTGAAGTTTAAAACATAGTGTATGCATAGTTCATGTGCACATAGCTAGTATAGTGGTTCACTTGCATTTTCCTTTAAATCATACTTGAATACCTTATACTATCTCCAACAATATAAACTAGTATATTAATCACATATCAGAACTTAACATATTGGGCCTTAAGGTCAGATTATACATTACTTCATGTTCACAAATTCTAGTTCCCAATTTGTTATGTTTTCTTTGAACACATACTAAACCAAGCTAAAATAACTTACTATGTTCATAATAACATCTATTCATGTGTTAAGTTCATTTATATACATATTCAAACTTAAGTAGCATGCTCATGACATCATAAGAAACCAACAGTAGTAACTGTGATGGGCAACCCACGCGGCCACGCGGTGAAGGAGTAGGGAAGTGGCGCGGCCTCGCCACTTCATCCAGAGGCAAAAAAATATGGCTCTACTTTTGCAGAGCCTCAATCACAAGCATTGCCAGACATCTTCTGCTGCAACCCAAACTACTTCTAACACTTTTAAGCATGCATATAAACTTAAACAACACACTCTCATGCCAATTCATACTAATTGACAAAGATTTCATGTAAATGCTAAGAATTAGACAAAACTCAAACTAAGAACAAAAATAGAATTTATACCTCCTTGAAGCTTAAATGAATTCCTCAACACACTGATTATACTCCCTCAATGCTCAGCAACACTCACTCTCAATATATACTTACCAGACAATGTTTTCAAGTAACTGAGAATTGAAGAAGGTGAGCTTCCATTTATAGAGAATTGGTTGCCCAATTTCTAGCTTTGCACCAAGGTTTGATTCAATAGAGAATGAAAGGAAACAATGGACAAGAAAGAGTTGGCCAACTACCAATTTCATAGCCATCATCACTACTAATTCTAGCCTTCAGCTGCCGACTCATGTTTGCGTATATAGAGTGAAGCTACTGTTCATGTACTGTGATGGTCACTTAATATGGGGCGCTAGTTTTAATCTCAGTAACCTGGTTAATAAAGCTTAGTTTTGGTTCCTTGAATTTCCAAAATGTAATTTTAATGTGTTAATGCTACTACATAATGGAAAGTTAAGGATTATTTATGTAACCACATCATATAATCCATGTACATTAGTCCAATCTAATTAATATTTATAACATGTATGAACTCATTTTAATTAGTCACTAATGATTCCATATCTCCTTAAAATTTTATTATTCCAATTAGACTCACTTATTGAAATAATTTGTAATTCTTTTATATAGTACATCTTTAATATTCCCACACATACTTATTGTCACATAAGCCTTATTTACATAACTTACAATTCTTCCATCTTACTATATAGTTTCTATATATTATATAGTTATACTAAAGTGTCACATTGCACTTTATTTTTACTGTAGGAACTATATATTAACACATATCTTACACACATCAATTAAATGAATAATATAATTCTAATTATGTAAATTACTTTACTCACAATAACAATTAATTAATAATATAATATTAACTAATCCTTCAATTCTTAATTTATTCATCTCTTAATTAAATTAACTCACTTAACTTCCATTCTCATGCCACACAAGGCATTCCACAAATCTCATCACAACTCCAAAATTTTCCATTCTTATAAATTCAATTAGAATTAATTGAAATACTCATCTCACAACACATCAATATCTATATTCAAATAAATATTCATTTTCTTATCAAAATTATATTTATTCATAAACTTCACGATTCTTATAGACCCACAGCCAGAACCTTCAATATGACTGTGCAGGATGCCGTACATTCAAAAGATGTGGTGTTAGGTATCATTCTGATTAATGATATAAATGCATATATATTATTTAATTCGGGTGCTATTTGCTTATTTATATCTGATAACTTTGCTAAGAATTTAGGTCTGCCTAGTGAAGAGTTAAATTTCCCTTTGAACATAGAAATTACGAATAGGGAAGTGATTCCTGTTAAGTACGTATCTAAGAACTATAGGGTGAATATTAAGGGAAACGTAATGACAATAGATTTAATCCCGATTAAGCTTGGGGAATTTAATGTTATATTTGGGATGGATTGGCTATTCAATTATGAAGCGATAATTGATTGTCCAAAAAAATGTGTAAACCTTATGACTCTGTCAAAGATAATTTTCTATGGTAAAAAATTGCCTAAAAAAATGAGTTATCTGAAAGTGATGTAAGCCAAGAAGTTATTGAGGCAAGGTTGTATAGGATATTTAGCCTACATAGTCAATACTCAGAAGAAGGGTGCGAAACTGGAAGAGATACCAGTTGTTAGGGATTTTGTGAGCGTGTTTCCGGACGATTTGCAAGGACTTCTGCCAGATATGGAAATTTAGTTCGTTATCGACTTAGCACCAAGGACTGCTCCGATATCAAAGGCCCCGTACATAATGGCTCTGGTGGAGATGAAAGAATTGATGGTACAACTGCAAGAGCTACTCGAAAAGAAATACATTCAGCCGAGTGTATCGCCGAGGGGAGCACCGATATTATTCGTAAAGAAGAATGATGGGTCAATGCGTCTTTGCATTAATTATAAGGAGTTAAACAAAGTCACTATTCAGAATAAGTATTTGTTGTCAAGAATAGATGACTTGTTTGATCAACTGAAAGGAGCTAGATACTTCTCAAACATAGATCTGAGAAGTGGGTATCATCAACTAAAGGTAAGGAAGGAGGATGTACCAAAGATGACATTCAGAACTCGATACGGACATTACGAGTTTCTGGTAATGTCTTTTGGGTTGACCAATGCCCCCGCAACATTCATGGATTTGATGAATAGGGTGTTTAAACCATTCTTAGATAAGTTTGTGGTGGTGTTCATCGATGATATTCTAGTGTACTCCAAAAATCAAGAGGAACACGTAGAATATTTACGTTTGACGTTGGAGATGCTGAGAAGAGAAAAGTTGTACGCTAAGTTCTCTAAGTGTGAATTATGGCTAGAACGTATGCAATTTCTTGGGCATGTGATTGACAAAGATGGAATTTTAGTTGATCCATCAAAGGTTGAAGCTGTAATAAATTGGGAATAGTCGAAGACACCATCAGAAGTGAGGAGTTTCTTGGGATTGGCGGGTTACTACAGATGCTTTAATCAAGACTTTTCCAAAATCGCCACTCCATTGACGTATTTGAAAGGAAAAGATGTAAAGTTTGTTTGGATAGAGAAGTACGAAGAGAGTTTCTAGGAATTAAAAAAGAAACTAAGCGTGGCACCTGTGTTGTCATTACCGGATAATACATGAAACTTTGTGGTGTATAGTTACGCATCGCATAAAGGACTAGGTTGTGTGCTTATGCAAAACGATAAAGTTATTACGTATGCTTCAAGGTAACTAAAGGACAATGAAAAAGGATACCCGACTCATGACTTGGAGTTGGTTGCAGTAGTATTTGCTCTAAAGATATGAAGACACTATCTCTATAAGGAGAAGTGTGAGATATATACAGACCATAAGAGTCTGAAATATATTTTTCACACAGAAGGATCTGAACATGTGCTAGAGACGATGGTTAGAACAGAAAAAAGATTATGATTATGAAATCTTTTATCATCCGGGTAAAGCAAATGTGGTTTTTGATGCCTTGAGTAGAAAGGGTCGGGAGAAATTGATGTTGTTAACTGCTCAGGAGGAGCTCATTTCAGCAATGGCAAAACTAGAGTTGGAAGTAAAATTTCTGAAGGAATCGGATGAAAGATTGTTCCAGATGGAAACTAGTTTAACTTTAGTGGACAAAGTAAAGAATGCCAAACTTCAAGATGAAGGATGCAAGAAAATCAAGGAAAGAATGTGTGAAGGTAGTGAATTGAAATTCAAGGTCGATACCGAAGGATTACTGAGGTTCAAAGGAAGAATCTGTGTTCCACCAGTACCCGAGGTTAAAGACGAAATTTTGACTGAAGCTCATAATACAAGATATTCAATTCACCTGGGGAGTACAAAGTTATATCAGGATCTACGACAACATTTTTAGTGGCTGAATATGAAAAGAGATGTTGCTGAGTGTGTTGCGAAATGCTTGACATGCCAGAAAGTCAAAGCTAAGCATCAGAGACTGATTGGGTTGTTGTAGCCATTGGAAATACCGGAATGAAAGTAGGAACAAATCACAATGGATTTAGTGGTAGGTCTTCCAACTACACAGAAAGGCTATGATGCAATTTGGGTGATAGTGGATAGACTGACGAAATCAACACACTTTTTTCCAATAAAGGTTAGATTCAATCTAGATCAGTTGGCAAAGTTATATGTCAAAGAGATCATTTTAAGGCATGGGGTTCCATTGTCAATTATGTCAGACAGAGACCCGCAATTCATGTCAAACTTCTGGAAGAGACTACAAGAATGTATGGGAACACAATTGAGAATGAGTACGACGTGCCATCCTCAAACAGACGGCCAAAGTGAATGAACAATCCAAACATCTAAAGATATGCTGAGAGCGTGCATTATTGACTTCAAAGGAAACTGGGATGATCATTTACCATTAGCTGATTTTTCCTATAATAATAGTTATCACGCTAATATTGGCATGTCGCCTTACGAAGCGTTGTATGGTAGAAAGTACAGAACCCCACTACGCTGGAATGAAGTTGGTGAACGCCAACTGCTAGGGCCGGAACTGGTACAACAGACCGCTGAAATTATCAAAATCATCATAGCAAGATTGATAGTTGCTCAAGATAAACAAAAGAAGTATGCCGATCAACATCGACAGAATCGAGAATTTGATGTCAGAAATTTTATTTTCCTAAAACTTTCTCCCTAGAAGGGGAAAATCCAATTTGGTAAGAAAGGGAAGCTAAGCCCAAGGTTTATTGGACCCTTTAAGGTGCTACGAAGAATTAATGAAGTGGCATATGAGGTAGCTTTATCTCCAGAGTTATAGCACATTCATAATGTTTTCCATGTTTCGGTGTTACGACCGTATAAACCCGACTACAAGCATGTAATCGAGTATGGACCGTTACAGTTTGATAAAGATTTATCTTATGAGGAAATTCCTATCTAGATAGTTGACAAGAAAGAACAAGTGCTCAGGAATAAAGTGATACCTTCTGTGAAGGTGATATGTAGGAACCACAATGTCGAGGAAGCTATGTGGGAACTCAAAGACAAGATGATAACAAATTATTCTGAGTTGTTTGTTTAATCTGTGTCTATGATTCTGGGGATAAAATCCTTGTAAGGAGGGAAAAATGTGAGTTGTGATTCTGGGGACAAAATTCTTATAAGGAGGGAAGAAGGTGATATGAATGAATTATATGAGTTATGATTCTGGGAACAGAATCCTTATAAGGAGGGAAGGATATAACGATCCATAATTTTTATATGTAATTTAAAAAATTTATTGAATTAAATAAATATTTTAGTTGATGTGTTTATTGTTAAATAAATATTTGATTGATTTTTTATTTATTAGTTAAATAAATAATTCATGAGTTATTGTGAATTAACTTAATTAAGTGGAATATATTAATTAAGTTGATATTTGGTAATTTTGTATTTTGAAGTTAATTTAATCAGTTAATTAAATTAAATGAATTGTTGAATAATTATAATGGAATTCTAATTTAATTTAATAATTAAATTAGAGATTTACTAATTTATTTAATAAAATTATAATTTATAATAAAAATTATAATTTTTTAGCAATTTGATTATGTGGCATTTTAATTTAATACATGAATGATTACTCTAACACATGAATGAACGATATAAAATAGTTTATAATAATCTATTAACACATAAAACTCATAATTTCCACAATTATTCATAAAACATCAATCAAAGAGAACTTATCACAAATTAAAAACAAAACCTTAGAAGATAGGATTATACCTTTGCTTTCTTGTTTAGGTTAACTAGAAGATGATTACAACTACCCTTCTTATTCTTGCAGAACTTCTCTTCACAATTTATCTCTCAAGCTCTCTCTTTCTTCTCTTCTTTCTCTTCTTTTCTCTCTGTTTTCTTCTGTTCTTTCTTAGGCTCTCTTTCTAACTTAGCGTAAACAAAATACAAAACTGATATACGTATATAATATTAACGTATATAACTGATAATACATAACTCCCCTCTTTAAATATATATCAGTTATGTATTATTATTAGTATTATTATTATTATTATTATTATTATTATTATTATTATTATTATTATTATTATTATTATTATTATTATTATTATTGTTGTTGTTGTTGTTGTTGTTGTTGTTGTTGTTGTTGTTGTTGTTGTTGTTGTTGTTGTTGTTTTAAATTCAATAGTCCTAAGACCTAGTTTGGCAAAACACTTTTAAAATAAAGACTTGACATTTATTAAGCCTTGTTTGACAAAAAATGAATTAAAACTCTTTTAACTTATTTTCATATCCCATTTATAATATAGCTTATTGTCACACTTTATTCAATTAAATTACCATATTCAAATTTAATTAAATTAAAACTAACAACAACTTATTAAATCAATTTACCACATAACCCAATACAACAAAATTATAATTTTCATTATAATTTTATTTAATAAATTAATACATCACTTTAATTACTAAATTAAAATAAAACAACATTATATCAATTCATTTAATCATTATCAACTCTCCAATTTAATTATTAAATTAAATTAGAATATTATCTCATAATAATTAATTCATCACTCTTTTATTTTAATTAGCTTCAAAATACCAAATTACCAATTATCAACTTAATTATCATATTACCTTAATTAAGTTAATTCCCACAACTCATAAATTATTTATTTAACAATAAACACATAAATTAAAATATTTATTTAATTCAATAAATGTTTGAAATTACAAATAAAATTCTTGATTGTTACATCCTTCCCTCATTACAAGGATTCTGTCCCCAAAATCACAACTCAAACAAATCACTCGTCACATTCTTCCCTCCTTACATGGATTCTGTCCCCAGAATTGTAGACACAGATTAAACAAATAACTCAGGATAGTTCTTCATCATTTTATCATTGAGTTCCTACGTAACTTCTTCGACATTGTGGTTCCTCCATATCACCTTTATAGAAGGTATCACTTTATTCCTAAACACTTGTTCTTTCTTGTCAACTATCTAGATAGAAATCTCCTCATAAGACAAGTCTTTATCGAACTGTAACGGTTCATACACGTTCACATGCTTATAATCATGTTTATACGGTCGTAGCATCGATACAAAAAAGACATTGTGAACACGTTCCGATTGTCGAGGTAGAGCTACCTCGTATGCTACTTCACCTACTCTTCACAGCACCTCAAAGGGTCCAATAAACTTTGGGCTTAACTTTCCTTTCTTACCAAATCGGATTTTCCCCTTCCAAGGAAAAGCTTTTAGGAAAACAAAATTTTCTACTTCAAATTCACGATCTTGCCTGTGTTGGTCAGCATATTTCTTCTGATTGTCTTGAGCCGCTACTAATCTCGTCCTGATGAGTTTGACAACCTCGGCAGTTTGCTGTACCAGTTCCGCTCCTAACAGTTGATGTTCACTGACTTCATCCCAGCATAGTGGAGTTCTGCACTTTTTGTCGTACAATGCTTCGTAAGGCGGCATGCCAATGCTTCCATGGTAACTGTTATTGTAGGCGAATTCTGCCAACGGTTTGTGATCATCCCAGTTTCCTTTGAAATCCATAGTGCACGCTCTTAGCATATCTTCTAAAGTCTGGATTGTTCGTTCGCTTTGGTCGTCTGTTTGAGGATGGTACGCCGTACTCATTCTCAATTGTGTTCTCATGCATTCTTGTAGTCTCTTCCAGAAGTTTGACGTGAATCGCAGATCTCTGTCTGACACAATTGACAATGGAACCCCATGTCTCGAAACGATCTCCTTGACATATAACTTTGCCAACTGATCAAGATTGAATCTAATCTTTATTGGCAAAAAGTGTGCTAATTTTGTCAGTCTGTCTACTATCACCCAAATCGCATCGTAACCCTTCTAAGTAGTTGGAAGACCTACCACTAAATCCATTGTGATATGCTCCCATTTCCACTCTAGTATTTCCAACGGTTGAAGTAATCCACATGGTCTTTGATGCTCGACCTTGACTCTTTGACATGTCAAGCATTTTGCGGCACATTCTGTAACATCTTGTTTCATATTCGGCCACCAAAAATGCTGTCGTAAATCCTGATACATTTTTATACTCCCTGGGTGAATTGAATATCTTTAGTTATGAGCTTCAGTCAAGATTTCGTCTTTAATATCCGGTACTGTTGGAACCCAAATTCTTCCTTCGAACCTCAGTAGTCCTTCGGGATCGATCTTGAACTTCATCTCACTACCCTTGGACACTCTTTCTTTGATTGTCCTACATTCTTTATCTTGTAGTTGAGCGTTCTTCACTTTGTCCACTAAAGTTAAACTAGCTTCTATCTAGAATAACCTTCATCAGATTCTTTTGGAAGTTTTATTTCCTCTTGGGCTGTTAACAACATTAATTTCTCATGACCCTTCCTACTCAAGGTATCGGCAACCACATTGGCTTTACCCGGATGATAAAAGATTACGCAGTCATAATCTTTTATCAGTTCTAACCGTCGCCTCTGACGCATGTTCAGATCCTTCTGTGTGAAAATATACTTCAAACTTTTATGGTTTGTATATATCTCACATTTCTCTCTATAAAGATTATGCCTCCATATCTTCAAAGGAAAAACTACCGCAACTAACTTTAAATCATGAGTCGGGTATCCTTTCTCATAGTCCTTCAATTGCCTTGATGCATACGCAATGACTTTGTCGTTTTGCATTAGTACACAACCTAGTCCTTTATGTGATGCATCACCATACACCACAAAGTTTCCTATTTTATCTGGTAATGACAACACATGTGTCATGCTAAGCCTCTTTTTTAAGTCCTGAAAACTCTCTTCGTACTTTTTCGTCCAAACAAATTTTACAGATTTCCTTATCAAATTCGTTAACGGAGTGGCAATCTTAGAAAAGTCTTGAATAAACAGTCTCTAGTAACCTGTCAATCCTAAGAAACTCCTCACCTCCGATGTTGTCCTTGGTTGTTCCCAATTTATCACAGCTTCCACCTTTGATGGATCCACTGAAATCCCATCTTTGTCAATCACATGCCCAAGAAATTGCACGCTTTCTAGCAAAAATTCACACTTAAAAAATTTTGCATACAATTTTTCCTTTCTTAGCGTCTCTAACGTCAAACAAAAATGTTCCACGTGTTCTTCCTGAGATTTGGAGTACACCGAGATATCATCGATGAATACTACCATAAACTTATCTAAGAATGGCTTAAACACCATATTCATCAAATCCATGAACGCTGTAGGGGCATTAGTCAAACCAAAAGAAATTACCTAAAACTCGTAGTGTCCATACCGAGTTCTGAAAGCCATCTTAGGTACATCCTCCTTTCTTACCTTTACTTGATGATACCCACTTCTCAAATCTATCTCCGAGAAGTACTGGGCTCATTTCAATTAATCAAACAAGTCATCTATTCTTGGCAACAAATATTTTTTCTAAATAGTGACTTTGTTCAATTCCCTATAATCAATGTAAAGACGCATTGATCCATCCTTCTTCTTCACGAATAACACCGATGCTCCCCATGGCAATACACTCGGCTGAATGTATTTATTTGTCTAGCAGCTCTTACAATTGTACCATTAGTTCCTTCATCTCTACCGGAGCCATCCTGTACAGGGCCTTCGATATCGGAGCAGTTCCTGGTGCTAAATCGTTCACGAACTCAATCTCTCTGTCAGGCAGAAGTCCTGGAAAATCCTCAGGAAATACGTCCACAAAATCCCTAGCAACCAGTATCTCCTGCAATTTCACCCCTTCTTCTGAGTATCGACTGTGTGAGCTAAATATCCTACACAGCCTTGACTCAATAATTTCTTGGCCTGCATAATCGTTATACATCTGGCTTGTCTAGGCAACTTGCTACCATAGAAAACTACCTTTGACGGAGTTATAAGGTTTATATTTTTCTTTTGGCATTCAATTATCGCTCTATAACTGAATTGCCAATCCATTCCCAATATAACATCAAACTCTCCAAGTTTTATCGGGATTAAATCTACTGTCATAACATTTTTCATAATATTCACCCTACAATTCTTGTATACGAACTTAATAGGAATCACCTCCCTATTTGCAATTTCTATATTTAAAGGGAAATTTAACTCTTCACTAGGCAATCCTAACCTCATAGAAAATTCATCAGATATAAACGAGCAAGTACTACCCAAATCAAATAATACATATGCATTTATATAATTGATTGGGATAATACCTGACACAACATCTTTTGATTGCACAACATCCTGCACAATCATGTTGAAGGTTCTGACTGCGGGTCTGTTTGATGATGTTAGTCCAACAATAGCCAATATACCTCCACTGCTGCCTCCCTTGCTTCCAGTTGCCTCTCCAACTTTCTTCTTAGGGTACTCGCGAGCAAGATGATCCTTTGATCCTCATGTATAGCAAGCATTCTTCTTAGGTTGATGGCAATTTGGAGAAATGTGACCCTCCTGACCACAATTGAAGCACACTCGCTTACCCCTTAAGCACACACCAGTGTGATATTTCCCACATGTAGCACACATTTCAAACTTACTTTTATGATGGCTACTCTGTTGGCTTCCAGCACCAACACTCGCATTCCACTTCCTCTTCGGGTTATTGTTATTCCCACCACTACTACCACCATTCTTTCCTTCATTCGCACTCTTCTTCTTTCTTTGTTCCTGATTGTATTTCGTCACAGCCTCGCCTCCACCCTCAGCAATAATCGCCTTCTCAAGCACCTCTGCAAACATCTTCAACTGAAACATGGAGACTCTGCTGTACAACCAGGACTTTGGTCCCTATTTAAATCTTCTCGCCTTGCGCTCATCTGTGTTAACTTGATATGGCATAAATCTCGTTAACTAATTGAACTCTGCTGCATACTCCGATACCGTCATTGTGCCCTGCTTCAGTTCTAAAAACTGTACCTCCATCTGATTCTTTGAACTCTCTAGAAAATAGGTCTCGAAAATATTTCTTTGAACCTATCCCAAGTCATCACTCCCTGACCTCCTCGGGTTTTATTAGCTTGCCACCAATAACTAGCATCTACTTTCAACATGAATGTTGTAAAAGCAGTCTTCAGGTCCCCACCTACTCTAGCAACATCAAAAACTTTTTCTATTTCCATGATCCAAGTCTGTGCCTCAACCGGATTCATGGACCCATGGAATTCTGGTGGTCCAACCCCCTTAAAATCCTTAAAAGTCACAGCTTGGTTCTACAGTTGATCATGCAGCACTCTCGTCAATAATGTCACCAACTACTGAACTGGGTTAGCATCAGCGTTGTTGTTATTAGTAGATCCCTCATGGGTTCTTTGTCGTGGTTGACGTCTTGGAGGCATTTTCTGTTAAAAATGTACTTATTAGATTATTACTCAATCTTTTAAGCATTTTCTACTTAACTTGCACATCATAAAAGATCACCACATACCACATAACATATTGAATAAATATTAACTTTTATTCATTCATCATCTTTTAAAACATAATAATGATAGCATCCCTAATATCTACATCATCATCATATCCCATTAGTTACATAATACTTGGGATTTACATCTTATTTATTATATAATTAATCACACAACAATTACATTCTTTACGATGACCTACAAAAATTCTGCATAGCCTTACGACGCTCCTCTTCTATAATATGAAACATTATTCTGCGATCTAACATATATCATGGCAGCATTTCGAACTGAGTATGATAGTACATGACTCGGTCTTGAGCTCAGTTTATCACAGTATTGATGTGACACCCCAAAATCTGGGTACTTCATTCCCATAGAATTTGGCGCTCACTATCTAAAACAATTACTTCTAAATACCCATAATCAAAGATAATTATGTAAATTAAACAGCTTAAATAATAATCCATCCCTTTATAGGGTTACATCAACGTAAAATAAATCCTAGGTAATCTAACCTTAAACTATTACATAAGTCTGCGGAATACATCACAAAATAAATTAAGTCTCATAACATAAGTTCAGTAAATAAAATTAAACAGGTCTTCATCATTTGGACATCTAACCCTTGCCTTTGCTAGAAGACGGCCCATTAATTTTCTCAACTTTATCTGTAGTGTTAAATGCATGAGTGAGCAAACAATTGCTCACTAATAAAATGATTGTAACTCCCCGAAATCCGATTTATCTTTACACCCGAATTTCGTATGTCACGGTTCCATCTTCTTCCAAACATACATCATTATATAGTCAAATATAACAACATACATTCTCAAATCCCATGTTCTATTATCTTATAACCTCGTTCATTACAAATAATGATAATTACATAACCGTTCATTAAACTATTCTATAGTTCAATTAACTATTCTACATTATAATTTTTTGCTTGATCTTCATGCACATTCATATATTGAATGACACATCTTCTGGATACCGATCTGCTTGATCTTTATGGGATCCTTAAGTTCTTTATACTCGTACGCTGAAAATATTTTTCATTTAAGCAAGTGTGAGCATTCAATTGCCCAACAAGTCATGGCAGTTGAATAATAACTTCATGAATTTAAACATTCTTATAAGACTTCAATAACCGAAAAAAGATTATGAAGCAGCTTGAATAACACGAATAAACTCTGATTCCTATCACTTTAAAACATTAGTCACATTTATTTCGAAATACTTTCATTCTTCTACCTTTTCCATACACATCCTATCTGGCTAGAATCATTAGCACAGACTTAACAATTACGGTTCATGCATAAACAGAACATTCTCATATTGAACAATTTAATCACAGAATAATTCATCTCCTAGAAACACCGAAGTGTACAAATTGTGGCACAAGGCCTCATACGTTCTACCACCTTGTACATATATCGCACATATGCACATAGATAAAACTTCTCAAGTTTAACATCTGAGAAGTTTAAGAAACTAACATTCATTTAGAATATGAATGAAGTTAGGGAGCTTGCCTTACACACAGCTATAGCTTACGCTGAACTGCACATTCCAATCCCTATATAACACAGAAGGAAATTAGCACATACACCAATTAGTCATATACTTGACTTACGCATTAGTTTACTCAATTCTTAGGGTTCGCGTTCTTACAATCTAAGTTTACGCGACCAACTTTCTTTACCGCTTTACGGCTTCATGACATACGGAGATGTCTTACTCATACAATCATCATCTTTGATGATTTACATTCTTATCTTCTTCTTATTACTCTTTTAGGACTTAGCAAACATCGTGTCTCTGCTAGTAGTCCATATGGTACTCTGAGTGATTTTCCACAAACAACCAACAAACAAGTTATCGTCTCGTCTACACTGTCTTTCATAGTGAGTTAGATCAGTTGCCAGTTTTGTATATATGTCCGCTCTCTGAAGGAATTGTTTAGCCCAGCTCCTATATGTCAACCATCAAAGATTACGATTGTACCACAACCTAAACTTAACTTATCTTATTTGAACCATTAAAACCAAAATATTCGTTAAGTTACTTCCTCATCCTTATAGCTTTTTTGGCAACTAAATGTCGTACCTTAGGATTTATTTCTAATCGTCTAAGTCATACAGTCTTTTGTATACTCAGAAAAATCACTCAATGTCAATACTATGTGTACATAGCATCAAACATTTTATATTACCTTATTCGTATCTTACAACGTCCAGTTCATTCGACTTAGAACGTTATCCAAGTTATAATCATTAACTCGGCTTTTCAACGTTATATATCATTAATTTAGTTTCTTCACCGTTCACGGTTAATCATTAGTCTTAATTACCTTACGGTCAAACCATACACGGAGTGTAGGTTCTGTCCGTTTAATATTGCGTACACTCAACCTTACGTCGGGTAAAGTGTTTAACGCTTACGTCATTCTAACCTTCTTTATCCGACTCATATTCAGACTTTCATTAATCTTATTACCGTTCGTTACGACTTTCTTGATAATTCAAATCTTACTTACTACTTTCATTAACATCTAAGTCATACAACCAATGTATACTTAGAACGTTCGTTTGACGCGAATACAATTCATGAGGATCGTTTACGTATTCAATGTTTACGTTGTTCGTCTCTTAATTTCTCATTCAACCTTTACCCAAGGTTTTAATTGCTTTCATTCGTTATCCCTTATATGAACCCCATGTTCATTATTCTTTCTTAATGTCGAAGCCATACGGTTCGTGGTATGTTAAGACCGATCATTCATCGCAACTGCGTTGCGTTTACATTCTTTATCTTTTAATATCGTTCAATCTTCTGTTCAACCTTTACTAAAGGTTTAAATCACTTATTTAAGTGTTACATTACGTGAACTACATGTTCATTATCTTTCCATACACTTCCCCCAAGAGTTGAGCAATTAAAAGCTCCTCACTGGGCTTCTCCCTGCACCGGTACTGCGGTGCCGGTTCCTTCCCTCTTCATTGCGCTGGAGTGCCACTCAGCAGTGATTGGTCTTCCCTGGTTGGCGCTGATGCGCAGCCTTTCAAGTCTTAATTGGTGCTGCGGCGCCAAGCATCAAACCTTGAAAAAAAAATTCTAAGTCTTTTACATGCTTAAGACGCTTACTTCGCAATCTCATAACTTCTTCGTTATAGCTCGAAACGAGGTCGTTCCAAAAAATTATTCTGAATCCATTAATATGCCATTTAATTGGCTTAATTTTAATCCTTCGTTTTACGTTATTAACGTTCTTCGTTCGTTCATCCGTAATTCGGTCATCTGAACTCGTAACTCGTTCGTTCTTGAGTCAACGACACACGTTTTCTACGTTCTCTTACATTCTTATGAAACCCTACAAATTTAGGTTTATTTACATACTTTGTAGTTCTCATTCGTCTTTTACGAAATTTTTGCCATAACTTCGTTATAACTAAGATCAATCTATTCTTCATGAACGTTTCTACCATTCCTAACCAAGCAATAAGCAACTAACTTATACGCGATGGTTTTAAACTTGTCCATCAACAAAAAGTTATACTACGATAGTTTTAAATTTGTACATCAACAATGTTCTTCGTGTTCTTTGCGTGTTCTTCGCTTTCTTCGTTCGTTCTTCATTTTTAATCGATATTTTGATTATGATTTCACTTTTTCTTGTAATTTGGTGGTATAAAACACCATTCCTTACTAATTTCACTGAAGCATTCACATGATTCATTCGGATCGTTCAAATTTATTACGAACTTCATACTTCCTTAAGAAATTTATAAACTAAATTTCTAATTCTTATTTCTTCATTTTCTCATGTTTTCAACCATATGAAATCATTCTTAACATCTTTTACTTCTATTCTCATTAAGCTATGTTTTTAACATAGTAAACTTAAAGAAAAATTACTTAGAAGTTAGGCTTTGGATTACCTTTCTTCTTTAATCTTCCTCCGTGGGATAAAGCTTGCACTCGGGCTAGCTTTTCCTCTTCCTTTTCCTCCTCATCCGAAATCTCTCTCTGTCTCTCTAAAGTGTTGGTGATTTTCAAAATCACCAACAAATGAGTTTAAGCTCTCCTTTTATAGAAAACCAAGGCTAGGGGCAAAATAGTCATTTCACCCCAAAGTTACTATTCCCACCTCCTTACTATTCACGAAGCTTCTCTTGGAAGCTTCATGCTTCCGTCTTGCAGAATTCGTCCGACAGTTTTAAAAGCTGTGATTCTCGAAATCCAAATATTTTTGGATATTTTGCATTTCCTCTACAATTTAACTTTTACGCATTCTTCGGAACTTCGAAAAATTAAAAAACACTTTTTGATGTTAAGCGTTGTCCTTCACATTTTCCCCTAACGTAGCTAAATGAATGAAAAGTACATAACAATACTTTTCGTTGCTTTTATTTCGTCCGATTTCTGCAATTTTTTCGAGAAAAACTTATATCGGCTTACTTAACTTTTCACGATATATTATCGTCAAATCTTTTGACGGAATGTCATTTTGACATACCGAACTCTCGAAAAGGCTTAAGTTATTCAAACCCTAACCCTTATGTTTCGTTGGGTGAATAGTGTCTATTTCATCTTTTTCTCACAAATATTTTTGTTCCCGGAAAAAATTCATTTTCATCTTAAAAATTCTTACTCGTTCAGTCTAGCTCGTAGCCAGAATCCTTCCGTCTTATAATCATTATAGGTTCTAGAACGATTAATAAACACATAGCACAAAATAGTATTAATAAAAATTCATTTTATTAATAACTAATTATTTAAACTTAAATTTTGGACAATCTAATTTTTCGGGTTATCACATTCTTCCTCCCTTATAAAAATTTGGTCCTCGAAATTTCTTAAAACCACACCCATACCCGGGTCATCACATTCACCCCTTCTTCACAGAATTTCATCCTCAAAATTTTAGCTTAGTCTTCTTCTCAACTTCTCTTCAAAGAAGTTCATATCTTTTAAACATTCCCTAATCTTCATAACATAACAAGAATCATGAAGTAGAATGAATAACGAGGAATATAAAGATTCCTTTAAAATATTTCATACTTTTGCTGAGGGGTCAAATCGACTATGAACTCTTACTAGGTTGAACAACATTTCGTCGTAAACCCTTCTTTCACGGTCAGTTTACAATCACAAATAAAGTAAACTATCTCTTCCATACGTAGGTGATCAACCCATCGTATAACCCCATTTCGGGGTATGTTCACCTCAGACTCATTCACAAATTCCACACCAAAACAATTTGGCTTGGCATAACTTCTTCAAAGAAAGCTCGATTTTCTTTAAACATGACATACCATTCGTCTTAGCCAAATCAAATAGCGTAAACCATACCAATAAATTGGACATCTACTTGAAACATTCGTCTAGTCAAATCAACTGACATCGACTTCTTTAAATTCTTTTACAATACATCAAAACGTTTCATGACGTCACGATATCGTACTTTTCACAGTACGTTGAGGACTTCGTCAGTTTATGACTTCATCATTATACATCATACCATAGCGGGTAGCGGGTTGTTGATCATAAGATCAAATCCAATATTAGGTTTAATTGCATTAATAACTCCATCCGTTTACCATCTTTGCATCAAATGCATTGATGATATAAAATTCATTTTAATTTTTCAAATCCACTTCTGTCTAGCCGAAACAATTAGCATAGACATACCAAGAATAGTTCTTTTTAAAATCAATTGGTTCCAAAAGTTGAACCAATTCTTTCCTTTTCAAAACACACATATTAGCACGATTTTAATAAACTTCGAAATCTAGCAAAGCTAGATGACTTGGAATATCCTTTTTCTCCATCTTTCTTCATTGTCTTACTTGCGACAATACTTAATCTTCTCTATCACCTTCAATGCTAAGCATATTGAAAATACTTCATTTTTAGTCTAAACATTCCTATACCTTAGTATAGTCCATCAACTTACCACACTTTATGTGTTTAGGAACTTTCCACAACCATATGTGTTTAAGAACTTATCTTCACAATATGTAATCTAAGAACAAATCAAGGACTATCCATATGCTTAGGGCTCAGAAACATAACATTTAACTATAAGTCACAAACTTTTCATAAGTATGAGTTTCAAGAACTCGCACCTATCAAGTATATACATGAGAAAAGATTCACCTTCTCGCCGTATACATATTGATAGCATGACATTACCATTCCTACTTTCTCTTTACTTAATACGAATTTTCTTTAATTCGTATACTATCCTTTACAACTCAATCTGAGTTCTTCTTCCCGTACTAATTCATAGTACCATTCATTTATAGCATTAGCTATAAATCATCCATCGTTTAACAGAACAATTGTTATTACGATTCAATATGATCACGTAGTGAACTTCTTCCTTAATCGTTTAACTCAACGATCTTCTTATCATTCTCTTTATGATTATAGTCTTAGGTACTCATACCTAAGGTTTATAACTTATCAGCTCTGATACCATTTTGTAACGCCCCGAAATCCAGTCTATCTTCACACCCGAATTATGTACATCACGGTTCCATCTTCTTCTAAATATGCATCATTATATAGTCAAATATAACAACATACATTCTCAAATCCCAGGTTCTATTACCTTATAACCTCGTTCATTAAAAATAATGATAATTACATTATTTTTTACATCTTACAAGAGTGACGTTTATCTGCCACCAAGGATATATAACCGTTCATTAAACTATTCTATAGTTTAATTAACTATTCTACATTACAATTCTTCGCTTGATCTTCACGCACATTCATATACTGAATGGCACATCTTCTGGATACCGATCGACTTGATCTTTACGGGATCCTTAAGTTCTTTCTACTCGTATGCTGAAAATGTTTTTCATTTAAAGCAAGTGTGAGCATTCAATTGCCTAGCAAGTCATGACAGTTGTATAACAACTTCAAGAATTTAAACATTCTTTTAAGACTTCAATAACCGAACAAAGGTTATGAAGTAGCTTGAATAATAGGAATAAACTCTAATTCCTATCACTTTAAAACATTAGTCACATTCATTTCGAAATACTTTCATTCTTCTACCTTTTTCATACACATCCTGTCTGGCTAGAATCATTAGCACTGACTTAACAATAACGGTTCACGTATAAACAGAACATTCTCGTATTGACCAATTTAATCACAGAACAGTTCATCTTATAGAAACACCGAAGTGTTCAAATTGTGGCATAAGGCCTCATACGTTCTACCACCTTGTACATATATCGCACATATGCACATATATAAAACTTCTCAAGTTCAATATCTGAGAAGTTTAAGAAACTAACATTCATTTAGAATATGAATGAAGTTAGGAAACTTGCCTTATGCACAGCTACAACTTAAGCTGAACTGCTCATTCCAATCCCTATATAACACATAAGGAAAATAGCATATACACCAATTAGTCATATACTTGACTTACGCATTAGTTTACTTAACTTTACTTTTTAGGGTTCGCGTTCTTATAATCTAAGTTTACGCGACCAACTTTCTTTACCGCTTTATAGCTTCATGACATACGGAGATGTCTTGCTCATACGATCATCATCTTTGATGATTTACATTATTATATTCTTCTTATTACTCTTCTAGGACTCAGCACACATTGTGTCTCTACTAGTAATCCATATGGTACTCTGAGTGGTTTCCCACAAATAACCAACAAACAAGTTTTCGTCTCGTCTACACTGTCTTTCATAGTAAGTTAGATCGGTTGCCAATTTTGTATATACCTCCGCTCTATGAATGAATTATTTAGCCCAGCTCCCATATGTCAACCATCAAAGATTACAATTGTACCACAACCTAAATTTAACTTATCTTATCCGAACTATTAAAACCATAATGTTCGTTAAGTTGCTTCCTCATCCTTATGGCTTTTTGGAAACTAAATGCCATACCTCAGGATTTATTTCTTATCGTCTAAGTCATATAGTCTTTTGTATACTCAGAACAATCATTCAATGTCAATACTATGTGTACATAGCATCAAACATTTTACATTACCTTATTCGTATCTTACAACGTCCGGTTCATTCGACTCGGAACGTTATCCAAGTTATAATCATTAACTCGGCTTCTCAACGTTATATGTCATTAATTCAGTTTCTTGATCATTCACGGTTAATCATTAGTCTTCATTACATTACGTTCAAACCATACACGGAGTGTATGTTCTGTCTGTTTAATATTGCGTACACTCAACCTTACGTCGGCTAAAGTGTTTAACGCTTACTTCATTTTAACCTTCTTTATCCAACTCATATTCGGACTTTCATTAATCTTATTACCGTTCATTACGGCTTTCTAGATAATTCAAATCTTACTTACTACTTTCATTAACGTCTAAGTCCTACAACCAATGTATACATAGAACGTTCGTTTCACGCGAATACGATTCACGAGGATCGTTTACGTATTCAACGTTTACATTGTTCGTCTCTTAATTTCTCATTCAAACTTTACCCAAGGTTTTAATCACTTTCATTCGTTATCCCTTACACGAACCCCATGTTCATTATTCTTTCTTAATGTCGAAGCCATACGGTTCGTGGTATGCTAAGACCGATCGTTCATCGCAACTGTGTTTCGTTTACATTCTTTGTCTTTTAATCCCGTTCAATCTTTCCATTCAACCTTTACTAAAGGTTTAAATCACTTGTTTAAGTGTTACATTATGTGAACTACGTGTTCATTATATTTTCGTACACTTTCCCCAGGAGTTAAGCAATTAAAAGCTCTTCACTGGGCTTCGCCCTGCACCGGCGCTGCGGCGCAGGTTCCCTCCCTCTTCTTCACGCTACAGCGCCACTCAGCAGTGATTGGTCTTCTCGGGTTGGCGCTACGACGCCGCCTCCCAAGGATTAACTGGCACTGCGGCGCCAATCATCAAACCTTGAAAAATATTTCTAAGTCTTTTACATGCTTGAGACGCTTACTTCGCAATCTCATAACTTCTTCGGTATAGCTCGGAACGAGGTCATTCCAAAGCTATTCTCTTCCTTATCTTACGTACTTTAGCTTCCCTTGGACAGAAATTTATTCTGAATATGTTAATATGCCAGTTAATTGGCTTAATCTTAATCCTTCGTTCGTTTTACGTTATTAACGTTCTTCGTTTGTTCGTTCGTAATACGGTCATTCGAACTCGGAACTTGTTCATTCTTAAGTCCAAGACTCACATTTTCTACATTCTCTTACATTGTTATGAAACCCTACACATTCGGGTTCATTTACATACTTTCTACTTCTCGTTCGTCTTTTACGAAATTTTCCCCATAACTTCGTAATAGCTAAGTTCATGAACGTTTCTACCGTTCCTAACCAAGCAATAATCAACTAACTTATACGCGATGGTTTTAAACTTGTCCATCAACAACAAGTTATACTACGATGGTTTCAAATTTGTCTATCAACAACGTTCTTCGTGTTCTTTGTGTGTTCTTCGTTCATTCTTCATTTTTAATCCGTATTTTGATTATGATTTCACTTTTTCTTAAAATTTGGTGTTATAAAACACCATTCCTTACTAATTTCACCGAATCGTTCATATGATTCATTTGAATCGTTCAAATTCATTACGAACTTCATACTTCCTTAAGAAATTTATAAACTAAATTTCTAATTCTTATTTCATCGTTTTCTCATGATTTCAAGCATATGAAATCATTCTTAACATCTGTTACTTCTATTCTCATTAAGCTATGTTTTTAACATAGAAAACTTAAAGGAAAATTACTTAGAAGTTTGGTTTTAGATTACCTTTCTTCTTTAATCTTCCTCCAATGGACAGAGATTGCACTCGGGCTAGCTTTTCCTCTTCCTTTTCCTCGTCATCCGAAATCTCTCTCTCTCTCAAGTGTTGGTGATTTTCAAAATCACTAACAAATGAGTTTAAGCTCTCCTTTTATAGAAAACCAAGACTAGGGGAAAAATAGTTATTTCACCCCAAAGTTACTATTCCCACCTCCTTACTATTCACGAAGCTTCTCTTGGAAGCTTCGTGCTTCTGTCTTGCGAAATTCGTCCGACAGTTTTAAAAACTGCAATTCTTGAAATCTTTTGGATATTTCGTCTTTCCTCTACTGTTTAACTTTTTCGCATCCTTCAGAACTCCAAAAAACTGAAAAACACTTTTTGATGTTAAGTATTTTCCTTTACGTTTTCCCCTAACGTAGCTAAACAAATGAAAAGTACATAACAATACTTTTCGTCTTTTTTATTTCGTCTGATTTCTACACGTTTTTTGAGAAAAAGTTTTATCAGCTTACTTAACTTTTCACGATATATTATCGTCAAATCTTTCGACAGAATGTCATTTCGACATATCGAACTCTCACAAAGGCTTAGGTTATTCAAACCCTAACCCTTAGGTTTCGTCGGGTGAATAGTGTCTATTTCGTCTTTTTCTCAGAAATATTTTTGTTCTCGAAAAAATTTCATTTTCATCTTGAAAATTCTTACTCGTTCAGTCTAGATCGTAACCAGAATCCTCCCGTCTAATAATCATTATAGGTTCTAGAACGATTAATAAACACATAGCACATAATATTATTAATAAAAATTTATTTTATTAATAACTAATTTTTTAAACTTAAATTTTGGATAATCTGATTTTTCGGGTCTTCACAATGATGACAAAAGCAATAACATAAGAGTAAGCAATGAATACTGAATAATTAAAAACTTATTCTTCGAGTCAAGATTAGTAAACAAATTCGAGGTTTATATCTGAGGGTCCTAAGACCGTGAACTATGTCCCAAGGTTATTAAGTATTTCTACTTCAACCTTTAACAGTCATTAGACTATACAGACCTTTACTTTCGTACTTACGGGAATCAGCCCTTCATACCATGTATTGTGCACAAATATCTAAACGCTAACTCGTACGTAATCCCCTATAATAGGGTTGTTCATCTTAGTTTGACTTTAGGATTTTTGCACTAAAGAAAGTTTAGTTTGGAATAGCTTAACAATAATTCTAGAATTTTAGAACACTCATCGATTATGGATTAGTCCAATCAATAAAGGTTTATTTGCTATTCAAAGGTTCAACACAATAATATAAGATTGAACAATGATACTTAAGTCAAAGATTGAGTATCAACAATATACAATTGAATAGACGTGGTATATACAAAGTAATACGTCCAAAAGAGTTAGGAAAACTCATTTAGGACAATGAACTTAAATAATTTATGCTTTGAATGGTAAGAAACAAAAGTTAGGAACTTGTTCAATAAAAGATTCAAGTTGTAGGAACTTGCATAACGATATCAAGTTAGGAATATGAAACTTCCTCAATGTAAAAGAATTAGAACACAAGAGCTTGCATAATCGTAAACAAGATGGAACCAAGAAACTTACTCAACATAAGATTAGAGTCTAGGAAACTTACCTCGTGTGTAAGCTACACAATTACTATAAACGTTCGCCAAATATCCTACATATACCATTAGAACCACAATACCAATTAGTTATATTAATATTTACTTCATTGGTTTACTTCTCTTTTTAGTCAAGTCTATAATCTTTAGCTTAAGATCTGATTATCCTAATCATTCACATACCATAAACTTGAACTCTCAATTATATTATAGTACACGACATGGTGATTGTAAAATAATTCTAATTCTTATGACATCACATTACGGACCTTCACAACTTATTAATTCATAATCTATAGTTTCAACGTTGTGATTACAATATGTTATTATGTCTTATAACATGCTTTAAGTCCCTCTACAATCATTAAAATAAATTAAGTTAACATTTCCCAACTATATTGTTAACAACTCATTACTAGGTCTTCTAGACCACTGGTGTGGCCGCACCCTGGCTATTCATGAATCCAGCGAGCCAGCGTGGCAGAGCACCCGCGCCCACGCTCGATCCCAGACTCAGTTTTACAGAAACACGAATATAGTCTCTATTCCAACCAAAATTCCAATTTTACAGTAACTTGGAAAAAACTCACACACTAAAAATGTAAGGCCCCAACTTTTATGAATAAAGATTAATTTTCTCTAAATATCATTTTGAATATTATAGTGGATTTGATATAATGTTATAGTTGTGGGTAATATTTATAAATTTTGCAAAGTAAGCAAGTTGTCATAAAATATTCGATTGGTCGGGGAATATTCGTTTTATCAGGGAGTATTCGTACGATGACACAATCATTGGTGGACCCCACAACAGAATTACTGTCGGAGTTAAAAAATGACAAAAATAACTTTTTATAAAAATAACAGCAAAAGTTTTACCGTTAACTGTTGAAATACCCGGTGGTAAAAGTACGGTAATACGCGTGGTTGCATAGTAGCACACGGTATTGTACAGTATCTTTGAGTATTTATGCTTACGTGAGAAGTCACTCAGTTATATTCAATTATTACCACAGTAATTACTGCATAGTATCTCACGTTATTGATTCAATTATTATCATAATATTTTATATTATTATATCAATAATTGAAACGACAAAGTTATTCATATTATTATTTGTATTATTGACAATGTCTAGAAAGTTCTGTCGAGAAAATGGGTTTGGTCACCTAATTCCGTGTCAATAAGGAGAAGTATTTATCGGAAAGCCCCCTCTTTCTTGAGAATGATCTTGTTGCTAATATTGCGAGTTATAATATTAATGATGAATAAATTTTGTTAAAAATATATTTTATGAAGCCAAGTGAGTTGTGATAAATAGCGGGGTTTTTATTGAAGTATTTGTTGCAAGTTTTGCTTATTATATGGACCCCCACTTACTCATTTTTCAAAATAATCGGTAGAAAGTTATCTCAGTTTTGATTTTATTACTTTTATATATATATTAGTTTTGTTTTTTATGAAAAATAGAATATATTATATTTTATTATGCATAATGTTGCATAGTGTTGCATAGTACTACATAGTGTGTGCATAGTGCTGCATTGTAAAATCAAAATTTTTTCTTCAGATTATGCCCGTGAACATCATCCGTGATTCTCCCACTATTCACCCGTGAATTTTTTTTCAAATAGTATCATGTCATTCTCCTATAAATATGATGCTTAGTTTAGAATTAAAAATCACATCAAAATCAGAGAATTCTTCTTCTATAATATTGAGCGTATTTCTTTAGAGTTTAAGGAAGCCTTAAGTGTAGAAAATAGTGCAAGTTTTCTTCAAGAATATCATCGCTCTACCAGTCAGAAATACTCTCCTTTTAAGGTAAGTGATATTATTTTTGTTGAATATTCATAAAAATAATATTTTCTTCCATACTCTGTAGTATGTAAGTAATATTATTTCGTTTCAGATTCTGAACTCTACACTCATTTTGTTAAAGTATTACTTCTATACTCCTTGAAATTAGTATAATATCCTTGAAATTTGAGCTTCATCTAGTATCGTTTTACAAGGATATTTTTCTGAACATTCTTGTTCATTTTTAAGCTTTCCATGTCGGAGTACAATTCATTTATACGTCACTATTCATATGTACGTCACTGGTCATACGTACGGGTACTATTCACGGAGTACTATTTACAAAGTACTATTCACTCGGGTACTATTCACTCGAAGTACTATTCATAATAAAAATTGATTTCTTTTTTGTCTAAATTATTTTTGATAAAATATTATTCTTGAATTTTACTCCACAAAGCAGTATCGTGTTGATAATTTAGACATTTTTAAACTCTGGATAAATTTAAAGTCTTTAATATTTATCCTTGATTTTGTTTGATTAATGCTTATATCATCGTCATCATCCCCATGCTTATATTGTGATAAAAGTCATCTTTGGCCCGTGGTGCATAGATGAACTGTTGATTGGTATGATTATGACCAGGAATTATTCGGTATAATCATTACCTGTAATGTTACAAATGATGTGGTAAAATTCCTCATTGGCCCGTAATGCATTGATGGATAGTTATTGGTATGATCATGGCCATGCCTTCTCTTCGGCCAAGGGTGCAAAGATGAATTGTTGTTTAGCATGTTCATGATCATTGGTGATATCACGAATATCCTTGGCCCGTAGTGCATGGATAAATCGTGGATGTGATACTAATGAATATCCTTGGCCCGTAGTGCATGGATAATTTAGTAATGTGGATTAATTATTAAGCTGAGTATCAACGATAAAATTAATGATAAACTTTTAAATCATAGAAGATAGTAGATATCACGCTCTACTTAACTCTTCTAATGGATTTTTATTTCCACCGCAGTTGTTGATCTAAAACTTGTTGTCTATTGTATTCTATCAGTTGTTATACTGTTGAAGGCTAACGATAATTTATTCTGCATTATCTTATTCACAATATTCTTTACTAGGCTAGTTGAGTTCACCATTTTCTTTCATTGTTCTCTTCAGGAAATGAGAATATGGCTGAGACTAGTCAAGGAATAGAGTGATGGTCCAAGATGATTGCTATAGTAGTCCTCACTATTTTATAAGAATAGTGTGATAATAATTATAATGAGGACTTATTTTAAGTTTAAATATTGTCTAGGGGACAATATTTGTATTAAAACTCACAGCTTATGTTTTGTCGTATTCTGCATGACACTTAACAGTTGTATAAATTAAGTTTGTATTTGAATTATGTACCATATATTTGGCGACTCATAATGGGTTGTGTATACCTATTTTGGGGGCGTCACAGTTGGTATCAAAGCTTAGGGAAATGATCTCTGGCTGAGATGTGAGACTAGAACTAAGAGGGGAGAGACGGCTAAATCCTTCGCTAGTATGACCTACCTAAGCTTATTTGTTATTTAATTGGTTGGTCAGAGTATATGGATAATATGTGGCATGTCAATTAACCCTTATTTTGTGACAATAAAATGGCATCTGAAAATGTTGAGATAAGCAATGGAGCACATGAGACCGTTGAGTCACCGACGATTAATAAAAAGGATAATGTGCATCAGGAAGATAATAATTCTCGTGTAAACAACAATAATGACCAAATGACGAACGATGGTACGTTTAGGAGCTTTCTAGAATTTATGCAAAACCAAACGAGAGACTCATGTTCAAAATACAGGTGGAAACACTGGCAACTCACGGCTGGTCACCGCTGGGACCGACAGAGTTTTTGGGAAAGCTAGAGTCACCTAAGGCAGATGCATGGATTAAGTAGATCACCAAGAAATTTGATGTCTTGGAATGCTCAGAAGAGCAAAAGGTTCCCTTCGCCACCTTTATGTTGCGTGAAGAGGCAGATTAATGGTGGGAATCTGTAAAACATACTCATTTTTTCGCACTAAAGATGTCATGGGAAAAGTTCCAAGAATTGTTCAACAACAAGTACTTTTCCGAAAGTATTTGTCACATGAAGGAGGTGAAATTTTTCAAGCTGAAGCAAAACAATATGACCGTGTCGCAGTACGAAGCTAAGTTTGCCGAGTTGTTCTAGTTTGCATCCCATTTGGTAGATAATGAGGAGCATATGAAGCGGATGTTTCTAAGGGGTTTGAAACCCAAAATATGTCAATACCTCATTTCTCACAAACTTTGTTTGTATTCAGATATTGTGAATAGGGCTCAGTTATTAGAACGCGATTATGAGTCAGCTCAACCAAAAGGCAACGACCAACAACACGATAATAATCGTACCAGTGGCAACGACCATCGGAACAACGATAACCATCGTGGAGGAAATTATCATGCCAAAAATGGTAACCACTTCGGTGGTAATCATGGCCAAGATAATAGGAAAGGTGAACTAAGTCGGAATAACTTTAAGAAGAGAAGATTCAACAATGACGGAAAAACATCAGCAGCAGCACCAGCAACCGCTTCCAAGGAAGGAGAACGACCATCGATCGTATGTTTCAAATGCGGACATGAGGGACACATTCGTCTAAACTGTACGTAGCAACCCAAAGCGTGTTTTAATTGCGGAAGAGAAGGTCACATAGCTCGATTTTGTCGTGTAGTGAAGTCAAGTCAAGCTGGGATGGTGACGCCGAAGGATGTCCTAGATAAGTAAAAGTCGGTAGTTTAAGGGAGACCATTTTTCGTGACAAGGAACCCAAACGAAGTTATCACGGGTAAGTTAATCATAAACTCTTACGAAGTCTATACCTTATTCGATACCGGTTCTACCCACTCTTTTATTTCACCTACTTGCGCTCAACGTTTAAATTTAACTCCAGAGAAATTAGATTTTGACTTATCTGTTGAAACTCCGTTAGGAGAAACCTTCATTACATCCACTATTTATAAATCTTGTTTGATTCAAATCGACACTTTCACGTTACCTGTCAATCTTATCTCTTTGAAAATACTTGCATTTGAAGTGATTTTAGGAATCGACTAGTTAACTACTCATTATGCTAAAATTGATTATTTTTGTAAGGTTGTTAGCCTTCATATTCCTAACCAACCTGTTATTCAAATTCAAGCAACCAAACTACTAAAGTCAATCACAGTCATATCAAGCCATAAGTAAAGAGCCCCGAGCCTTTCGCTGGTGACTTCCTTATGTGGGGTGCACCAAAGCCAGACTTTCTGTAGGGGACGCCATGAATAACGGTGGCAAGTTGATAGGTATCAATGTGAGGTGCTATCCAAGTATTGGATGAGAGTTATAGTTTTGAGTGATATTTTTATTGTTAATAAATTTCCTGACGTATTCCCCGAAGAACTTCATAGCCTACCCCCAGAGCGTGAAATCAAATTTTGTATCGACTTTGAGCCCGATACAAAACCCTCAAATATTTCTTCACCCAAAACGAACATAACATGCGCCAAAGACGTTGGCTCGAGCTATTAAAAGATTACGATAATATCATTCAATACCATCCTAGAAAAGTGAACATGGTAGCTGAAGCGTTGAGTAGAAGATCGTATGCGGTTACGAGTGCATCGTTGTTAACACAAAGACTCATTTCATATGACATACAAATGATGGAGATAGAGTTAAAGACTCTAGTGACCCATGTGATGATGTTAAATATACGAGTAGAATCAACTTTAATCGTTAAATTTAAAACTGCTCAAGCTATAGACCCAGGGTTGATGAATATGAAGAAGAAGGTGCAAGAAGATGTTATTCTAGAAGCAATAATCGACGAAGAGAGGAAATCTCAACCCTCAATTTTATTGGTCTATTTGAAATCCTCGATCGAGTAGGAACTGCCTATAGACTCGCCTTACCGCTAAGTATGTCGCGTGTTCATAACGTTTTTCACGTATCGATGTTACGTAAATATGTGGACGACCCGAACCACATTATTGAATTAGAAATAGACGAGATAACAGAAGATTTAACGTATGAGGATATACATGTTAAAATCTTGGATAAGAAGGAACATATTATATGCTCAAAGGTTATATCTCAACAGTTAGAATCTGAAATAAAAATGAGGCATCCTCACCTCTTCGACATATAGGGTACATACACCACTTTCGAGGATGAAATTTCATAAGAAGTGGAGGTTGTAAGACCCCAACTTTTATGAATAAAAATTTAATTTTCTCAAAATATTTTTTTAATATTATGGTGTGGATTTGATATAATGTTATAGTTGTGGGTAATATTTACAAATTTTGCAAAGTATGCAAGTTGTTATAAAATATTTGTTTGGTCAGGGAATATTTATTTTATCAGGGAATATTCGTACGACGACACAATCATTGGTGGATCCCACAACGAAATTACTGTCGGAGTGAGAAAACGATAGAAATATCTTTTTATAAAAATAACGACGAAAGTTTTACCGTTAACTATTGAAATACCCGGTGATAAAAGTACAGTAATACGTGTGGTTGCATAGTAGCACAAGGTATTAATTATTGATGCTTACGTGAGAAGTCACTCAGTTTATTTCAATTATTGCCACAGTAATTGCTGTATAGTATCTCACGTTATAGATTCAATTATTGTCACAATATTTTATATTATTAAATAAATAATTGAGACGACAAAGTTATTCATATTATTATTGGTATTATTGACGATGTCTATAAAGTTCTATCGAGGAAAGGGGTTTGGTCACCTAATTGCGCGCCAATAGGGAGAAATCCTAATCGAAAAGCTGCGACAACCCCAAAATAGGTCTATTCCATCCAACCCATTCTGAGTCGCTAAATACATGGTACAGAAAACAACTACAACTTTATTACAACAATTGTTGTGCAAAATACAACAAACTCATGTGTTGTGAGCTTTGATACAAATATATATATCAACTATGACTCTTGACACCAACTTGGGTAGCACGTCACCATGACATCTTACATAAAGGTATAGTCAAAAACTGTTTTAGAAATTAGAATCTTTTGGAAGTGCTCAAGGAAACCTTCGTACATGGGAGACCATGCGTCTAGGTTATGATAGATATCATATGTCCACATAATTATCCTTGGTTGACCCAAAAGATCCCAAAGAAAAACAAGAAGATTACTATCATATTCCTTCCAATGGTAAGTCTTCTCTTGACATATCATTATCTCCACTGTCTCTAATTGAGAATTATACTTCAAACAAACACCAAGATTATATAGGTAGTGCTCGTAGATATATTTAGCAAGTGGATGTGCACAACCGTGTCTTATAATGACACGAGGTTGTATGTCATTAGACATCTTGTATGATAGTGACAAAACACCCTTCCAACGTTGGGTTCGCCTCACCCTATATGATTCACCAAATATAACTACTAAATGATGTATACAACACACTTTTGTATACTGGTTAGGGAGAACTCCACAACTAGAGACCACCGTTCTATCCCTTGTTACCCCCGCTCGACCCAGCTACACTCTTATTACCTGAAAGGAATTGTGAAACAGAAGGGTGAGCACAACTGGCTCAGTAAAGAATATCATGACTAAAGATAAATAAATTATCAATAGCCTTCAACAGTAATAAATCAGAGATTTAGAACATATGGTAGATGAAAAAAAATTTCAACCATAGCTGCAGCGGAACGAGCAATCGATTAGAAGAGTCAAATAGACCATAAATCTATTATCTTCTCCACATTAAAAGTCCACTAACGATGTTTTATCCTTGTAACATTAATCAATAGTTCCTTTTCACAATTATTTGAATAACTCATAATCATAATTGTAATTCTAAATTCCTCTTCGCATCTAGAACGAAGATAATTTTCATCACATATCTTTACCTGAAACATCAAATATCATGGTTATATCGAATCACAGTTCCTATTCATAATCATACTAATAAATTCATCTTTGCACTACGGGCCAAAGATATTCATCAACAGTTCATCTTTGCACTGCATGCCAAAGATATTCAACAACAGCTCATCTTTAGACTACAGGCCAAAGATATTCATCAACAATTCATATTTGCACTACAGGCCAAAGATATTCCTCAACAGTTCATATTTGCACTACAGGCCAAATATATTCATCAACAGTTCATATTTGCACTACAAGCCAAATATATTCATCAACAGTTCATATTTACACTACATGCCAAATATATTAATATCTCAAAGAAATATATAATCATTTCAGAATTTATATAAACAATAATTATAACCATGTTGATCATTTCACCTTTGCACTTAAGCTAAAGATATTCAATTATAAATTTAATGGTCATGATCATACCAGTCAACAATTTAACTTTACACTACTGGCTAAAGGGAATCCATAGTCATAATCATACCAAAAATCTACCCATCTTTACACTCAAGTTAAAGAAAAATATCATCATTAGGGTTATAATGTTATATATAATAGTAAAATCAATATAATCAAAACATCTAGATTTAATCTCAAGAGTAATATTCATAAATCAACTATAATTTGGTTAAAAAAAAGAAACCAATTTTATCATGAATAGTAACTCGTGAATAGTAACCCATGAATAGTAACTTCGTGAATAGTAAGTCATGAATAGTAACTCGTGAATAGTAACTCATGAATAGTAAACCCGACACAAAAAGGTAGAAATTTCATAATAAAATCCATACCAATATTTCAGTATAATGATATTGAAATAACATTTCTTAAACTTATAAACAATTTATTTTAATTGTTTACACTTTACTAAATAATGCATTTAATCATCCTAAAATTCTAAACTCATAAGATTTCATCACCAATAACCAAAACCCTCATCAAAAATCTGCATATACCTCATATAGGATTCTCAAGCCATAAAATCTTATTTTTCAATTTTCTTACTTCACATAACATATTTAATTCATTTACTCATAACTAGTCTATTTTCATGAAAAATACCAAATCAGTACAAACAAAATTTCTTTTACGAGATTTAGCAGAATATAGTCCCATATTGAACATATATTTTTTTCGGAATTTTTAAAAATCATTTACTATTTTTCATATGACCAAAATAGCCGAATATTTAGATATTTATCAAAAATTGTACTTTTGTCCAAAAATTCTGAAATTTACAGAGTGTACTTCTATCATATACATGTACTCCTAATAAAAATTTCACCAATTTTGGAGTTAACCACAAGGAGTTATAAGGGTTTATTTTTAAAATAGTCTTTTCTCATAAAATTCATAACTCTTAATCTATACATCCAAAAATCACCATTTTTGGACACAATCAATAAAACTCATCAAAATATCATTTCAAATTTTTCCAGAATTTTCTGAAGGTCTGAAAAATTACGAAACATGAAAAACATAACAACCCTTAAAATCTCTTACCTCAAAAGAGCAGTACTTCTGACTGGAATATCGGATGAAAAGCCGAAGGAAACTTCTACTGAATAGCAACTCTCAAAGTATCTAAATACTCACAAAAATATGATTGATAATCTAGAGAGAAAGAAAACTTGTTTCTGGTGGGATTTTTAATTCTAACATAAGCACATATTTATAAAAAAATGCTAGAACGCCAAAGGAGACTAAAATAATAAAATATATTATTTCTTATTCAAAATTCTACGTATGTGCTAAGTTGGAATTTAGACCAGCCACCATTGAACAAATTTCCAGCAGCCCATATGTATTCAACACAAGTGGGTCCCACCCATAATTTAATAAAAATTATTTTATTTTTTGAAACTTCAGTAATTCATAATAAATTGCCTTTTATCAGAAAAACTTGAAACTCGCGTGTTTTCATAGGAAATGTAATTCTCTACAACTTTGTAGAAGAAAGTTTTTCCAAATTTCAATCAGAAAATACCCGAAATCCACAAACGGATGATTTTTAATACTTTCATACCGACAAAATACTGATAAAACACCTCAGCATTAATTCCTTCATTTTTATCCACATAAAAATAAATCTATCCATCATTTATATCCATATAAAATAAATATTTCCTTATCATATGAATCAATAATTAATTATTCACAAATAATATTATAGAATCACAAATATGACAACCAGGTCGTTCCCAAGAAAGAGGGGACTTTCCAATAAGAATTTTTCCTTACTGGCACGCAATTAGTTGACCAAACCTCTCCTTGACAGAACTTTCTAGACATTGCCAATAATGCTATCTAATAATATTATTCAAATAATATGAATTATTAATCTGATAATGGGAAATACTGTGCAGTGACAATTATTGAGCAACAATAATATAAAATATCAACGCAGCAATTATTGAATCAATAAAATAAAATATTGAACAGTAATTACTATAACAATTATTAAATAGTGCATTCTTACGTAAAAATCAATAATTCAAAAATACTGTGCAATACCATGTGCTACTGCGCAACCACGCGTATTACTGTATTTTTACCACCAGGCAACAATGTTAACGGTAACGATTACGCCGTTATTTATAAAAATTTAAATTTATTATTTTCTTCATCCGACAGTTATTCTGTTATGGGGCCCACAAATGGCTGCGCCGTCGTACGAATATTCCCCGACAACAAGAATATTCCACGACCAAACGAATATTCCCCAACAGAAATGAATATTTTATAACCACTTGCGTATTTTAAAAATTCTATATATATCACCCTTAACTTTAACTTTTTTTTTTTGTCAATTTAACCATTTACTAAATAGGAAAATTGAATACTTTTATTTCATAAAATTTGGGGTCTTACAAAAGCCCCCTCTTTCTTGGGAATGATCTGGTTGTTAAAATATTGTGAGTTATAATATTAATGACGAATGTTATTAAAAATATGTTTTGTAAAGCCAAGTGAATTAAGATAAATAGAGGAGTATTTTATGAAGTATTTGTTGTAAATTTGGCTTATTACATGGACCCCCACTTACCCATTTTTCAAAATCGTCGGTAGAAATTTATCTCAATTTTGTTTATATATATATATATATATATATATATATATAATTTTATATTTTATAAATAGAATATATTATATTTTATTTAAAGTATTTGTTTTATTAGAATATTTTATTGCATAGTGCTGCATAGTGAAAATCATTTTTTTCAGAAAATTTCCCGTGAACTTCCCCATTGTGCAGTCCGTGATTATTTTCTTAAATAGTATCCTACCATTCTTCTATAAATAGGATGCTCAGTTTAGAAAAGAAAATCACACCAGAATCATAGAATTGTTCATCTATAATATTGGGCGTATTTCTTTTGAGTTTAAGGAAGCTTTGAGTGTAGAAAATAGTGAAAGTTTTCTTCATAAATATATCCACTATACTAGTCGAAATAACTCTCTTTTGAAGGTAAAGGGTATTATTTATTTTATATTCGCTTACGATATTATTTTTCGTATTCGTAAGAAATTTTATTTCATTCAATATTCACAAGAAATATTATCTTCATTTAATATTCGTAACGAATATTATCTTCGTTCAATATTCGTAAGAAATATTATTTTTATTCAACAGTTGTAAGGGATATTATTTTTGTTCAATATTCGTAAGAAATAATATTTTCTTTCATACTCTGTAGTATGTAAGTAATATTATTTCATTTCAGATTCTGAATTCTACACTCATTTTGTTAAAGTATTGCTTCTATACTCCTTGAAATTAGTAGAATATCCTTGAAATTTGCGCTTCATCTAGTATCGTTTCACAATGATATTTTTCTGAAGATTCTTGTTCATTTTTAAGCTTTTCATGCCGGAGTACTATTCATAGATACTATTCATTTATACGACACTATTCATACGTACGACACTATTCATACGTACGGTACTATTCATATGTACGGGTACTATTCATGAAGTACTATTCACGGGGTACTATTTACCCGGGAACTATTCACCCGGGGTACTATTCATGATAAACATTGATTTCTTTTCTGTCCAAATCATTTTTGGTAAAATATTATTCTTGAATTTTACTCCACAAAGCAGTATCGTGTTGACAATTTGGACATTTTTAAACTCTGAATAAATTTAAAGTCTTTAATATTTTTCTTTGATTTCGTTTGATTAATGCTTATATCATTGTCATCATCCTCATGCTTATATTGTGATAAAAGTCATCTTTGGCCCGTAGTGCATAGATGGACTGCTGATTGGTATGATTATGACTAGGGATTATTCGATATAATCATGACCTGTAATGTTACAAATGATGTGGTAAAAGTCCTCATTGGCCCATAGTGCATTGATGGACAGTTGTTGTTATGATCATGACCATGCATTCTCTTCGGCCAAGGGTGCAAAGTTGAATTGTTGTTTGGCATGATCATGACCATTGGTGATAACACGAATATCTTTGGCCCGTAGTGCATGGATAAATCGTGGATGTGATACTAATGAATATCAGTGGCCCATAGTGCATGGATAATTTAGTGATGTGAATTAATTATTAAGCTGAGTCTCAGCGATAAAATTGATGATAAACTTTTAAATCATAGAAGATAGTAGATATCATGCTCTACTTAACTCTTCTAATGGATTATTTTTTCCACTGCAATTGTTCATCTAAAACTTATTGTCTATTGTATTCTATCAGTTGTTATACTGTTGAAGGCTAACGATAATTTATTCTGCATTATTTTAGTCATAATATTCTTTATTGGGTTAGTTGAGCTCACTATTTTCTTTCATTATTCTCTTCAGGAAATGAGAATATATCTAGGACTAGTTAGGGAATGGAGTGATGGTCCAAGATAATTGCTATAGTACTCCTCATTATTTTATAAGAATAGTGCGATAATAATTGTAATGATGACTTATTTTGAGTTTGAATATTGTCTAGGAGACAATATTTGTATTAGAAATCACAACTTATGTTTTGTCGTATTTTGCACGACACTTAACAGTTGTATAAATTAAGTTTGTATTTGAATTATATACCATGTGTAAACACTCGAAATTTTCTGTACTACTGACACTAATATTGCAGGAAGGCAGGTTCATCTTTTATGAGAGAACCCTGAAAGACAATTCACAACAATACCGGATACTACTGGAGGTTCAGCATCAACCCCAGATCGCAATCTAGGAGTAATCGTTCCAATCTTGGAGAACCCCGAGGCATGCAGATCAATACCGGAACACACACCGGAGAAGACCGATTAATCTCGGAGATAACCCCGAGGTATCCAGTCTCAGCCCTAAACATGGGAATAGCCTCCAACCTTGGTGATAGCCCCAAGGAAAGCAATTTCGGCATTAACCCTAGAAATGCTTGTTACAAGTGCAACCAGCTTCAATCTGGGCGCTCACAACGAGATACACTATATCAGCCCGGCGATGACATCGGGAAGACAGACATACCTCAAAGATGACAATGAGGACTTTCAACCAATTGCAGCAGTCCAATCCCAGCGAAGCTGAGCAACGTCTGCTTTATCGACCCAACCCGGCAATAACACCGGTAAGGGACAACATCGTCATCTGACCAACACGATGCCACGCCAAGTCGTCTCAACACATCTACGCAACAACGGCCCACAAGGCTAACCAATCCCGAGTTGCTATTGTGCGGGGTAACGGATGAAAGTTGAAGCTTGAAGACCGGAGGGCACCGTCCCATCTTCAAAGACTTCGTACAAACTCTAATCCCATGCCATCGTACAAACTCTCGACAACGGCGGTCCGAAATAGGTTATGTATACATCAAACGGATGCCCGGATTGCACTTCAGAAAAATCGAGTGGACATTACAGTGCCCGCGTGCACGTACTTCGAGACGACTCGACCCGACCAAACTGGGTCGACCCGACCCGCCTCTAGTACACCTGCGGCTGAGCCACAGGTACACCTGCGGCACCTTTTGCCTATAAATAAAAGGCTTGGGGTGCTAATTTTTAAGAGAAAAAAGATGGGGAAACCCTGCAGAATTCGCTCTATACTTGCCATACAGTGTATTTTCCCACTTTAAACACCTGTGAGCTCATCTACAGCCCTCTTTTGTACCTACAAAAGCCAGTGTTTACTCACTCTAAAGATATAGAAGTCTTCTTTGGTAACCCACTGTAAGCCTTCTCACACACTTTATAGTCTTTCTCTTCATTTTGCACACACCCTTCTACACGTTGAGAGTCGTGTTGCTTGCTTTTTCTCGGACTTCGGTCCGTGGTTTCATTTAAGTCTATATATATATTTACATATATATTGACTAACATTACCGAGTTATGCCTCGGTTCAGCCTAGACTTCGGTCTGGAGCGTTTATTTGCTATATTAACTAACATTTCCGAGTTATGCCTCGGTTGAGCCTAGACTTCGGTCTGGAGCGTTTATTTGCTTTTCTATATATATATTTTTATATATATGAACTTTGTATTGGACTTTGTTCGATTGAGCCTAAAATTCGGTTTGGTGCGCTTATTGCTTTAATATATATATACTTATATATATTAACTGTGTGTCGGACTTTGTTCGATGAGCCTAAACTTCGGTTTGGTTCGTTTAATTGCTTTCTTATATATATATATATATATATATATATATATATATATATATATATATATATATATATACTTATATATATAAATGTGGTCGAACTCCGTTCGATGAGCCTGGATTTTACATCCGGTGCGTTTACTCGCTTTTATATATATATATACTTATATATATGAACTACTATCGAACTCTATTCGGTGAGCCTGGATTTTATATCCGGTGCGTTTACATGCTTTTATATATATATATATATATATATATATATATATATATATACATATATATATATATATATATTTACATTTCGTCCCACCTGGAGTTTACTTCGTGGTGGTTGACCGTTTTTACAGCTTTATCTATGTTTTGTCCCGCCTGGAGTTTCCTCTGTGGCGGTTGATGGCTTTTAACAGCTTTCTTTACATTTCTGATCCCCCATGGAAGTTCTTCGTGGTTGGTGATCATGTCTGTATATATATATTTACGGCTTTTATATATATACCTGCTTACTGCTTTCATACAAATTGCGGTATCGTGTGAGCCTAGGAATCATGTGATCACAGATTCATCCCATTGGATCGAGATTCGGTTCCCCGGACCCTAAACGAATCTCGGTTTCACCGACCCGTATAGCAGTGTCACATCGCTGGGTCAATGTGCAAACCTTTTCTCGGTTGTGTTGGTACAACCATTTAAAAAACCAACTGGCGACTCTTAACAGTCCATAGTCGACATTATACATGTCGGACCTTTTTCACTTGTTTTTTCAAACAAATCTCACCTGAAATGAGAACACCAAAGAACAAGTAACGGAAAGGGACATCTAAAAATCCCGACGTCGACAGGTGGCGACTCTGTTGGGGAATCTAGTAAGCGGACTTAAGCCGCTATTTCAATCTTTTCAAAATTGTTATCTACTTGTGTGTGGATGTTGCATTTACATTGGATGAATGTGTACGAATGCATGTCTTGTTTATTTAGTGCCTTGCACTATAAACTGCCTGTGATGTTAGTGCCTCGCACTATAAACTGCCTGTGATGTTAGTGCCTCACACTATAAACTGCTCATGATATTAGTGCTTCGCATATGTCATCATTTTATACGGTGAGACGCGATGTATGTGAATGCATGTTGTGTGGTCCCTCCACCAGGAGGCTATCCCGTCGGTGTTTGATTACTGGACTCGTGAGAAGACTGATTCTCTGAGGCTCAGGAAATGCACCATCCAAATTCGCTCCAGTTGAAAGACCGGATTAACTTCCCGTCAACTAGATTGCGATGATTTGGGAACCTTCATGCCAAAAAGCCGTGAGAGTAACCTAAGATAGGTCAGCCTCTGATAAACCCAAAACGGAGGAAAGTCTCTTCATGCTCTCATTTTAAATTACACAATTTCATGACATATATATCTCCATGTAATGAGAAATATGAAGGAATGTGTACACATATACATACATGCTACAAACAGCTGACATCCATTTTTTCAGGATAAAATTCCTAAAATGGATTCATCACATTGCATATTAATATTCACCTTCCTTAAGGACTAAACTATGCAAGTCTTTCGCAGGGAGTCAATCGGGCCTACTACCCATTCAAAGTCCAAAAAGGCAACATGCCTACAGTCAATTATGTCGCCATCCGACCAGACTGAACTTAATCCAGTTTCTCATAAAGAATTCGACGGATTAAGCAAACAAATTGCAAATTTGGCTGTTCTGTTCAAAGAATTACACCAGTCTACACAGGGTCAGAAAATACCCGTACATGCTGAATCCTCCACACAAGGAGGAACCTAGGTCGTTACCATACCTGAACTGCAGTTGGATCAGACCAACAAAACTCATGATGCTGCCCATCCCACTGGAGACCCAGACACTGGTGACATCAAAAAGAAAGTCCTCCAAATGGAAGAGACCCTTCACACTATCAAAGGAATTGGAACACACGGGAGTGTTTCATATGCTGATCTATGTATTTTTCCTGGTGTTCATTATCCAGAAAAGTTTAAAACTCCTGACTTTGAAAAATATAACGGGTTAGGAGATCCTTATACACACTTAAAGGTATTTATTGGAGAACTTGGATCTTATGCAGAGGTTGAAAAGCTCAGAATGCAATTATTCCAAAAGAGTCTAACTGGAGAAGCCCGTTCATGGTACATAAGATTAGACAACTCCAAAATCCATAGCTGGGAAGAGCTTGCACATGCCTTCCTCACTCAATACAGCTTTCAGTCTCAAATGGCTCCTGATCGGTATTAAATTACCAAGATCAAAAAATAGTCTAACGAGTCTTTCAGAGAGTATGCCCAGAGGTGGAGACGCCTGGCTGCCCAAGTGAATCCTTCCATGAACGAATCAGAAATGGTCATGACGTTCATAGACATACAAGAAGCTCCCTTCTATGAGAGAGTTTTATCCGACATCGGCAAACAGTTTTCTGAAATGGTCAAACATGGGGAGATGGCTGAGATGGGATTGAAATTCGAAAAGATTCAAGACCTAGCTGCACTCAAAGCTATTGCTGATCACATCCAGTCTGGAAATTATGGGAACAACCCCATGAGGGTCCATAAAAAGAAAGAGGAAGATGTTTCCCTGATACTACAGGGTCAAAAAGGCAGTCAAAATATGCCTGTTCAGAGGAGAAACTATATTCCCTGTCCAGCACAGTCTGTAAACCCTCCAATACCAAAAGGTGGAGAAGCCAAACGCCCTCGAGTATTCACACCCTTGGGAGACACCCTCGAGAATATCCTTAATCTTCTGACAGCACAAAAGAAGATTACACATCTACTTCCACTAGCCAACCCAAATGGAAGGGGTTTTAATGCTGCTCAGAAATGTGCTTATCATGCCGGGGCACCTGGACATGATACTCAGGATTGTTGGGCCCTGAAAAACAAGATCCAAGACCTGATAGACAATAGTGAGATCGTGGTCACTAAACCAAATCAACCTAACGTTCAAGACAACCCTCTTCCTCAACACAAAGAAGAAGAGGTCAACATGATTAATTGGAGCAGTGGACAAAGTTCCAACTTCAGCTGTGATTCTTCCCAAACCATCAAAGTCGGTGATAACAGATGGGATTATGCCAAGTTCCAGTTCACAATGGAACGAAAAATGAAAGCTCTCTGCAAACAAATTGAGCAATTGGCGGAACTGGTTACTTATCAGCATCAAATGACTCGTCAGCTAATGAGCCAGGAGTATGCCAGTCTCCTGCCCATTGTCATGAATATTCCCTCTTCACTTTCAGAAAATGAAATATTAGAAGACAAAGTGACAAAGAGAGCAAATGCCAAGGCCCGTTGGGATTTCGCCAACAAAAGGGAATTCACTTATTTGGGTCAACCTATGGAGGAGATACTTCACATGTTAATCAATGAAGGAAGAATCAGTTCCCTTCTACCTCCAATCAACCCCCGTTTAGGACGGTACAATTCTGAGGGAGTATGTCAATATCATTCCCAATCTCGTGGTCACAGCACAGAAGAATGCTGGGCACTCCACCATCTTATTCAGAACCTAATCGACAGTGGCATACTGCACCTGGCAGATGACGACACTGTGCTACGCGCCAGTGAGAATGCAGGTCCCACTAAATGGAAGAGTGTGGTATCCGTCATATCTACTGAAGCTGATCAATCACTCGTCATGCCAATAATTCAACTCAAAGGAAGCAACAATCCTTTGAAAGTGGCCGCCCCCGAGCCAATCAACTTGTCGTGCAGAGCACAATATCCTATTGTTAGCTTGCATAAAGTTCCGTGGAATTATGGAGAAGGTGAAGGATCCACCTCACATAACACTGCTGCAGTGTCAAAAGAAAATCCACTGTACCTTCCCCAACGAGTGATGAAATCTGCCATCAAATCAAAAGGAAAAATACCCACGGAGAAGATTAAAAAATTCCTCCGCACTATGGGTCATAACGAAGCTACGGTGGTTTTAAGCTTGAAAGAAGCTCCACAACAGATTTCAATTTTGGACTTGGTCCTCACTTCCGAGAATCACCGGAAGATCTTGTTAAAGGTTTTAGAAGAAGCCTATCTCCCGACATCCGTGGATGAGGAAAAATTTCAACATCTGGTTGATCACATTTTCAACGACAATGTGATATCCTTCACTGATGATGACATTCCGCCTGAAGGGACCGGTCATTGCAAACCGTTGCACATCGCAGTCTTGTCCTTCGGATATATGGTGGCTGGAGTCCTGATAGATGGAGGCTCATCCCTAAATATCTGCCCATATGCTACCTTGGTGAAGATGAATATCAATCCTAATCGAATCCAGAGTAGCCATACTATCATCAAAGCTTTTGATGGAGCCAGCCGGAATTCGGTGGGAGTAATTGAGATGCCAATTGATATTGGTTCTCATACATTCTGCGTATCCTTCCATGTGCTCAAGATAGAGTCGGGATACAACCTGCTCTTGGGACGACCATGGATCCACATGGCTGGGGTAGTCCCCTCCACCCTTCATCAACAATTAAAATATATTGTCAACAACAGCCTGATCACAGTCAACGCTGAAACAGAGTGTCCTCAACAATGGGATTTACCGGTCATCAATGCTAATGTGGACGTTGAACCAGTCAGTTTTCATGCTTTGGAAATAAGCAATACCCAATACTATGCTATTGGACCACCACTGCCCGAACCCCAGATTTCTGCCGAAGTGATGTCAGCCACTCAAGAAATGATGTCGTTGGGTCATAAACCAGGACAAGGGTTGGGTAAAGATTGTCAGGGTATCAAGTACCCTATTCGCTTAGCCAAGCACACTGGAACAGCTGGACTAGGCTATTCGGCCAGTTCTAGTCATAAGAACCCTCATAAACATCCACAGGTTCCTTCAGCTTCAACTATGTGGCGTTTATCTTCGCCTTAAAGTGCTGAGTCCGCACAACCTCCTGTAAAGGTGCCAGCCAATGTCATGGCTATGTTATTTCCTAAGCAGAAACTGGTAGAGGAAAACAAAATCGTTATTCCAGATCCCGCAATCGAAGAAGAGGAGCGGAGAATCAAGGAGAACGTTGTCCGAATAATGTCGGGCATGCGTATCATTGTCCATGATGAACATACCAACCGATACACCACAGACGATGATTGCCCAGACATAATGGCCATCATTCGGGACATGGAGGATGATGACAGTCCCTCCATCACTGCGGTTCACCCGAACTTTGCTCTTGCCAATTAGAACAGCATTCCTTGCATTGGTCGTCAAGGGTAAAGCGGGCCGAAGTTCTTTCTGCCCTGTAGATATAATAATTGCTTACTTTTCTGTACAATATTAGCGGTTTATTTTGCCAGTATATGCTAACACTGTGTATGATCAAACACGTTTCATATATACTAAGTGAAAGCATATTTTGTTTCAGGACTCTAAATTTAGACGTGCCTGTACTTGCTGATATGATGCCTCTCCTACACAGGGATTTTACCTTTGATATAGAGATGAATTCAACCTTGATGGATACACATGATGACATTGAGGTGCCTCCAGAAATTCAAGAATGGGTCAAAGATACACCTAAACCCAACCTTGATCAAACCACTTTTTTCAATCTCGGAACCTTAGAAAGCCCTAAGTTAATCCAAATTGGTTCAGACCTTACCCCAAATCAACGGAATGACATGGTTACACTATTAACTCAATTCCAGGATGTGTTTACATGGTCTCATAAAGACATGGTGGGTTTGTCCACTGACATTGTCCTTCATCGTCTTCCCATTAAAGAGGGATTTAAGCCAGTCAAACAGAAACTCAGGCGATTGAAACCTGAGTGGAGTTTAAAGGTGAAAGAGGAAATTGTATAATAATTTCAGGCTGGCATCATCATGGTGTCTACATATCCGGAGTGGATATCCAATATCGTTCCCGTGCCTAAACTTGGAGGGAAGGTGCGAGTTTGCGTAGATTACCGGGACTTAAATAAAGCTTGCCTAAAAGACAGCTTTCCCGTGCCATTTATCCGCATTCTCATTGGCAATACTGCGCCATACGACATGCACTCCTTTGCTGATTGCTTTGCGGGGTATCATCAAATTATGGTTGCCGAGGAAGATCGTGAGAAGACTGCCTTCATCACTCTTTGGGGAACTTTTTGTTATAGACGGTTGTCATTCGGCCTCATCAATGCCGGAGCTACTTATCAACGAGCTATGATGGCTCTCTTCCACGACATGATGCATAAAGAGATTGAGATCTACGTGGATGACATCATTGTCAAGTCCCGGAAGGAGGATCACCATATAGACCATCTCAAAAAGCTATTCAACAGGTTGCGTAAGTACAACTTGAAGTTGAATCCAGCCAAATGCGCCTTTGGCATTAAATCAGACAAGTTACTAGGATTTCTACTCAGCCACAAAGGGATTGAGCTGGATCCTGCCAAAATCCAAGCCATCACGGAAATGCCCATTCCTCAGACAGAAAAGGAAATCTGGGGATTTTTGGGAAGAATCAACTTCATTAGCAGGTTCATCTCCCAACTCACAGCAACCTGTGAACCAATCTTCAAACTATTAAGGAAGAACTCCTCCATGAAATGGAATGATGAGTGTCAGAATGCCTTCCTTACAATCAAGAAACAGCTAGTCAAAGCTCCTGTGTTGGTACCACCCAGGGATGATGTTCCCCTGTTTATGTACCTGTCCGTAAGTGACAATGCTATGGGCTGCATGCTGGGGCAGAAGGACGATAGAGGCCAAGAACGAGCTATCTATTACTTCAGTAAAAGGTTCAGCAGTAGTGAACACAAGTACACTCTGATCGAAAAGACGTGTTGTGCTTTAGCATGGGCTTCCATGAGGTTACAGCATTACCTCCATGGCCACACAACCCATCTTATATCCCGCGTGGATCCTCTCAAGTACGTGTTCAACAAACCCATGTTAAATTGTCGGTTGTCCAAATGGCAGTTGATCCTATAACAATTTGACATCGTATATGTGACTCAAAAGTCCGTCAAAGGTCAAGGAATCGCGGATCAACTGGCCGTCGCACCTTTAGGGGATTTCAAACCCTTAGAAACATATTTCCCTGATGAAGGAGTAATGACAGTACAGCAACACCATCAATACGATACGCGCCAGTCAAGGAAGATGTATTTTAATGGAGCTATTAATATGGAAGGTTCTGGAGCTGGAGCAGTTCTAGTATCTGATACGGGGGAGCAGTATCCCGTAGCCGTCAAATTACAGTTTGACAGTACCAATAATACGGCTGAGTATGAAGGCTGTCTCATGGGGCTAAAACTTGCCCGTTCAATGGGTATCAGACGGTTAACTGTCCTTGGAGATTCAGAGTTGGTAATCAGACAAACCACCGGAATCTATCAAACCAAGGAACTACATTTGCTGCCTTACCATCGGTAGGTTTTAAAGATGGCTTTGGAGTTCGAAGAAATCTCCTTCCTACATTTTCCTCGTAATAGGAATGATTTTGCGGACGCATTAGCAACTTTGGCCTCCTTGATTCGCATATCAAACAAGGAACACTTGCCAAGCGTCACAATTTCCCTGCACAAGGCCCCAGCCTACGGGAATTATGTTGGAGAAGTATCGGATGAGCTACCTCCCATCCCACAGCCTTGGTATCAGCATATCAAGGAATATTTGCGAGATGGATCTACACCTGCTGATGCGAGCCCGACCGAGAAAAGGCGGATCCATCGACTTGCAATGAAATTCTACCTGAGTGGAGATGCGCTCTACAAAAGAGATGCAGGATTAGCCTCCTCCGGTGTTTAGACAAAGATCAAGCCCAAAGGCTCATGGATGAAATCCATGGCAGAGTCTGTGGCCCCCACATGAGTGGCCCCCTCCTTGTCAAGAAAATCCTCAGAACGGGACATTATTGGCTATCTCTCAAAGCTGATTGCCATGACCACGTCAAAAGATGCTATCAGTGCCAGATTCATGGGAATACTATGCACGCCCCTCCACGGGAACTCCACAATATGAGTGCACCTTGGACCTTCTCAATGTAGGGAATGGACGTTATCGGGCCCATTGAACCTAAAGCCAGTAATGGACATCGGTTATATTCACCATGATCGACTATTTCACCAAGTGGGTAGAGGTAGCCTCTTTCCCCTAGGTCACTAAAGAAGTCATCATTGCTTTCATCAGAAACAATGTTGTTTGTCTGTATGGACAACCAGAGGTAATTGTGTCAGACAATGCCAAAAACCTCAATAATAAAATGATGGAGGAATTGTGCAGTAAATTCCACATCAAACATCTCAACTCAGTCATCTATCGTCCAAAGATGAACGGTGCTGTTGAAGCGGCTAACAAAAATATCAAGAAGATTATGCAAAAGATGTCCGTCAACCACAAAGACTGGCCTGATGTATTGCCTCTGACTCTGTTAGCCTACAGAACGTCCATGTGTACTTCAACTGGGGAAACCCCCTACGCACTAACCTATGGGATGGAAGCAGTGCTCCCCATAGAAGTTGAGACGGAATCTCTCAGAGTGTTGATAGACGCTCAGCTGGATGAAGATCAATGGGTACAAGACAAGTATCACCAATTGTCTCTAATAGACGAAAGGCGAACCACGACTATCTTCTATGGTCAGTTATATCAGCAAAGGATCGCCTGATCCTACAACAAAAAAGTCTGACTACGATAATTTAAACAATATGACTTGATTTTGAAGAAAATCCTGGAAAACCAGATCAATCTAAGGGAAATTTCGCTCCTAACTGGGAAGGCCCGTTTATTGTCAAAGAAGTATTGACGGGAGGCGCTCTCAGATTGCAAGAAATAGACGGTGATGAATTTCCACAACTCATCAACTCAGACGCCGTGAAACGGTACTATGTTTGAAGTAACTCGAAAACACCCTAGTGTCAAACCATCAGATCACCAGTCATTCCGGTTTTTTAACCCTTTACCACATACAACTTTTCTGCACTTTGCCCCTCAGGGAAACATACTTTTCAAGCCAGTAGCCTGGCTTTCCTTTGCGCTCATACAACTTAGGTCATCCCACAGTGGATCGAACCTCTTACGTTTACAGTTTGGCTACCCATACCTGGGATCAAACTTTTCCTCTGCAGTTTATCCTCAACTTAGGATTAAACTTTCTCATCCCCGCACTCTGACCTACCCATGGGATTACGCTTTCTCTTCTCGCCCTGAGGGGTGAACTACGTCGACATGATCTCTTCTCCAATAGGAGTACGTAGGCAACCATTTCATATAGCCCGGTCGTAATAAAACAAAAACAACAAAAACATTTCTACCCTTCTCTCCTCACAAAAAATAACAAAAAATATTCCTACACCATTTCTGCCACATACAGCGTTGAACCTCTTACACCAGGTTCGAACTACGCAGACCTGATCTCCTCTTCAATAGGAGTACGTAGGCAGCCATTCATGGTGTGGTTTCACCCCCTACCAAAACACAAACCCTTGTCAGTTGGTACTGGGATCAAACATCAATCCACTACGTTTCATTCGACTTCATACCAAAGGGATGGAATTACCCAACCTCTCCTCCCAAATAGGAGATTCGGCGACCATCTAAGCTGCGGTCATACCTTGAAGAGTAACGCCAATCCATAAGAGATGGAATTAACTAGGCTTCTCCTGAATAGAAGTACTGGCGACCATCTGTGGTGCGGTCAATCTCAGAGAGGAAAGCCACACTCCTCTCCACATTTCCATACAGAAACCAGTCCCAAGACACCAAAAGATGGTAGGGATACACAGATCAATGATCCATTCTGAACTATCCAGAGACAACTCAATGTCCATCCACCCAGGAGGAATTTAGAATACATCAAGATCACAAGCCCTGAAGCAGCAGGCAAAATATCAAACAAATAGTAAGGTGTATCTAAAAGGGAAGTGATTCAAAAATATATTTCCCTGTCATATATAATGCTGTTTGATATACATAATGTAAACTGTACATGACAAAATGGATAAGCTAGTCCGTGCAGGTAAGTACATGCTAATCTATGAGTCAGGATACACGCGAGCTAGCTAGCCCAACATAGCATCCCTCTCAGAAGAAGGAGGTAAAGCTATGGTCTCTTGTATAAGAGTATCCACACGACCCAATAGATCAGAAGCCGTCTGCATGATGACCATATGCTCATCAATATATGCGCTCATCTCTGCGATTATGTCAGTGGTAAGGGACCTCGCTGCAGTACTGTCGGTGACGGCTACATCCCGTGCAGATATGGCACTATCCCGCTTAACTATCACTGCATCTCTGGCTACTTTGGCCTCATCCCGCTCAACAATAGCATTTTCCCTGCGAGCTAAGGCCTCATCTCTCTCCAACAGAGCGGCCTCCCTCACATCCAGAGCAGTCGACATCATAGATCGAACCTGATCTCTCTCAAAGGTCATCAGCTAAAGACTCTGCTCTAAGTACTGTGTCGAGTGCTGAATCGCGATAGTGCTGGTACTAGGAGAATCGGAAAGAAATGCTGAAAACCCAGCAGCGGGCTTCTCCTCGAAGTAGGTATCAATGTCCTCCACAGGATCCACACCTTCTGCGTCAATATCCGGTACTGCAGATACTGCTGCAGCCGATAAAACCTCCGTGTCCATCCAGGCAGAATACTCTGCGGAATAACCTGGACTGCTTACTGAAAAAGAAGCTACCTCACGATGGTCCCAACAAGCGTATACACGAGATCGGTCCTCGGCTGAGAGGTATCGGGCAGCTGAACGCTGACCTGTCACCCTTGTGAAAGGATCAAAATCCTGAAACTGGTCGAACTGCGACATCACGGCCAATGGGTGATAAGTAATCACACCCCTCAAGCCGGCCAGAGGGAGGAAATCCATGCCCAGAGCATGAGTAATAAAGATGTATGGTGAGCTAAGCCCCGAGCACAGCAATATGCTAAATGGGTCTCTGATGTCTACCAAAAATGCGGACCAGGACTGAGCATCTATACACTTCGATGGCTGAAAGGAGTATGACATGGCCACATCGTGGGTAAACCAATATCCATGCCGTCTAAGGGTACCAATCGGTCTCAAGTGTGACATGAACCGCACATACAGAAGGACTGAGCTCCCAGTAAACACTCCTGACGGATAAGTACTGCAGTAGGATGATGACCGCAGAGTCTCTGCCAAGATCATAGGCACAATGGTATGACCCTCCCTGAGAGCTCTCACGGCCATGATAACGCCTATATCTATCTCATCCATATACCGCGGCATGTACACATATGATAGTACACATAACATCAGTACGTCAACTCTGGCTAGACGCCAATGATCCTTTGGTGCGGTGAAATCCCCAGAATATCGTGAGTAACTGTCCTCTGAGCCAAATCTATGGTACAGAAAATGCTGAGAGATCACATGGCTAGATGTCAGCTCATCCTGTACTACTCTGTGCCTCAATCCTGTGAGAGTCATGAATCGTCTACTCATGTCTCCCAGAGCCATATGCACGCAAGGTCTGTCTAAAGGCAGCATCGTCAAACGTGCATACTCCTCCAGAGTAGGAGTCAACTCATGGGTGTCGAAGAGGAATACCTGCCTGTCAGATCGCCAATGCTCTAGCATCCCATTTACGAATCCTGCAGGAACATGAAATGCCAAAAGAGTCATAGTATGCTGCAGTAATATATCTACGGTCACCCTGTCTGGTGGTGACATACTATCATACCACGATCGCATACCCGATACCACCACTGACGGTGGGGTATGATCTATACGGCTAACTTTCGAAGAAGACATCTGTGAGGGCCGTGCCATAAGACTATCTAGGGGTCAATGCCGAATATCTCTGGACATACATACATATGCATAACATGATACATGCATAACAAATAATGGATGACAATATGATGTAGGGAATGGAAAAGACTGTGCATACATTCCTAAGTATATCATCATCTAATACATCAGCTCTGTACAACTACAAATACAGGGAAATGGGGCACAGACGCCGTACTACTAACAGAGGCCTCTCAAAAGATATAACGAGAATGGGGAACATCCACCCAATATCTAACAGAGGCCTATCAAAAGATATAACGATAGTACATCAGAAGAAGACAATGGTGTCGATATCCACATCATCAATCCTGTCCACCTGATGTAACTCCTCCTGAGTCACTGGATCTCTATCAACAGGGATGTCAGGCCTATAAAGAGGAGGATCTGCACCGGCAAAACCAAATGGGTCGTCCGAAGAGCCAGCGCCTGAGCTGGAAGGAACAAATGACTCCGCCTCTGCTGGATCTCTGCCCAAATGCCGAATAAATATATGTGCCTGGTCCAACTGACGGGTCAAGCTATCAATCTGGGTCACATGAGTCGGATCTTGGACACAAGTTATCCAATCCATCATCATCAAGGATCCAGGAACCATGTCCCCCATAAACTGTGTGGCGCGAGACTAGGCTCCAATAGTACGAGGAAGCCACCAACGCTGGAATATCTTCTGAGTACATGGACCCTCTGATAATGCAAATCCGTCAACACCCAACAACGAGATATCAATGGCGGGTGACTGCGATACATGCCAGTGACGCCTGACAGGAGGTAAGATCGGTATACGAATCTCCCCTGTGGTGCTTCTGATAGCACGCTCTCCCAGATAGAGCTCCCAACCGCCATCTGTGAAGAGTGGAACTCTCCTGGTGGAAATCAAATACTCGACCCCAGTCGGGTATCCATCTTCAAAACCCACTGTCAAGTGTTCCCCAGAATAGGGAAGCCAGGTGATGGTGTCGGGCGTCAGAAACTCCAGCTGCATACGGCAATGAGTGAATCCCTCCGCTACAGGGACCTCGGGCAGAATCGAATGATGCCAACTTCGTCCTCGTGGATAGGTATCTAAACCTAACACACTCATGGGACGCAAACAGGGAAGCCTCTCATAGGCCCAAAACTGCCAACACAATGGCCAGACATCTGCTATCAGTAAACACTCTTAACCTATAAATGGGAAAAGACAAGAGAAATACTCACCAGCAGAAATGGGTAAAATCCTAGCCAAGCCTCGGTCAAACCCTATGAGCGAATACGCATGCCCCGGAGGAAATAGGCAAAGGTATAGGAGGCTCAATCGTACTCTCCAATACGGTCCACGTCACGTGTAGCGCTGACCAAAGCAAAAGATATCGTGGAAGAGTTATCTGCTATGAAGCAGCCTCGAATGATCATCAGGAACAATCACTGCAGAACGCGATCCCTGATCCTAACATCATCAGGCATGGGCTCACTCAATAGCCCGCTCACAGCATCCACGCTCAATGGACCTGAACGGACGGTCCTGCCTTTGAGCGCCGCCGCTGGAACTCCTAACAAGGATCTGACGGCAGTAGGGGTAATATTCGCCATACAAGGCACTGGCTCCCCTTAAAACTCCACGCCGATGATAAATCGCCAAGCAATTGGCGTCATCATCACCTCACAATCCAGCAGGTGGAGTGACTGAGTCTGGTGAAACTACCGCTCAGACAATGCCCTGAGGTAACCCCAGGGACAACGACGGGGAAGGATGGAGAAGAATGCTCCAAATCCCCACTTATGCACTACTGCTCTATAATCAGGATGAAGCGCCTGGTACATGGAGTGGATGCTAAACCAGTTCCCTCGAGGCTGTTTAAAACCTGGAACCTGCATGAAATGCAAATCTACGTCAGAACCCTTTAATCCTCATCAATAGGAAAGAAGGAAAAGCAAAGTCTAACGCCATACCTCGTTAGCATGTAAGTACATTGATGGATGTCTGCCTAAATCACCCAGCAACTCTGGGTTTGCCACCTGAATGCTCGGAAGCTCCCTATGAGGGACAGGTGTAGCAGGAGCAGGATCCTCTATCGGAATATCCGCCTCCTCGTCCTCAACGTCCGGAATATCTGCCTAGACTGGACGGATCACAGCCTCCACCAACCGACGAGGCTGTCTGACAGAACAGGGACGAGGTTCTTCAGAAGCCCTCCGTCGTACGCCAGAAGCGGTCCTATAGGAACTGCTCGGCTGATCCGGATCCATAATATCTGGACAACAAGTCTCCAAATCACCTCAGAAAGGGTGTGATATTTCCTTACTTAGAGCTTTCTCTAATGCATTTATGATTATATGCATGCATGCATTTACTTTAACAAACAATAGAGTTAAAATGCATGACTACCCAATGCCTACCTTTTGAAAATTTTGCCATAGTCCCCTTTGAAAATAGGACTATCCACATGCACTCAGGCATGTTTAGGTGGTCATTCAGTAGCACACCTGCCCCCAAAGTCATATACACAATATATGCAGTAAAAATCAAAAGCATCATGCATAAGGCCAACCTCAATGCTAGGAGTACTTTGCCTTTCTACCTTTTGCTCATTGGACCTCAAATAGGACAAAAAATAGCAGAAAAAGGTGCCAATTTGACTGTCTCAAAAGTCAAATTTTTTCACATCATTATGTTCAACATGGTTTAATACTATCATTTACTATGTTGAATATTTTTTATCAAGTCATTTGTGCATACATAACCACTACTATGTGCTTAGATGCATTTCGTGCGATAACTCACAATCTAACAGACAGAAACTAGAGAAAATACAGACATACGTTACCAGGATAGTGTGGAACACTTGCACGGTGACAGAATTTGCAGAAAGCAGCCTGAACTCAGCAGATCTGAAGATGGCTCGCGATTTTTTCTAAGCGAAACAAGTTAAAAGTGACTTGTGAATGCTGCTGGTTGATGGATATATGATCCATGCCTGGCCGCAGGCCTATCTGCAGCTGTAGTAGGTACACCTGTGGCACCCCCATGTGGGTCCCATCCCTCCGGCTCGGTCCAGTTTGAGTTGCAAAGAAGGTCTTACGAATTAAAAAGGTCAAATCGAGAATAAAAACGCCACGCGATTGAGCAAAACTGCATACAATCCTGGTCTTCTCTGATGAGACTTTGAATCAGTACATCACGCATTGGTATTCGCCCATACACAGGGTACACTATACCAGTGATCTCAAATGATCTCAGTTAAGCTCGGCAATACCGTACGCAGGTCCAATGTCGCTTTCTTAGGATCATCATCCTTATCAACGTGGATCCCCGACGGGGGTTACAACGTGAGTCCCCGACGGGGGTTACAACGTGAGTCCCCGACGGGGGTTACAACGTGAGTCCCCAACGGGGGTTACAACTTAGACCCCGACGAGGGTTACAACGTAGACCCCGACGGGGGTTACAACGCGTGTTCAACCGTTGACACACAAATCAACGAAGGTCAAGTAGCCTTGACATTATCTTAGCCGATGGCAAGTAAACCCATCAGAGTATACACAGTTGTTCGATCAATGCATACGTCCCCAGTAGATTTCCCGAGGGGTTTGCAACGTGAACTCACGGCAGGGGGTTACCACTTACATTTAAGCCGTTGACACACACATCAATGAAGATCAAGTAGCTTTGACATCATTCCAGTCGATAGAGGGTTAGACCTATCAGAGCTCTGGAGCCATCCGAGGTTCTTACCACCCGATTACCCATATTCCCCGACGGAGGGGGGGGTCACAACGTAATGTTCCGTTGATCTACATAAAAGCGGAAGTCAAGCAACCTTGACAGTATATCCCACAGGATTTTTCAGCCGTTGATTCACATATCGGTGAAACACACGTCAACGAAGGTCAGGCATCCCTGACAGCATTTGCTGTTGGCAGTAACTCCAACAGAACCCTGACATATCCTGACGATACAAACTAGGATATGGTCATCAAGGAGGATGGATGATGGAATATGTTATACACATCCTCAAATAGAACAAGCTTTATCCCCATAGATCTCTTACACATAAGAGGTACTTCTGTAGGATCCAGACCTTATCCAGGAATTTGATGATAATTCCAACATCAACATCCTAACAGACTCAGATTATACATCAAATTTGGTCATCATTGCCAATGCTCGATTGAAGCAACAGGGAGCCAGCAATTATCCTGAGCGTGTTGGGCTACAACCCCGTACACATGCATCATACATCTACATCATGTTGCTATCCATAGTACCATATTCGTCTTATTACGTTTCAAGTGTTTAGGATTCTTTATCCTACCCATGCATCGCCATGCATTAGTATGATAAAGAGGGGCATCTGTAAACACTCAAAATTTTCTGTACTACTAACACTAACATTGCAGGAAGGCAGATTCGTCTTTTATGAGAGAACCCTGAAAGACAATCCACAACCATACCGGATACTACCGGAGGTTCAACATCAACCCCAGATCGCAATCTGGGAGTAATCGTTCCAATCTTGGAGAAACCCGAGGCATGAAGATTAATACCGGAGCACACACCAGAGAAGACCGATTAATCTCGGAGATAACCCCGAGGTATCCAGTCTCAGCCCTAAACATGGGAATAGCCTCCAACCTTGGTGATAGCCCCAAGGAAAGCAATTTCGGCATTAACCCCAGAAATGCTTGTTACAAGTGCAACCAGCTTCAATCTCGGCGCTCACAACGAGATACACTATATCAGCCCGGCGATGACATCGGGAAGACAGACATACCTCAAAGATGACAATGAGGACTTTCAACCAATTGCAGCAGTCCAATCCCAGCGAAGCTGAGCAACGTCTGCTTTATCGACCCAACCCGGCAATAACATCGGTAAGGGACAACATCGTCATCTGGCCAATACGATGCCACGCCAAGTCGTCTCAACACATCTATGCAACAACAGCCCACAAGGCTAACCAATCCCGAGTTGTTATTGTGCGGGGTAACGGATTAAAGTTGAAGCTTGAAGACCGGAGGGCACCGTCCCATCTTCAAAGACTTCGTACAAACTCTAATCCCATGGCATCGTACAAACTCTCGACAACGGCGGTCCGAAATAGGTCCTGTATACCTCAAACGGATGCCCAGATTACACTTCAGAAAAACTGAGTGGACATTATAGTGCCCGCATGCACGTACTTCGAGACGACCCGACCCGACCAAACTGGGCCAACCCGACCCGCCTCTGGTACACCTGCGGCTGAGCCGTAGGTACACTTGCGGCACCTTTTGCCTATAAATAAGAGGCTTGGGGTGCTAATTTTTAAGAGAAAAAAGACGGGGAAACCCTGCAGAATTCGCTCTACACTTGCCATACAGTGTATTTTTCCACTTTAAACACCCGTGAGCTCATATACAGCCCTCTTTTATACCTACAAAAGCCAGTGTTTACTCACTCTAAAGATATAGATGTCTTCTTTGGCAGCCCACTGTAAGCCTTCTCACACACTTTAGAGTCTTTCTCTTCATTTTGCACACACCCTTCTACACGTTGAGAGTCATGTTGCTTGCTTTTGCCCGGACATCGGTCCGTGGTTTCATTTCAGTCAATATATATATATATATATATATATATATATATATATATATATATATATATATATATATATATATATATATTGACTAACATTACCGAGTTATGCCTCAGTTGAGCCTAGACTTCGGTCTGGAGCATTTATTTGCTATATTGACTAACATTACCGAGTTATGCATCGGTTGAGCTTAGACTTCGATCTGGAGCGTTTATTTGCTTTTATATATATATATTTTTATATATATGAACTGTGTACCGGACTTTGTTCGATTGAGCCTAAACTTCGGTTTGGTGCGTGTATTGCTTTAATATATATATACTTATATATATTAACTGTGTGTCGAACTTTGTTCGATGATCCTAAACTTCGATTTGGTGCGTTTAATTGCTTTCTTATATATATATATATATACTTATATATATAAACTGTGGTCGAACTCCGTTCGATGAGCCTGAATTTTTCATCCGGTGCGTTTACTCGCTTTTATATATATATATATATATATATATATATATATACATTTCGTCCCACCTAGAGTTTACTTCGTGGTGGTTGACCGTTTTTACAGCTTTATCTACGTTTTGTCCCGCCTAGAGTTTCCTCCGTGGCGGTTGATGGCTTTTAACAGCTTTCTTTACATTTCTGATCCCCCATGGAAGTTCTTCGTGGTTGGTGATCATGTCTATATATATATATTTACGGCTTTTATATATATACCTGCTTACTGCTTTCATACAAATTGTGGTATCATGTGAGCCTAGGAATCATGTGATCACAGATTCATTCCATTGGATCGAGATTCGGTTCCCGTGATGGACATTTTCAGCTGTAAGCAGCTTGTAAATTATTCTGCGGTGTCTGAATTTTCTCAGATGGTTTCCATACCCACGAGGAAGTCGGCATTATTTTGTACATTATTTTCGTACGAATGCTTCGCAGCCGTCAAATAAAATCAACCAAGCCATGCATCTAATAAAATGGGAGTGCAAAAGGCCTCAATTACTATTTAGCATCAGGGTTTGAAAAATCTCTTTTATAAAACATCATTGCCATAACTTGCTAAAATTAAATTTTTACATAAATTTAAACCCTGCGTATATAGGTACGAACGAGGCCTCGTACCACTTTCAAATAACAGTACATTGACTCACACACACACACACATTCAGATAATAGTTTCTTGAAAAGAGGAAGTCACCGTGGTAACACGGATGTCGGGGGGTGCCTAACACCTTCTCCCCGCATAACCAAGCACCCGGACCCTAAACGAATCTCGGTTTCACCAACCCCTATAGCAGTGTCACATCACTGGGTCAATGTGCAAACCTTTTCTCGGTTGTGTTGGTACAACCATTTAAAAAACTAACTGGCGACTCTTAACAGTCCATAGTCGACATTATACATGTCGGACCTTTTTCACTTATTTTTTCAAACAAATCTCACCTAAAATGAGAACACCAAAGAACAAGTAACGGGAAGGGACATCTAAAAATCTCGACGTCGACACCATGTATTTGGCGACTCAGGATGGGTTATGTATACCTATTTTGGGGGCGTCGCCGGTTGTCTATTGTATTCTATCAGTTTTACACTATTGTAGGCTAACGATAATTTATTATGGATTATCTTAGTCATATTATTTTTTACTGAGCTAGTTGAGCTCACCCTTTGCTTTCATTGTTCTCTTCAAGAAATGAGAATATAGCGGGGAATGGAGTGACGGTCCGAGATGGTGGCTATAGTACTCCTCACTATTCTATAAAATAGTATGATAATAAATGTAATGAGGACTCCATTTGAGTTTGGATATTGTCTACGAGATAATATTCGTGTTAAAACTCTCAGCTATGTTTTGTCGTATTTTACACGACAGTTGTATAATTAAATTTGTATTTGAATTCTGTACCATGTATTTGGCGACTCAAAATAGATTGTGTATACCTATTTTGGGGGTGTCATACCAAACAACAGTACATCTATGCACTACGGGCCAAAGATGACTTTTATCACAATATAAGCATGAGGATGATGACAATTATATAAGCATCAATCAAACGAAATCAAGGATAAATATTAAAGATTTTTAATTTATTCAAAGTTTAAAATGTCCAAATTGTCAACATGACAACTGCTTTGTGGAGTAAAATTCAAGAATAATATTCATATATCAAAAATAATTTGGACAGAAAAGAAATCAATTTTTCGTGTGAATAGTACCCTGGCATGAAAAAATTAAATTTTAATAAGAATGTTCAGAAAAATATCCTTGTGAAATGATACTAGATGAAGCACAAATTTTAAGGATATTATACTAATTTCAATGAGTATAGAAGCAATACTTAACAAAATGACTGTAGAATTCAGAATCTGAAACGAAATAATATTATTTACATACTACAGAGTATGGAAGAAAATATTATTTCTTACGAATATTGAACAAAAATAATATCCCTAACCTTAAAAGGAGAGCATTTCTGACTGGTAGGGCGAAGATATTCTTAAAAAAAACTTGCATTATTTTCTACACTCAAAACTTCCTTAAACTCTAAAGAAATACGGTCAATATTATAGAAGAAGAATTATCTGATTTTGGTGTGATTTTCATTTCTAAACTAAGTGGGGAGTCCATATAATAAGCCAAATTTATAACAAATACTTCATAAAATCCCCTCTATTTATTTCAATTCACTTGGCTTCACAAAACACATTTTTAACAACAATTTTTCATTAATATTATAACTCACAATATTAATAACCAAATCATTCTCAGGAAATAGGGGGTTTTCCAATAATAATTTCTCCTTATTGGCGCGTAATTAGGTGACCAAACCTCTTTTCTCGACAGAACTTTCTAGACATTGTCAATAATACAAATAATAATATGAATAACTTTGTCGTCTTAATTATTGATTTAATAATATGAATAGTACCCCGACATGAAAAGATTAAATTTTAACAAGAATGCTTCAAAAAATATCATTGTAAAACGATAGTAGATGAAGCGCAAATTTCAAGGATATTCTACTAATTTCAAGGAGTATAGAAGCAATACTTAACAAAATGAGTGTAGTTTTCAGAATCTGAAACGAAATAATATTACTTACATACTACAGAGTATGGAAGAAAATATTATTTCTTACGAATATTGAATAAAAATAATATCCCTTACCTTAAAAAGAGAGTATTTCTGACTGGTTGAGCGGACATATTCTTGAAAAAAACTTATACTGTTTTCTACGCTCAAAACTTCCTTAAACTCAAAAAAGAAATACGCTCAATATTATAGAAGAAGAATTCTCTAATTCTGGTGTGATTTTCAATTCTAAACTAAACATCCTATTTATAGGAGAATGGCATGATATTATTTGAATTTAGAAAATCACGGGTGAACAGTGTAGAAATCACGGGCGCTCAACTGGTGAATTTTTTTAAAAAATTTTGATTTTACTATGCAGCATTATGCACGCACTATGCTGTATTATGCAATACTATGCAAATAAAATAAAATATATTTTATTTTATATAAAAAACAAAATTCATAAAATATATTTATATATACTCCTTTACCCTTACGGTAAAGGCACCCACAAATATATATATATATATATATATATATATATATATATATATATATATATATATGTATGTATAAGTAATAAGAAAATCTGAGATAACTTCTATTGACGATTTTGAAAAATTGGTAAGTGGGGGTCCATATAATAAGCTAAATTTACAACAAATACTTCAATAAAAAACCCCTCTATTTATCTCAATTCACTTGGCTTCACAAAACACATTTTTAATAACGTTTATCATTAATAGTATAACTCACAATATTAACAACCAGATCATTCCCAAGAAAGATGGGGCTTTCCGATAAGGATTTCTTCTTATTGGCGCGTAATTAGGTGACCAAACCTCTTTCCTCGACAGAACTTTCTAGACATCATCAATACTGCAAATAATAATATGAATAACTTAGTCGTCTCAATTATTAATTTAATAATATAAAATATTGTGACAATAATTGAATCAATAACGTGAGATACTATGCATCAATTACTGTGGCAATAATTGAATAAAACTGAGTGACTTCTCACGTAAGCATCAATAATCAAAGATACAGTACAATATCGGGTGCTACTATGCAACCGCGCGTATTACTGTACTTTTATCACCGGGTATTTCAATAGTTAACGGTAAAACTTTCGCCGTTATTTTTATAGAGAGATATTTCTGTCGTTTTCTAACTCCTACAGTAATTCCGTTGTGGGGTCCACCAATAATTGTGCCGCCGTACGAATATTTCCTGATAAAACGAATATTCTCCGACCAATCGAATATTTTATGACAACTTGCTTACTTTGCAAACTTTATAAATATCACCCACAACTATAACATTATATCAAATCCATACCTTATTATTCAAAAAAATATTTCGAGAAAATTAAATCTTTATTCATAAAAGTTGGGGTCTTACAACCTCCTATTCTTATGAAATTTGATCCTCAAAATTGGTGTAAGTACCTGATATGTCGAAGAGGTGAGGGTACCTTGATTTTATTTCAGATTCTAACTCACTGGTCATTTCCTCAATATCGTGGTTTCTCTACAAAACTTTGACTTGAGGTATAACCTTTGAGCATATAATATGTTCTTTCTTATCCAAGATTTTAATAAGTACCTCTTCATACGTTAAATCTTTCGATATCTCGTCTGGTTGTAATTCAATAATGTGGTTAAGGTCTTCCACATATTTACGTAACATAGATATATGAAAAATATTATGAACACGAGACATACTTGGCGGTAAGGTGAGTCTATAGGCCACAGTTCCTACTCGATCGAAGATTTTAAATGGGCAAATGAATCGAGATTGAGCTTTCCTCTATTTCCAAATCTCGTAACTCCTTTCCATGAAGCAACACGTAACAACACACGATCTCCAACATTGAATTCCACGTCCCTTCGATGAAGATCAACATAACTCTTTTGTCGATCTTGTGAGGTTTTTATACGTTGCCGGATCATTTGAATCTTTTTTGTTGTCATGCGTACCAATTCTGGTCCCAACAATATTGCTTCACCCACCTCATACCAGCATACTGGAGAACAACACTTGCGCCCATACAATGCCTCGAATAGAGTCATGCCTATACTTATTTGATAACTGTTGTTGTAGGATATTTCTACTAATGGCAAGAAATTGTCATAATTTCCTTTGAAGTCTAGGACACAGAGTCTTAATAAATCTTTAAGAGTTTGAATAGTCCTCTCCAACTGCCCGTCCGTTTGAGGATGATATGCCGAACTGAATCATAAATCTGTGCCTATAGCTTTTTACAAACTAACCCAAAATCGTGAAGTGAATCTTGGGTCTCGATCAAAAATTATGGATACTGGCATACCATGCAGTCTTACAATCTCAGTTATATATATACGAGCAAGATGTTCAAGTGAATAAGTTTCTCGTATAGGTAAGTAAAGAGGTAGGTTTTTAACCTACGATTTATGTTCGTTTAGCTTGTTATATTTGTTAGTTGTTGGTACTTTCATGTTACTTTTGATGGGTTTTATGCTTGTTGTAGGATAATCAATGTGCCTATCAGAATGCTAGCATTCGAAGGAGATTTCAAACAATTTCTAGATATTCTGCCTACATAGCACGGACCACGCTGTGATGTATAGTGAAGTAGCGCGGGGCGCGCTGGTTTGAGGGTTTTTCCTGGTATAATAGCGCGAGCCGCTCTATCGAAGAGTACTGTGTAACGCGGGGCGTGCTGCGTCGACATCAGTTCTGGGCGAGAAGTAATTTTATGCTGAAAAATGGGCATTTGTGGGAACTATTAATTCTTTATGTAATTTGATCATAATAGGATTGTGGGATGGATGTTATTTCATATTGTGGGAGTCCTTTATTAATGGTTGTTAGTATTGAAAAGGATTTGGATTTCTAATGGACTTTCTATGTGAGGAGTTAGAGTTGGATTAGGATTATGAAATGGAGCTGAGTTGAGACTACTCTTGTGCTAAGTGTTGAAATAAGGGGAGAGACAGACACGCATAAAAAAAAGAGGAGATTGAAGAGCACAAACTTGGAGGAACGAAGAAGAAGAATAATTTCATGAAGATTTCTGATTTGAAGGGCGAGAAGGGTGATGTATTACTATTCTTCTTAAATTTTAAATTGTGTAATTGGGATGATGTTTTCTTTTATTTATTCAGTATTTAATTCATTAGCTATGAACTAAATTACTTATTAGGATTATGGTCGATTCTTAAGTGAAACGATGATTTTGTAAACTTTGATTTCCAGTTCAATAAGCTATTTTCCAGTTTATCTATATTAATTTGAGCTTGAATGTATGGATTGCCTGATCAATAATTCTTTGTAGATTTGTATGGAATCGAGAGAGGATATTCAAATCTAGACTTAGTTAATATAGTGTGTGTTCATGAATTTTGTGAATAGCAGATTCTTGATGAATGTTAAGGTAGAGATATGCTTGACATCGCATGTAATCGGATAGAGAACTTAATCTTAACCCTTCATTGATTATAATTCACATAGAGATATAGGTTGTTAGTTGATTAAGGTGTTTAACGTGTTTCTATCTAATTTGTGAATTTAAGTTAATACGGTATTAGTGCATCGAGAGGTGGCTAGTACTACATTCGTGTTCTTGATTAATGAACTGGGATACTGAGTTGAATTGGAATAGAGGTGCAGAAATCAGAGTGAAGCTTAGGGTGAAATCATAAGTCTAATTCTCCATTAATTGTTTGAAATTCCAGATTTTGATATTTGTGGTTGTTTTGTGGTAGTTTATTTGTTGCTTAATTTAGTTTCTATAATTTTAATCATTGAGTTGAATAGTTTAATAAAATTAGGATTAATAGAAAATTGATAATTGTGAGGTGTTGAATTTCTTGTTAATTTGTCTCTGAGGGAACGATACTCTACTCATTACTATATTACTTGTTGACCACGTATACTTGCGTGTTGTGCATATATAGATTTTACCCAACAAGTTTTTTGGCGCCGTTGCCGGGGACAATTTAGTATAGATCTTAATATTTTTACAATATCTGTTTAATTAGTCCAGTTTTACTTAAACAATTTTTATTTTCGTTTTGTTCCTCTTATTTCAGGTTTTTGAAGTAGTTTATGCAAACTCGGTCCAAAAATTCAGACTTGCTTCCTTTTGAGGACGACATTGAGAGACGGTTTCAGAGGTTAAGTAAATGGATCTAGGAAACATGGGAAGATTTTGAAAATTCTATTAAAGAAGAGGCAATGGCAGCTGAAGATAAGAAAGCGTTAAGGGACTTCGCCACACCCAAGGTGACTGAACAGCAGTCAAGCATCACCAGGCCAGCAATTGCTGCAAATGCATTCGAAATCAAGCCTGGGATGATTCAGATGATCCAAAATTCAGTTCAGTTTAGGGGATTGGCAAATGACGATCTGAATGAACATCTAGTCAGCTTTCTGGAGATTTGCGTCACCTTCAGGTATAATGGGGTGTTGGATGATGCGGTAAGACTTCGCTTGTTCCCATTCACCTTACGGGACAAGGCGAAGAGTTGGTTACACTCTCTACCGCCGGGATCGATAACTACGTGGGAAGACTTAGCCTAGAAATTCCTTGCCAATTTTTTTCCACCGGCGAAAACTGCAAAAATGAGTAATGAGATAACAATGTTTGAGCTGCAACATGAGGAGTCACTATATAAGGCATGGGAGAGATATAAGGAGTTACTCAGAAAGTGCTCGCATCATGGATTGCCTAAGTGGTTGCAAATGAATACTTTCTATAATGGACTACATGGGAATCTCAGGACCAGTATTGATGCAGCGTCGGGTGGAGCATTCGTGGCAAAGAGTTATAAGGAGGCCTACAATTTGATTGAGACCATGGCGGCTAACAACTACCAGTGGCCCACAGCAAGAATGACACAGGCAAAGGCAGCTGGAGTGTTAGAAGTAGATGGCGTAACGGCAATACAAGCGCAGATTTCAGCACTGTCTAAGAAGTTGGATGCTATGTCGGGGACACAGACACAGTCACAGACACATGTACAACAGGTTGTGGTCGTATGTGAATTATGTGAGGGTGAGCATCCTACAGATTAATGCGCAATCAACCCAGCATCAGTGCAATTCGTGGGTAGCTACAACAGGATTCCACAGAATTTGTACCAGAATAATTACAACCAAGGGAATAGGAATCACCCATATTTCTCATGGAGCAATAATCAGCAACATCAAGCTCCACGACCATCATATGCCCCTGGTTTTTAGAATCACCAATGTAACGAATGAGTGGTTTGAGTTGTGATTCTGAGGACAAAATCCTTGTAAGGAGGGAATGATGTAACAATCCAGATTTTTAATTATAATATTTAAATATTTATTGAATTATATAAATATTTAACGGATGTGTTTATCATTGAAAACAGTGGCATTAATAGAGGAGTGTAGTGCGGTGTTACAACAGAAGTTGCCACCAAAGCTGAAAGACCCGGGGAGTTTCACTATTCCATGCACGATCAGGAACATGTCGTTTAATAAGTGTTTATGTGATTTGGAGGTGAGTGTGAACCTTATACCATTGTCAGTATACACAGAATTGGGTTTGCTCGCGCCAAAGCCTACGAATATTTCATTACAGTTGGCGGATAGGTTAGTCACATATCCGAGAGGCATATTAGAGGACATATTGGTTAAAGTGGATAAGTTTATATTCCTTGCAGATTTTATTATTCTAGATTTTGAGGACGACAAGAACGTCCCGATTATCCTAGGGAGACCTTTCTTGGCTACGGGTAGGACACTCATCAACGTACAAAAAGGTGAACTTACTATGAGGGTCCAAGATCAGGAAATCAAATTTAACGTGTTTAAGGCCATGAAATTCCTTACGGACGAGGAAGAATGTTTCAGGATGGATATAATTGAGCAGATTATCAGTGAAGACATGGGCAAAAGTCTGGTCAACGATCCATTAGAAACAACATTATTAGGGGATAAAGAGTTCGATGACCCAAAATTTGTGGACTACTTACAGATGTTAAATTTATTGCCACGAGTTTGCCACTTCAGAGCACCATTTGAACCATTGCATACGGAGGAGAAAGCCACAGCAAGGATGAAACCATCATTGGAGGAGCCACCAACTCTGGAACTTAAGCCATTTCGTAGACACCTCAGGTATGCGTATTTGGGCAATTCAAATTCTTTACCTGTGATTATTTCTGCTGCATTTAACGATTTGTAGGAAGAAAAGTTGTTGAGGGTGCTTAGGGAACATAAATCAGCGATAGGATGGACGATAGCTGATATCAAGGGAATCAACCCTTCGTTTTGCATGCACAAGATTCTAATGGAAGACAATGCAAAACCGATGGTGGAGCAACAATGACGACTTAACCCAATTATGAAGGAAGTGGTAAAGAAGGAAATTCTAAAATTGTTGGATGCCGGTATCATTTATCTAATTTCTGACAGTAAGTGAGTTAGTCCGGTTCAGTGTATGCCGAAAAAGGGGGGAATGACAATGGTACAAAATGAGGATAACGAGTTAATTTCGATAAGAACAGTGACAGGTTGGAGGGTGTGCATGGATTATAGGAAGTTGAATAAGGCAACCCTAAAAGATCATTTTTCGCTGCCATTTATCGATCAAATGTTGGATAGATTAGCGGGACATGAATACTACTGTTTATTGGATGGATACTCAGGCTATAACCATATCGTCATCGTTCCTGAGGATCAACAGAAGACTACATTTACGTGCCCTTACAGCACATTCATGTTCAGGAGAATGTCATTCGGGTTATGTAATGCACCTGCTACCTTTCAACGGTGTATGATGGCCATCTTCTCAGACATGGTGGAGAAAAACGTGGAAGTCTTCATGGACAATTTTTCTGTCTATGGAGACAATTTTGATACTTGCCTAGGGAATTTGGTAATGGTGTTACAGCGATGCAAAGATACGAACCTTGTACTTAACTGGGAAAAATGCCACTTCATGGTTGAGGAGGGCATAATTTTGGCCCATAATGTATCAGCTCAAGGACTGGAAGTTGACAAGGCTAAGCTAGAAACAATAGAGAAACTGCCTCCACCAAGCTCAGTAAAGGGAATTAGAAGTTTTCTGGGACATGCTGGGTTCTACAGAAGATTCATAAAGGACTTCTCTAAAATTGCAAAACCTTTGTGCAGTCTTTTAGAGAAGGACTCTGTTTTCAATTTTGATGAGGAATGTAAGTTGGCCTTCGAGTTGTTGAAGAAGAAGTTAACTACAGCCCCCGTGATCGTCGCACCAAATTAGAATATGCCTTTCGAGTTGATGTGTGATGTAAGCAACTATGCAGTTGGGGCTGTGTTGGGACAACGTCGAGAGAAGGTATTTCACGCTATATATTATGCAAGCAAGACACTCACAGAGACTCAAATGAATTATACAACTACGGAAAAGGATTTGCTTGCAGTGGTGTATGTGTTTGACAAATTCCAGGCATACTTGATCGGGACTAAGGTGATAGTCTACACGGATCATTCGGCTATTTGGTATCCAATTGCGAAAAAAGATGATAAACCACGCCTTATCTGATGGATTCTCTTTCTTCAAGAGTTTGTTCTAGAAATAAAGGATAGAAAGGGGACGGAGAATCAAGTCGCCAATCATTTGTCTAGGCTAGAAAATTCGGGTAAACAAGAAGAGGACAAGTGCGTCATCAACAAGTCATTCCCGGATGAGCAACTGTTTGGTTTAAATTCAGAATTTCCATGGTACGCAGACTTGGCGAACTATCTAGTGAGCAACATGCTCCCCCCTGATCTTACACGACAACAGAAAAAGAAGTTCCTCCATGACGTCAAGTGGTATATGTGGGACGAGCCATATCTATTCAAACAATGCGCTGATAAGATGATTAGAAGGTGTGTGCCTTACAACGAGGTGCATAGTATACTGCATGAATGCCACTCGTTGGCGTACGGGGCACACTATGGTAGTGAGAGGACAGTATCAAAGGTGCTTCAAGCCGAGTTCTATTGGCCTACACTATTAAAGGACGCCCATCAATTTGTCAAAACATGTTATAGATGTCAACGGGTGGGCAACATTTTGAAAAAGAATGAGATGCCTCTACAAACAATTCTTGAAGTTGAAATTTTCGATGTATGGGGCATCGATTTCATGGGTCCATTCCCTTCCTCATTTTCCAATCAGTACATTCTGCTTGGGATGGATTATGTGTCAAAGTGGGTTGAAGCAGTAGCACTATCGACTAACGATGCCAAGGTGGTTCTCAAATTCTTACAGAAAAATATTTTTACGAGGTTTGGCACGCCGAGAGCCATTAAAGTGATGACGGTAGTCACTTCTACACCAAAATGTTTACAGCTCTATTGAAAAAGTATGGGGTTAACCACAAGGTAGCAACGACTTATCATCCCCAAACCAGTGGGCAGGCTGAGGTGTCGAACATGGAAGTCAAGAAAATTTTGGAAAAAGTGGTGAACCCGAATCGAAAGGATTGGTCACTCCGGTTGGATGATGCATTATGGGCATACCGAACTGCGTATAAGACATTAATCGGGATGTCACCATATCAACTACTGTACGAAAAAGCTAGTCACCTACCAGTCGAGCTACAACACAAGGCCTACTGGGCAATTCAGAAACTAAACTTTGATCAAGCAGTTGTGGGTGAAAAGAGTCTATTCCAACTAAATGAGCTCGATGAATTCCGACTTCAGGCATACGAGAACGCTAAACTATACAAGGAAAATGTCAAGAAATGGCACGAGAAGAAAATTATGCACCAAACGCTTGAGCCGGGACAATTAGTACTACTTTTCAACTCACGATTGAGGTTGTTCCCAGGAAGCATAAGTCAAGGTGGTCGAGACCATTCACCATCAAAACAGTGTTCCCACATGGCGCCATCGAACTCTACAGTCAAAATCCATTGGAGACGTTCAAGTTTAATAGTCAACGGATAAAGCATTACTGGGGTGGAGATTCAAACTGGGATGCCGTCAACATTACCCTCGCTGATGCACAGTGATATAAGACGCACCGTCGGGCTTACCACGTTAAAACTAGCGCTACTTGGGAGGCAACCCAAGCTCTAAACTCTTTTTCCTTTAATTTTTCTTTATATTGTAGTTATAATCTAGTAAATATGAAGCTTTTATAGAAGTTTGACTTCAGGTCTGAATGATGCGCAGGTTGAAGGAGGAAAACAGAACCAAGAAGTCACTGACCTCATAGCACGGGCCGTGCTGCCCAAGGCATAGGCCCAGTGTGGGGCGCGCTACAACCCCAGCCCCTTCCTGCCATGCCAGTGCAGACCGCGCCTCTTCGCCGATTTCACAGCGCTGGGCGCGCTATAGTTCCTCTGCCCACTGACTCCTTAGCACGGACAACGCTATCCAAGAGCTATACTCAGCACGGGGCGCGCTAGCATGCTAGCACCTTCTGACCCCTTAGTGCGCAGCGCGCTATCTTCAGCTTCTCCACAGCGCAGGCTGCGCTGCTCGTAAAACCCAGGTGCCTACTTGCTGTAATTGTCGTGGCCTAAGCCATATCCCCCCCCCCCCACTTCTCATTTCCTTCGTCAAATCAACTTCCCCAATTCTCCTACACCCTTTACACTTCCCACAACTCCATAACTCCTATACTAATGCCACTACCCCATCACTCCTTCTCCATTTCAACTTCTAGTCACATTAAACCCATACACCTTCCATCTCCCAACCCACGTTGGATTTCCATTCCGTATATGAACTCCACCTATACATATAATTCAGTTCATATCAGACAAACACACTACACTCCAATCCTACATCTAATTCATACCTTGCACAAATTCTATCAATTGGGGGCACCGTTACATAGAGGACAACACAATTTATTCAAGGTAAGTACAACTCGATTCTTGCTCAATCGTCTTCTCTGTTATTGATAGCAAGTAAGTCAAACACATTGGATATTTGGTGCCCAAGGATTGTGTATTTGTTTTCACAATTTGGCTAGCAAGATAACACCAAGTAAGCTATTTTGGGCGAAAAACTCAGTCTGCTCGCCAACTGTTTGATTAAAGTCCTGAACCAAGTTTCAAGCCACCACACCATCAAAATCACCATGTCTTCCCACAAAAGACAATGCCCATCCACCTCCACTGCTCGGCCTCAATATGATCATACAAGGTTTATTAGTGAAAGGGCAGCAGAACGATTCAATTCATCTATTGATAAGAAAACTTTGGTGCTCAAACGTGGATTGAAGCCGGATGCCAATTTGGATGGCGACATGGCGTTGCAAATTGTTGAGCGAAATTGGTTTCAGTTAGTCGAACAACCACTTCTAGCGGCAATCAACCTAGTGAAATAATTTTACGCCAATGCAATGGAACATGTCAATCACGTAGTCATGGTTCGGGGTAAACAAGTGGCGTTTCATGCCGATGCTATCAACGAGTATTTTGGGTTAGAGGCACCACACACTGACCGATATGAAGATGGTTTTCCCGAGTTAGATGAGTTAATTGTCAGATTATGTAAACCAGGAACGCAATGGGTAATTCAAGCCGGAACGAATGAAAAGATAAGTTTTCCCCACTCCGCACTTAGTCGGTATGGAAAAGCTTGGTATGCATTTATGTGTGCCCATTTAATGCCCACTCGCCATTAAAATGATGTAACTAAGGCACGGGCTTGGCTATTGTAAGGGATTGTTCATCACCATTTTCGTGTAAACAACTCTATTACATTCTACAATGTCGATGTGGGGGATTATATTCAAGACACTACAAGAAAAATGTTTATCAGCGACCGCTCATCAGCGACCGTATATAGTCACAGATAGATATCAGCGACCGCATACGGTCGCTAATCGGCGTCGCACAAAATCTGGTCGCTACGGAGCGCATCAGCGACCACTATTAGCGACCGCTATATCTGCGACCGAAATGATAAATTCGGTCGCTGAGCTGAGTCAGCATGGACTATGAACATAGCTGACGTGGTCCATGTGTCAGCGACCGGATGCGGTCGCTGATAGTCTCAAATATTAGATCGGTCGCTAATAAGTATCAGCGACCACATGCGGTCGCTGATATGAAAAAAAATAAACAGATTTTTGTTGTTTTGAAAAATTCCCAAAAACCTGTACCTGTTTTGTACCTGCTTTATCCCAACCCACATACACAACAAGATAAGCAGCATACACAATAAAATAAACATCAATTGTACCCACCAACACATACACCAAACTAGTTTCAAAACTAGTTTAAATAACATAACTGAATATACAAGTTATGAACATTCAATAAGTTACAAAAGTGATATATATATATATATATATATATATATATATATATATATATATATATATATATATATAAAGCAGGTACGTCAAGCATCATCGCCTCCTTGATCACCCTGTAATTAACAAAAATAATAAAATAAATTACAAATATATACTAACTATGTTAATATTGGTATATTACGACAATATATACAACAAATTGATTGTATACCTCGTCGCTATCCCCATGCTGTGATGCTGCTGCCGCCGCCACTGTTTTAGCTAACTCCTCAGGATCCAGAGCCCCCAGATGCCCGCCCAGTATCGTCAGAAGATTTCAATCTTGACATATAGCTCTAACACAGTCAGCCGGAGTATGAACAGCTGGATGGCTCGATGACTGTGTAGACTGGGTAGAAGAGCAGCCTGAGCCACTGAAGGATGGGCGTCGTCGTTGTCCTTGACCTTTAATGTAGTTCTTCTTCACAACAGACGCCCTCACCCACAACTCTTGATCAATAGACGGACGTGGAGTGCCTTCAGGATATCGTTCATTCAATAAACGCTTATAAGTGTCCTGTCATCATGTTAACAATTAAATAGTGAAAAATAAATTAATTCTGTAAGCATTGATAAACAAGATCAAGTTGTTAAAATTTATTACCGCTATCTGGATAGCCTCAGGCAGACCATCACGAGTGGCCACGTACACATCCAGCCAATGGATAGGTGTACCTTGAGACTGAGATTCCTATACAAAAAAAAGCATAATATTACTAAGTAAAAATGTGATATATTTTCTACAATTCATGATTTTAAACATATTAAAACTTGTAATTAAATATGTACTGGGGCAGTGATATGCTGCAACTGTGAAATACTACCGCCCTTGTATGTCCCTTTAGCCTTTTTGCCTTCGGGTACACCCGATGATCTGTTACTGGCGGCAGTCTTTCATCTTTTCACCCAGCTCTCAGCCCTCCATTGAGCACACATCTCAGCCCATATGGCCTGGGTGCACCAGCAGGGACTATGCTCGTGCATGTAATCTTCTCCCTGGCCTGGATGGTCGATCTCTGCATTGTGAAGGGCTTTTTGTCTTTCTTTATTCAAATTGTCTTTGGTGTGGACCGCGCACTTCTGCCAAAATAATGTCTGTATCACTGAAGCCTGCGCGTCCTCCCATTTATACCGTTTCTGCAAATAAAACAACAATAAAAACATTACTAAATAATTATCCTTCGAATACTAAATAATTATCCTTTGTCATAATTAAAAAAACATACCTGAAATTCTGCCCAAACAGCATCCTTGTGGGCGATAGGTGTGCTCGCCAACGTAATCACAGGTGTAGGTCAATTCTATAAACACAGTTGTGATATACACTTGACGATCTTATTATCTGAAAAATCACTATAATATACAACATCAATTAGCATATATTAAAGCAAATTATATCTAAGTTATAATACTTATGAACATTTTTCAAACTTATACTTAAAAAAAATTCGCCAGAGTCTCCCCTGTAATATAGACTAGCCACATGCACGACGACATGCATATATGGACATTTCTAGGCAAACTTTCAATACAATATATAAGACCAAAACAATAACGATTGAATGCAAATTAAAGCAGTAAAAAATTCAAACCCATAAACATTACCAATATAATATCAATCAAAACATTACCAATATACAATAAATGGAATCTTAAATGATATATGCGGGACGTACGTGCTATTCGGAGGAGGCCGAATCTGAATAAGAATCCGATCATCTGGATTACTAGGGGCCTTGGGCACATGATTAGGCCCCCTACCCAAGCCGTGCTTTTTTTGCGCTGCTTCAGAAGCCATCTGACAATAAACATGTATATATGAGTCATGTTACTATGAGTCATGTTTGATTACATGTATATATGACAATAAACATGACAGGGATATAAACATGTATATATATGAATATAAAATGACAATAAACAAAAGTTACATTTAAATAGTTTAGTACATAAACATGCATGACAGTGATATAAACATGTATATATATGAATATAAAAAAGTGTAATGCTAAACATACATTTCAAGTGTCAGTGTCTGATTCAGAATCAATTTGTATACGTGTTGCAGATTCATAACCATCATCTGCTTCAGATTCAGTGTCAGATTCAGTCAATAACTCTTCCTCCTCAGTATCAATGTCATCTGACACAAGTATTGATTCAGGATCTAATTCATGTGGTTCATCTCCACCATCTAACTGGATTACTTCATTGTCGTCCTCCACATTTATTATAGTTTGACTATGAAGCATCTGCTCTTGGTAAATCTCCCCATCAACTAATTCTACACGACTACGCGCGGGAGTATGAATTATAACTTGCCAATCTGTAGGCAGTCTATCCCTTTTCCTAACAGGACTAGGAGTGTAGTATACTTGTACTGTTTGAGTTGGTAAAACAAACGGTTCATTGGAGTACGCAGACCTATGGAGGTCAATATCGACGATTCCATGTCTGTCAACACGTATCCCTTTTTCTGAATCAAACCAACGGCACTTGAACAAGTGAATATGACCCCCGTAAGTGCCCTTGTACGACAACTCTACGATTTCCTCCAACTCCCCATAAAAGGCACGACCAAGCTCATTGTAATAATCTCCTTGGACACACACTCCAGAGTTCGTTGTTCTTTTACCGCACCCATATGCCTTTGTGTGAAATTCACAACCATTTATTTTGTAACCATTGCGGCTGACTTGGTCCCTGTCTGGTCCCATAGCTAGGACATGTACATTAGCCGGAATCGTTGATACCTCAGTAAAAGCCTACAAAAACTCCATCTTATTAAATGAAGTCATAGTTAAAAACTGAACTACGTGCTTAAAAATTGAACTTACTTTGTCCTTTAGCCAAAGTGCAAAGTTTTTATCCCGATTAATTTGAATATCTTTATCAGTTATGCCGGGATGCTTCACTTTTAACTCGTCATCGTACAATCTATACCATGTTATAAAAATTAACATATTGGAATAAATTTTCAACTTAAAAGATAAATTATCAAGTTTACATGTGTACCTCACAAATTCATCAATCTCTTAGCAATTGAGAAGAATGTAAGTATATGCAGCATGTAATTCTTGCTCAGAGAGGAATATGCGCTTCCCTTTTCCATAAGCGCGGCCCGATAGACCAAATACAGAGAGCCGGCCATTTAGTTCAACATTTCCCCTATCATCATGTCTCGATACTCGATTGGCCTTTGTCAAGATTTCGTCTGGAAAATAGTCTAAGACAAACGTAGATATCTCATCGAAACTGTATGCCTCGCATATCGACCCCTCGACATAAGCTCTATTCTTCACCTTCCTCTTAAGGTTTCCTATCACCCTTTCGAAAGGGTACATCCATCTATATTGAACTGGACCCCCAACACGAGCTTCATAGGGAAGATGGATTTGCAAATGCTCCATGGAGTCAAAAAAACCAGGTGGGAATATTTTTTCCAATTTACACGTGATCTCTATGATGTTCTTCTCAAGTACAGACATGTCCTTCTCATTTAATGATTTTGAATATAAGTCTTTGAAGAAACGACTAAGATCCGTCAAAGCATCCCATATTGGTTTATCAAGCAAATCCCGGAATGCTATAGGCATGAGTCTCTCCATGAACACATGACAGTCATGACTCTTCATCCCTTGTAATTTCCCACCCGTAACGCACCTTGCAATGTTTGACGCATATCCATCTGGTAGTTTCAAAGACTTAACCCATGTGCACACATCTTCAACTTGCTTTTTAGACAATGTGTACCTTGCATGCGGTTTGACAATCTTACCATTAGGAGATTCATAAAGTTCTAATCTGGGACGCTTACAAATATCTTTCATGTCCAAACGTGCCTTATCGTTATCTTTTGTCTTCCCCGTAACATTCATCACAGTATTAAACACATTGCCAAACACATTCTTCTCAATATGCATCACATCTAGATTATGACGAATCAAATTTGTAGACCAATAAGGCAATTCCCAAAAGATACTTCTCCGAACCCAGTTATGAGATTCGCCAAACCTATTGATTATGTTTGTGGCATCAACCTTACCAAATGAGATAACCAGCAATCTCATCATACGATCTCGCATCTCCATTCCCAACAATCGCGGTGCAGGCATATCATTGTCTACTTTCCCTTTCCTGAAGTGTTCTCTATTTCTTCGAAACGAGTGATCTACCGGTAAGAACCGACGATGACAGTCAAACCAACAAGGCTTTCGACCTTTTGATAGATTAAACGACTTTGTAAGCTCCATACAATACGGACAAGCCAACTTCCCATGTGTACTCCATCCAGCTAACATACCATAAGCTGGGAAGTCACTTATAGTCCACATAACCGCTGCCCTAAGGTTAAAATTTGTTTTCGTTGCAACATCCCAAGTCTGTACTCCATCCTCCCACAATACCTTCAACTCGTCTATAAGAGGTCTCAAGTAAACATCTAAGTTCTTTCCAGGACTCTTAGGACCAGGAACCACGAGTGAAAGAAACAAGTATGGCTGTTTCATACACATCCAAGGAGGCAAGTTGTACGGAGTAACAATCACAGGCCAACATGAGTATGGAACAACTGAGTGGCCAAACGAATTGAAACCATCGGTGGACAATCCAAGCCTCACATTTCTAGGTTCCAATACAAACCCAGGATGTGCTATGTTGAAATCTTTCCGAGCCTGCCCATCTGCGGGATGATTTAGTTCTCCATCTTTAGCTGGAGATTTCGTATGCCAACTCATATGTTCAGCTGTTCTTGAAGACATGTACAATCTTTTTAGCTGATGTGTTATTGGAAAATATCTTAGAATCTTAAATGGTATACTTGATTTTTTTGTAGTCACACCCTCTTTATTAGGCCTAAACCGATCATGACTGCAAAACGTGCACCTTATCATCTGTTCATTTTCCTTATAAAACAACATGCAATCGTTGGGACATGCATCGATCTTTTGGTATCCAAGACCCAACTTCTTCACCATTTTCTTACAAAAATAATAGTTATCAGGCAATTTCTCACCGTCAGGCAACATACTCTTAATAGCCTTCAAGAGCGACTCAAAACACTCATGACTCATGCTGTGATCAGCCTTGATGTTAAGTAATGTCGCCACTGCCGACAATGTAGTGTGTTTGGTGCAACCATGCCACAATGGCTCGCTACCCTCGTCTAACAACTTAAAGAAGTCTTTGGCATCAGAATTCATAGGTTGTTCTCTGCCTTGTTCCCAATCAAAATCTGGCCCTGCAATATCATGAACCATTTCATTCATACGATGAGTACTACTGCCCGAATTGTGTACTTCTGTGATGCCACCACCTCTTCTCTGTCCATGTGCCCACCAGCATTCTTCGTAATTTCTCATGAACCCATAAACAAGTAAATGATAGCTTATCACGTCTCTGTCCATATAATTTACATTCTTACACTTCAAACATGGACATCGTATCTGTAACTTACCATTCATACATTCCAGGTGACTATACGCATAATCCAAAAACACTTGGCAACCAGCTCTAAATTCAGCTGTAGCACCTATCTGGGCACTTGACTTTCGTCGTGCCATCCAACTACGGTCTGAATAGAGGTCCATGATTCCACGGTACCTATGTTAACATGAATTATTGTATTCCCTTGTTAGAGATTTACAATTCAGCTCAATCCCATTTATGATGCTTATAAATACATATACATGTATATGTACATATATAACATGAGTGTGCATCATATATGATTATTCGGGAATTGAACAAGGATACATTCCAAAACAACCTAAAGACAATAGATTCCTAGGGGTAGAATATGAATCATTGCATCATGCATGGTCTGCATATGATAGGACATTAGGTGATGAAAATATCTTGATGGTCAAGTTTGAAGAACAACCAATGGAATTTGAAATGTGTTCTAGAAACTATAACGATGCGTATATCAAGATTGCAGAAGAAGGCATACTATTAGCCCCTGTGAATACGAATGCATATATGGCCATTTGACTTATATATGAAGATTTAGACAAGTATGTCTTCTCGACTGTGAATTATGGATAAACTTCTTTGAACCTTCTTCTTGATTGAATTATGGATAAACTTAATTCCTAGTTATGTTTTATGTCATACTCATGTTCAAGTTATTAGATTGGTATAAGTATGATCATATATTGCAATCAAGGTTTTGGGTTAAGCCCTAAAGTTCAAGTTATATAGCCATTTGACTTATATATGAAAAAATTTCGGCAGAATCTTTTCCTATAATATGGACTATCCACATGCACGTGGGCATGCATACTTGACCAATTTCAGGGCATAATTTAGGAGAATCTAATATTAGTAACAACAATAAGAAGCCCAAAAATTGTCCCAATTTTAGTAATATCAACAACAATTTATCTAAATTTCAGCAACAATATATTCAGCAGTAATGTTATATTAAAATTTTTTCCAAATTTCAGCAACTGTTATTCAGTAATAAAAAATTATCCAACTTTAGATAATCTCATATTAAAACATGAAACCTAATCATGCATGTTCCCAAATTATTCTTCTGGTGTAAAGTGTGTGTATATACTTACAAAATTATACATATATGATGTATGTGTGTATATATATACATATAGGTATCAATTAACTCATAAAAGAATCTCTCTTTTTTAAATTCATTGATTATCCCAAAAGTTTCATACCCATTAAGGTTCTACCCATTTTGAACAAGACACTGTAAATTAAACTGGATTTTCAGTCAAACCCATTTGGATTTTCAATCAAACTCAAATTAAACCCAAAAAATTCAAGAAAATGGCATCTAGAAGCAGAACATCAACACATTCACATCTTCAGAAAAACAAATCATGCCCATTCAATCAACAATAATAGAAAAATAGTTTAATTTAGGGATTAATTAAAGGTGTTACCGGCGGTGGTGAAGGCGTCGACCGGTGATGTCGGTGGTGAAGGCGTCGGCGGTAGCGGCAGTTTTCCTCCCTTTTCTCTTCTCCTCCTACTCCCTCTTCTCCCTCTCGTCAGTGTCTCCCCCTCTTTTTTTTCTTCAGTACTGATCGAGCGAACTGCTGAACTTGATTAAGTTCATGAGAATCAACGACCGCCATCAGCGACCGCATGCGGTCGCTAATATTTAATGACGTGGACATATCAGCGACCGACCGTGGTCGCTAACAGAGAGTGGTCGCCCCGCTAAAGTTTCACACCAAATTCTAGGAGGGAAATTCATATCAGCGACCGAACAGCGACCGCATGCGGTCGCTGATATGAACTAGCGACTAGAATCCTATCGGTCGCAGATAGCAGTCGCTATTACTATTATCAGCGACCGAATACGGCGGTCGCTGATATTATTGGTCGCAGATGGCTCTTTTACTTGTAGTGAGAGTCCATTGACCGGGGGTGCTACGAGGGAGTACTACGGGATGTTTACTGTATGGGTTCTTAATCACTGATCTGTGCCGTAAAGTTGGAGTGCTGTGGCAACCTTCCGAGCTTATCCAACAACTGATGGCTATTGATCATGCCACAATTGAGAGGTACAAGGCATGGGATGGGGCGAGATCACATCCACGTGGAGAAGGCTATATTATGATCCGACAGCCCTCACCACCAGTTAGAGCAGAATCCAGGCAAGAGCAACCACCTCGGGCTTCACGGAATCAATTTATGTGGTTGGCCCAGCGTCAAGATCTAATGCATCAGTACAATGCCAATGCATTCAACATGCTTGCTGATGCGTTTTCCCGTTGCAATCCAACTGCACCTCTGGTGGTCATGCCCATTCCTCCTAACATGCTTGCGTATCCTCCGTCGGACGACGACCAGTAACTCTTTCTCAGGGAAGTCCTCATACTTTTATTTGATTTATTTTGACGTAATGAGGACATTACTTGGGTTAAGTTTGGGGGATTATGTTTCTGCTTGGTTATTTAGTATAAATTTTCAAGAATCATGTTAGACAGTGTAGATAATAAATTACTGAGTCTTTATAATTATCTAAAAAAATAAAATAAAATATTTTGCATGTAGTTTGCATGAATCCAGTTATTAGATTGTATACGTTGATTCTTGGCCAATGATGAAATTAAAATTACGTAGACAAGTACATTACTAAGTATGCGAACCTTGATGTAGTTTCTGTTATGATTTGGATCTTTTTCTGTTTGAAACTGGAATAATAAGGATAGCACAGTAAAAATAACTTGTTGATTGATTGAGTTTAAATTGATACATAATGGGACTCTAAAGGATAATACTAGTTTGAATGAAAGAATGACAATAATAAGTAGTGATGGCTAAAGTTAGACAAGAACCTAAGTTTGGGAGAATATTTGGGGTATATAAGCTATAAAAAAAAGTATGAATAAACACCATGGCGTGCTTGTCTAGTTTTGTGGCCTTTGTTACTTGAGTAAGTAAGCCCGAGGGGATTGTCTTTACACCTAGCGCCCTAAGGTCTTAACGGTCTGGGAGTCGTTGGTCGAAAGCTCGTTAAGACAGCATTGAAAAGCCTAAGGGAATAAGACACTGCATAGCTATGTGTATAAAAAAAATTGGAAATAAAAGTAAAAAGCCCCCGTAGATAAAAAATAAAGCATAAGTATCCCATGTTAACCCTCGATATTGGTAATTATTTGATTTTAGTTGGATCTAGCTTGTTTTTGGGATTTCTTGAGTTTACACTCTATGATGTCTTCAAAGAGACTTATTATGTGCTAAATTTGATTGTACATCAGTTAACATTGTTCTGGAGCACACACACACTATACTAGTGATAACAGTTTAAGATGTAAGGATTGATAAGAAATTGCGGATTGGTTTTGATATGAAGTTTGACATGTTTATGTAGTTTTTTTGAGGCCATATAAGTAAACTATATGTAATGTCTTAATACTAGATTCGCAGTTTTTAGTTGTTGGTGCATTGCATTGCATTTTGCTTGAGGACAAGCAATGTTCAAGTTTGAAGGGATTTGATGAGTAGGTTTTTAACCTATGATTTATGTACGTTTAGCTTGGTATATTGTTAGTTGTTGGTACTTTCATGTTACTGTTGATGGGTTTTATACTTGTTGTAGGATAATCAACGTGCCAATCAGAATGCTAGCATTCGAAGGAGATTTCAAGCAATTTTTGGATATTCTGCCTATATAGCGCGGACCGCGCTGTGATGTATAGTGAAGTAGCGCGGGGCGCACTGGTTTGCGGGTTTTTCCTGGTACAGTAGCGCAAGCCGCGCTGTCGAAGAGTACTGTGTAGCGTGGGGCGTGCTGCTTCGGCATCAGTTCTGGGTGAGAAGTAATTTTGTGCTGAAAAATGGGCATTTATGAGAGCTATTAATTCTTTATGTAATGTGAGCATAATAGGATTGTGGGATGGATGTTATTTCATATTGTGGGAGTCCTTTATTAATGGTTGTTAGTATTGAAAAGGATTTGGATTTCTAATGGACTTTCTATGTGAGGAGTTAGAGTTGGATTAGGATTATGATATGGAGCTGAGTTGAGACTACTCTTATGCTAAGTGTTGAAATAAGGGGAGAGACAGACACACTTGAAAAAAAAAAGGAGATTGAAGAGCACAAACTTGGAGGAACGAAGAAGAAGAATAATTTCACGAAGATTTCAAATTTGAAGGGCGAGAAGGGTGGTGTATTACTATTCTTCTTAAATTTTAAATTGTGTAATTGGGATGATGTTTTCTTTTATTTATTCAGTATTTAATTCAATAGCTATGAACTAAATTATTTATTAGGCTTATGGTCGATCATTAAGTGAAACGATGATTTTGTAAACTTTGATTTCCAGTTCAATAAGCTATTTTCCAGTTTATCTATATTAATTTGAGCTTGAATGTATGAATTGCCTTATCAATAATTCTTTGTGGATTTGTATGGAATCGAGAGAGGATATTTGAATCTAGACTTAGTTAATATAGCGTGTGTTCATGAATTTTATGAGTAGCAGATTCTTGATGAATGCTAAAGTAGAGATATGCTTGACATCACATGTAATCGGATAGAGAACTTAATCTTAACCCTTCTTTGATTATAATTCACATAGAGATATAGTGAGTTAGTTGATTAAGATGTTTAACTTGTTTCTATCTAATTTATGGATTTAAGTTAATACGGTATTAGTGCATTGAGAGGTGGCTAATACTACATTTGTGTTCTTGATTAATGAAATGGGATAGTGGGTTGAATTAGAATTGAGGTGTAGAAATCAGAGTGAAGCTTAGGGTGAAATCATAAGTCTAATTCTCTATTAATTGTTTAAAATTTCAGATTTTGATATTTATGGTTGTCTTGTGGTAGTTTATTTGTTGCTTAATTTAGTTTCTATAATTTTAATCATTGAGTTGAATAGTTTAATAAATTAGGATTAATAGGAAATTGATAATTGTGAGGTGTTGAATTTCTTGTTAATTTATCTCTGAGGGAACGATACTCTACTCATTACTATATTACTTATTCACCATGTATACTTGCGTGTTGTGCGTATATAGATTTTACCCAGCTGTAAGAAATGAGCAGACTTGGTTAATCTATCAACAATAACCCAAATTACATCCATGCCTTGAGAAACCTTGGGAAGACCAGTAACAAAATCTATGGTAATGTGCTCCCACTTCTATTCTGGAATTTCAAGTGGTTGCAATGGACCTTTTGGCACTTGATGCTCCGCCTTGACACGTTAACAAGTTAAACATCATGAGATAAACTCTGATATCTCTCTCTTCATATTGCTCCACTAAAATGTATATCGAAGATCATGATACATTTTGGTACTCTCAGGATGGATTGAAAATGGTGTGTTGTGCGCTTCCATCATGATTTTATACTTAAAGTCAGAGTCGTTAGGAACACAGAGTCTGGAGTTAACTCGAAGTATTCCTTCTTTATCGATTCTTGCTTCCGAAATAGCACCTTCTTACACTTTCTTCTTCATATGCATCAGCTCCAGGTCTATAGCTTGAGCAGCTTTAACTTTATCGATTATAGTCGGTTCTACTCGTATATTTGTCATCATCACGTGGGTCGCTAGAGTCTTTAACTCTATCTCCATCCTTTGTAAGTCATACAAAATGGGCCTTTACGTTGACAATATCGCGCTCGTACCCGCATTTGATCTTCTACTCAATGCGTTAGCTACTACGTTTGCTTTTCTAAGATGGTATTGAATGGTATGATCGTAATCTTTCAATAGCTTGAGCCAACGTTGTTGTCACGTGTTTAGTTCCTTTTGAGTGAAGAAATATTTGAGGCTTTTATGATCCGTATAGATCTCCACTTTCTCCCCATACAGGTAATGTCTCCAGATCTTTAGCGCGAAAACGACTGCTGCCAACTCTAGATTATAAGTAGGATAATTCCTCTCATATTCTTTGAGTTGTCGTAAGACATAGGCTATGACTTTCTCATGTTGCATGAGAACACATCCTAACCCTCTGCCTGAAGCATCGCTGTAAATGACAAATCCCTCCAAACAAGATAATATTGTCGAAACAGGTACAGAAATGAGTCTCCTCTTGAGTTCTTAAAAACTCTTCTCACATTCCTCGCTCTAACCAAATTTTGTATCTTTTCGAGTCAACTGAGTTAATGGAGTAGTGATTCGAGAAAATTCTTTCACGAATCTTCGATAATAACCAACTAAGCCCAAAAAGCTACATACTTCGGTTACTGATTTAGGTTGCTCCCAGCTTTGTATTACCTCAATCTTTGTTAGGTCAACAGATATTCTATGATTCGATATCATGTGCCCAAGGAATGCTACTTCCTCAAGCCAGAACTCACATTTATTCAACTTGGCATATAGCTTGTTTTCACGAAGCTTTTGGAGTATCAGCCTCAAGTGTTGCTCATGATCTTCACGGCTTTTGGAGTATATGAAGATGTCATCAATAAAGACAACCACAAAATGATCTAAATATTTCTTGAATACTCGGTTCATCATGTCCATGAAGGCAGTAGGAGCATTAGTCAGTCCAAAAGATATGACTAGGAATTCTTAACACCCGTACTGAGTTCTGAAAGTAGTCTTTGGAATGTCATCGGTTTTAATCTTTAACTGATGATATCCAGAACGAATATCAATCTTTGTAACTGGTCAAACAGTTCATCAATGCGAGGTAACGGGTACATATTTTTTACGGTGACATGATTCAACTCTTGATAGTCAATACAAAGTCGCATACTTCCATCTTTCTTCTTTATGAATAGAACATGAGCACCTGAAGGAGACGTACTAGGATGAATGAAACTGATGCTAACAATTCCTGCAGTTGGATTTTTAACTCCTGAAGTTCAATAGGAGTCATTCAATACGGGGCTTTAGAAATGGGTTTTGTAGCGGGTTCAAATTCAATACAAAACTCAATTTCACACTCTAGTGGTAGGCCAGAAAGTTCTTTGGGGAATACGTCAGGAAATTTATTAACAATAGAAATATCATTCAAATCTGACGTATTTTTGTTTAATTTCGTGACGTGGGCTAAGAAAGCTTGACATTCGTTTTTAATAAACGAATGGCTTTATGGCTTGATATGACAATGATTGACTTTAGTGGTTTGGTTGCTTGAATTCGCATAATAGGTTGGGTTGGAATATGAAAGCTAACAATCTTACGAAAATAATCAATTTTAGCATGATGAGTAGTTAACCAATCAATCTCTAAAATCACATCAAACACAAGTATTTTCAAGGAGATAAGATAGACAGGTAACGTGAGGGTGCTAATTTGAATCAAACAAGATTTATAAATAGTGGATGTAATGAAGGTTTCTCCCAACGATGTTTTAACAGATAAGTCAAAGTCTAATTTCTCTGGAGTTAAACTTAAACGTTGAGCGCAAGTAGGAGAAATAAAATAATGGGTAGAACCGGTATCAAATAAGGTATAGAATTCGCAAGAGTTTATGATTAACTTACCCGTGATATCCACGTTCAAGTTCCTCGCTTTTTGGGAGGTCACAACAAACGCTCTCCCTTAAACTATCGGCTTTGACTTTTCTAGGATAACCTTTGGTGCCTCCATCCCAGCCGGACTTATCTTCACTACATGACAAAATCGGGCTAGGTGACCTTCTCTTCCGCAATTGTAACATGCTTTGGATTGCTGCGTACAGTTTGGACTGATGTGTCCCTCCCCTCCACATTTGTAACATACGATCGGTGGTCGTTCTTCTTCCTTGAAAATAGGTGCTGGTGCTGTTGTCCTTCCATCATTATTGAACCTTCTCTTCTTGAAATTTCCACTTGACTCATTTCTTCTATTATCTTGACCAGGGTTACCACCAAAGTGGTTACCATTTATGGCATATTGATTTCCTCCACGTTTATTGTCACCGCTTCGATGGCTGCTACCACTAGTATTATCGTTTTGTCGGCTGCTATCTCTTAGTTGGGTTGACTCATTATCGCGCTCCAATAACTGAGCCCTATTCACAATATCGGAATACAAGCAAAGTTTGTGAGAAATGAGGTATTGACGTATTTTGGGTTTCAAACCTCTTAGAAATATTAGCGTTATACGCTCCTCATTATCTACCAAATGAGATGCAAACCGGGACAACTCGGTAAACTTGGCCTCGTATTGCGATACGATTATATTGTTTTGATCCAGCTTGATGAATTCTACCTCCTTCATGTGACAAATACTTTCAGGAAAGTACTTGTCGTTGAACAATTCTTGGAACTTCTCCCAAGAAATCTTTAGTGTGCCAGGCTGAGTACGTTTTACAGATTCCCACCAATGACCTGCCTCTCCTCGCAACATGAAGGTGGTAAAGGGAACCTTTTGCTCCTTGGAGCATCCCAATACATTAGATATCTTGGTGATATGCTTAATCCACGTCTCTACCTTAAGTGGTTCTGGCTTTCCCAAAAACTCTGGTGGTCCCAGCTCCTTGAATTGCTTAGCGGTGACCATCCGAGAGTTGCCAGTGTTTCCACCTGCATTTTGAACAGGAGTCTCTCTCGCTTGGTGATGCATGAATTGTAGAAAGCTCCTAAACATCCGATCGTTCATCATTTGGTCGGTGTTGTTGTTTACCTAAGGATTATTTCCTTCTTAATGCATATTATCCTGATTATTGATCATCGGTGACTCAACGGTCTCATGTGCTCCATTGCTTATCTCAATATTTTTATATGTCATTTTCAAACACTGCCACAAAACAAAGGTTAATTGACGTGCCACATATTATCCCTATATTCTAACCGACCAATTAAATAACAAATAAGCTTAGGTAGGTCATACTAGCGAAGGATTTATCCGTCTCTCCCATCCTAGTTCTAGCCTCAAATCTCAACCGGGGATCATATTCCTAAGCTTTGATACCAACTGTAACGCCCCCAAAATAGGTATACACAACCCATTCTGAGTTGCCAAATATATGGTACTAAATTCAAATACAAACTTAATTATACAACTATCGTGTAAAATACAAAAATACATAAGCTAAGAAGTTAAACACGAATATTGTCTCATAGACAATATCCAAACTCAAATGAAGTCCTCATTACAATTATTATCGCACTATTTTATAAAATAGTGAGGACTACTATAGCCACCATCTCGGACCATCACTCTATTCCCCGACTAGTCCCAACTATATTCTCATTTCCTAAAAAGAACAATGAAAGCAAAGGGTGAGTTCAACTAGCCTAGTAAAGAATATTATGACTAAGATAATGCAGAATAAATTATCGTTAGCCTTCAACAGTGTTAAACTGATAGAATACAATAGACAACAACTGTAACTGTAGTGGAACAAACAATCCATTAGAAGAGTCAAGTAGAGCATGATATCTACTATCTTCTATGATTTAAAAGTTTATCATCAATTTTATCGCTGAGACTCATCTCAATAAATAATCCACATCACTGAATTATCCATGCACTATGGGCCAAGGATATTCATTATTATCGCATCCACGAATCATCCATGCACTACGGGCCAATGATATTCGTATTATCACTAATGGTCATGATTATACCGACACATAGTCATACTCATACCAATCAATAGTCCATCTATGCACTACGGGCCAAAGATGACTTTTATCACAATATAAGCATGAGGATGATGACAATGATAGAAGCATCAATCAAATGAAATCAAGGAAAAATATTAAAGATTTTTAATATATCCAAAGTTTAAAATGTCCAAATTTTCAACATGACAACTGCTTTGTGGAGTAAAATTCAAGAATAATATTCATGTATCAAAAATAATTTGGACATAAAAGAAATCAATTTTCTGGGTGAATAGTACTTCGTGAATAGTACCCCGACATGAAAAGATTAAATTTTAACAAGAATGTTCAGAAAAATATCTTTGTGGAACGATACTAGATGAAGCTCAAATTTTAAGGATATTCTACTAATTTCAAGGAGTATAGAAGCAATACTTAACAAAATGAGTGTAGAATTTGGAATCTGAAACAAAATAATATTACTTACATACTATAGAGTATGAAAGAAAATATTATTTTTTACGAATATTGAACACAAATAATATCCCTTACCTTAAAAGGAGAGTATTTATGACTGGTAGGGCGGGGATATTCTTGAAGAAAAACTTATACTACTTTGTACGCTCAAAGCTTCCTTAAACTCAAAAGAAATACGTTCAATATTATAGAAGAAGAATTCTCTAATTCTGGTGTGATTTTCATTTCTAAACTAAGCATCCTATTTATAGGAGAATGGTAGGATACTATTTGAATTTAGAAAATCACGGGTGAATGTAGGAATCATGGGTGCTCAACCAACGAAAAACTTTTAAAAATTTTGATTTTTCTATGCTGCACTATGTAGCACTATGCACACACTATGCAGTACTATACAACACTATGCAGTACTATACAAATAAAATATAATATATTCTATTTTATATAAAAAACAAAATTTATAATATATATATATATATATATATATATATATATATATATATATATAAGTAATAAGAAAAACTGAGATAACTTCTACCAATGATTTTGAAAAATGGGTAAGTGGATGTCCATATAATAAGCTAAATTTACAACAAATACTTCAATAAAAAACCCCTTTATTTATCTCAATTTACTTGGCTTCATAAAATACATTTTTAATAACGTTTATCATTAATATTATAACTCACAATATTAACAACCAGATAATTTCCAAGAAAGAGGGGGTGTGACACCCCCAAATTTGGGTACTTCATTCCCTCAGGATTTGTTATTCACTTTATAAAAATATTCATATCTAACTACCCAATCATAATAAAATTGAATAATAAACATTCACATAAAGCATTTCATTAGTAAAATCTCTCAAGTTATCTAACCTTTACATAAAATTATTCAAATGCGTAAAAATTAAATCACTCAATTACAATCATTCAAATCAAGTTTGATAACAAAATATCAACATAATCACGGTTCAATTTTACAATTTCACAATTAACATATACTAATTGTGTTATCTTACAAAACATGTTCATGCATATATTTCTATTGTAAAAAAAACCAATTCCCTTTCTTTAACACGTAATTAGCATAAAGTCATATATATATATATATATATATATATATATATATATATATATATATATATATATATATATATATATATATGCTAGTTATAACAATTACAAATACACGTAATATCATAACCCATTATAAAAACACGGTTTACACATAATTTTTGTAAAACCTTATACATAGAGAGTGAATTTCAAGAACATAGAGAACGTAAAACATATATAAATATATAGTATTAAGATTATAGAAAAAATACCTTTTGTTGCTTAAGAAAATTCTTGCTAGAATACTAGAAATCCACAGCACGTTTCTCCTCTCAATTGTCTCTCAAAACTCTCTGAAACCTTTCTTCTTTTCTTTTCTCTGACAATATTTCTTCTCTTTCCTTACTTAGGCTTTAACCAAATAAGATTATACGTAAACTAAAAATAAAACCAACGTACATCTTTTCAAATGTTTTTAAAAAAATCGACGCCTACTAATTACCCTTATTAAATCAGCGGTTACCAATTTAATATATATTATTTATTTATTGTTTATTCAATTTATATTATTATAATTCAAAATTCAAAAGAAATCCAAAAGCCATAAGGCTCCATTTGGAAAAACTATTTAAAATTAAAGACTGAAAATATTTAAGCCTTGTTTGGCAAAAACCAAATTAAACTACTTTAATTTATTTAAATAACTAACACATCATTTTAATCACAATTCAAAATAACATATCATTATAATACTTCATTTAATCATTATAAACTCTCTAACTTAATTCTTAAATTAACTTAGAATATTATCTCATAATAATTACTTTCCTCAACTCATTAATTATTTATTAAACAAATAATTAACCAAATCACATCAAATCAATTAAATATTTATTTATTCAATAATAAACACATCCATTAAATATTTATATAATTCAATAAATATTTAAAAAAATATAATTTAAAAATCTGGATTGTAACATCCTTCCCTCCTTATAAAGATTATGTCCCCAGAATCACAACTCAAACAACTCATTCGTAACATTCTTCCCTACTTACAAAGATTCTGTCCCCAAAATTGAAGACAAAGATTAAACAAATAACTCAGGGTAATCTTTCATCATTTCAATCTTCGAGTTCCCACGTCGCTTCTTCAGCATTGTGGTTCCTCCATATCACCTTCACAGAAGGTATAACTTTATTCATGAGCACTTGTTCTTTCATGTCGACAATCTGGATAGGAACCTCTTTATAGGATAAGTCTTTATCAAATTGCAATGATTCGTACTCTATCACGTGCTTGTAATCGGGTTTATACGGTCGTAACACCGAAATGTGAAAAATATTATGAATGTTTTCCAACTCTGGAGGTAGAGCTACCTCGTAAGCCACTTCTCCCACTCTTCGCAATACTTCGAAGGGTCCAATAAACCTCGGGCTTAGCTTTCCCTTTTTACCAAAATGAATTTTCCCCTTCCAAGGAGAAATTTTAAGAACATAAAATTTCCTACGTCGAATTCACGATCTTGCCTGTGTTGATCAGCGTACTTCTTATGTCTGTTTTGATCAGCTACCAATCTTGTTCTGATGAGTATGACAACCTCAGTAGTTTGTTGTACCAATTCTGGTCCTAATAGTTGACTTTCACCGACTTTATCCCAGCACAGTGGAGTTCTGTACTTTCTGCCGTATAATGCTTCGTGAGGCAGCATGCCGATGCTAGCGTGGTAACTATTGTTGTAGGCAAATTCCACCAATGGTAAATGTTCATCCCAGCTCCCTTTAAAATCCATGATGCATGCCCTTAGCATATCTTCCAAAGTCTGGATCGTTCGTTCGTTTTGGCCATCTGTTTGTGGATGATAAGTTGTACTCATTCTTAACTATGTTCTCATACATTCTTGTAGTCTCTTCCAAAAGTTTGACATGAATCGCGGATCTCTATCTGACACAATTGACCTTGGCACTCCATGTCTTGAAACGATCTCTTTAACGTATAACTTTGCCAACTGATCGAGGTTGAACCTAATCTTTATTGGTAAAAGGTGTGCTAATTTCGTCAGTCTATCCACTATCACCCAAATCGCATCGCATCCTCTGTGAGTAGTTGGAAGACCCACCACAAAATCTATTATGATGTGCTCCCACTTCCATTCTGGTATTTCAAACGGTTAAAGTAATTCGCTTGGTCTTTGATGCTTAGCCTTGACTCTTTGGCATGTCAAACACTTCGTGACACATTCTGCAACATCTCGTTTCATGTTTGGCCACCAAAAATTACGTCGTAAATCTTGATACATCTTCGTGCTTCCCGTATGAATCGAATATCTTGATATATGAGCTTTGGTTAAGATTTATTTTTTAATCTCTGGTATTACTGGAATCCAGATTCTTCCCTCGAACTGTAGTAACCCTTCGGTATCGATCTTGTATTTCGCATCACTACCCTCAACCACTTTTTCTTTGATCTTTCCACATTCTTCATCTTATAGTTGAGCATTCTTAACTTTGTCCACCAAAGTTGGACTAGCTTCTATTTGGAATAGTCGTTCATCGGATTTTTATGAAAATTTTATTTCCAACTATAGCTTTGTCATTGCTGAAATAAGCTCCTCTTGAGTGGTTATCAGCATTAACTTTTCTCGACCTTTCCTGCTTAACGCATCTGCAACCACATTCGCTTTGCCTGGACGATAAAAGATCTCACAATCATAATCTTTTCTCAATTCCATCCATCTTCTTTAACCCATGTTCAGGTCCTTCTGAGTGAAAATATACTTCAGACTCTTATGGACCGTGTAGATCTCACATTTTTCTCCATAGAGATAGTGTCTCCATATCTTCAGAGCAAATACAACTGCAGCCAATTCTAAATCATGAGTCGGATACCCTTTCTCATAATCCTTCAGTTGCCTTGATGCATATGCAATGACTTTATTGTTCTGCATAAGGACACAACCCAATCCTTTATGTGAGGCATCACTATAAATCACAAAGTTTACTGTACTATCTAGTAATGACAACACAGGTGCCACACTTAACTTCTTCTTCAAATCTTGAAAACTTTCTTCACACTTCTCCGTCCAAACAAATTTTACAACTTTCCTTGTCAAATTTGTTAACGGAGTGGCAATCTTAGAAAAATCTTGAATAAATCGTCTATAATAACCGGCCAGTCCCAAGAAACTCCTCACCTCCGAAAGTGTTCTTGATTGTTCCCAATTGATTATGGCTTCCACTTTTGATGGATCCATTGAAATTCCATCTTTGTCAATCACATGACCCAAAAATTGTACATGATCTAACCAAAATTCACACGTAGAGAATTTTGCATACAACTTTTCCTTTCTTAGTGTCTCCAACGTCAAACGTAAATGTTCCACGTGTTCTTCTTGACTTTTGGAAAATACCAGAATGTCGTCGATAAATACCACCACAAACTTGTCTAAAAATGGTTTAAACACCTTGTTCATCAAATCCATGAATGCAGCAGGGGCATTGGTTAAACCAAAAGACATCATCAGAAACTCATAATGTTCATACCGAGTTCTGAATGCCGTTATAGGTATATCCTCCTTCCTTACCTTCAATTAGTGATACCCACTTCTCAAATCTATTTTCGAGAAGTATTTAGTACCTTTCAACTGATCAAACAAGTCATCTATTCTTGGCAACGGATATTTATTCTTAATAATGACTTTGTTTAATTCCCTATAATCAATGCAAAGACGCATTGACCCATCCTTCTTCATCACAAATAACACCGGCACTCCCTATGGTGACACACTCGGCTGAATATACTTCTTATTTAATAGTTCTTACAGTTGTATCATCAGTTCCTTCATCTCTACCGGAGCCATTCTGTATGGGGTCTTCGATATCGGTGTTGTTCCTTGCGCTAAGTCGATCACGAACTCAATCTCTCGGTCAAGCGGAAGTCTTGGCAAATCCTCCGAAAACACATCTACAAATTCCCTAACCACTGGTATCTCTTCCAGTTTCATACCCTTCTTCTGAGTATCAACTATGTAAGCTAAATAACCCACACAACATTGACTCAACAACTTCTTGGCCTGCATAATCGTCAGACATTTCATTTGTCTAGGCGATTTGCTACCATAGAATACTATCTTTGACGGAGTCATAATGTTTACGCATTTCTTTTGGCAATCAATTACTGCTCCATAATTGAACAGCCAATCCTTTTCCAAAATAACATCAAACTCTCCAACTCTAATCAAAATTAAATCTACCGTCATGATATTCCCTTTAATGTTCACCCTACAATTCTTGTATACGAACCCAACAGGAACTACTTTCTTATTCGCAATTTCTATGTTTAAAGGGAAATTCAATTCTTCACTAGGCAATCTTAACCTCTTAGCAAATTCATCAGATATAAACGAGCAAGTAGCACCCGAATCAAATAATACATAAGCATCAATATCATTGATTAGGATAATACTTGACACAACATCTTTTGATTGCACAGTCATGTTGAAGGTTCTGGTTGTGGGTTTGTTTGATGCCGTTGGTCCAACAATGGCCCATGTACCTTGTAAGACCCCAAATTATTAATAAATAAAAATTAATTTCCTCTATTTATTATTCTGAAATTGTAAGGGTTGATTTGATTAATGTGGTTAGTTATGGGTAAAATGCGCAAAATATTTTAAATAAGCAAGTGGTTATAAAATATTCATTGTTGTCGGGGAATATTCGCTTGGTCGTGGAATATTCTTCCTGTCAGAGAATATTCGTACGACGGCGCAGTCTTTTGTGGGCCCCATAACGGAAAGCGATTGGATGAAAAAAACGACAAAAATAAGTTGTTTATAAATAACGGCGTAGTTGTTACCGTTAATACTGTTAGAATACCCGGTGGTTAAAACACGGTAATACGCGTTGTTGCACAGTAGCACACGGTATTGCACCAATTATTAATTCTTACGTAAGAAGGCACTACTCAATAATGGTTACAGTAATTACTGTTCAATATTTTATTTTATTGATTAAATAATATCTACGTTGATATTTTATAATTGTCACTACGCAGTATTTTCCATTATCGGAGCAATAATTCATATTATCTTAATAATATTATTAGATAACATTATTGGCAATGTCTAGAAAGTTCTGTCTAAGGAGAGGTTTGGTCATCTAATTGCGCGCCAGTAAGGAGAAATCCTTATTGGAAAGCACCCTCTTTCCTGGGAACGGCCTGGTTGCCAGTACTGTGATTCTGTAATATTATTTGTGTATAATTAATTATTGATTTATATGATGAGGAAAATATTGATTTTATGTGGATATAGATGGAGAAAATTTTTAATGTGACAATTGTTGAAAATTAATATTTTATCTTTTTTTGATAAAATAATTTATTTAAATTTATTATTTTAATAATATATTGATGGTGATATTTTTACAATAAATGTGGGATATATGAGTATATGAGGAGGAAGAGAATTTTTGTGGCATTAAATGATTAACACATGTTTTGTGTGTTGGTGGACACAATTCTTGACCGAAAATTTATTATTGACTGTAAAATCTTCCGTTTGTAGATTTCGGTCAATTTCTGTTTAGAATTTGGAAAAACTTTCATCTGCAAAGTTGTAGAGAATTGAATTTTCTATAAAAACTCGCGAGATTCGAATTTTCTGATAAAAGGGCTATTTATTATGAATTATTGAAGTTCTGAAGTTCCAAAATAATTGATTTTTGGAAGTTTTATTTATTATTTTGAAGAAAAATGTTTTTTGGCATTTAAGTGGGCTAACATGTGATATAAATGGGCTGAGATCAGATGTCTAGAGGTGAGCTAAGGAAAATTTGATAAATATATTAATATTATATTAAATTTTCTGGTTTGGTGTTCTAAGCATTTTCCTATAAATAGGGTGCTTAGGTTAGAATTGAAAATCACACCAGAAACACAAATTTCTCTCTATTTCTCTCTCTATATCGAGCGTATTCTTGTGTGTATTTGATACTTTGAGTGTTGCTATACGGTGCAAGTTTCTTTCAGCACTATATCTAGTATTCTAGTCAGAAGTACCGTCTTTTCGAGGTAAGGGATGTTACTTCTTCTTAAATGATATTATTTTCTTCAATATCATTATGCCGAAGTATTGATCTAAACTTTTTATCAAATTTGAAACTTTTCATGTCGGGGTTACTATTCACGAGTTACTATTCACCGAAAAATAAAATTTTCTTCTTTTTGTACAAAATATCTATTCTGGATACTAGCTTTGATTGTATCCATGTTTTGATCATTCTTGAATTTTACTCCACTATGATTATTTATGAGGTATTTTTGGACATGGAATAGCTGAAATACGAATCCTTAATAATTATTATTTTGTTTCACTGGATTCGTTTTCTTTAAAATATTTTTCATCATCCTCAGTCCTAAATGATGATATAATTGAATATCTTTGGCCTGTAGTGTAAAGATGAATGATATCTGATGAATATCTTTGGCCCGTAGTGCAAAGATGAACAGGTGTTGAGATGAACATGACCAACTAATGAATATCTTTGGCCTGTAGTGTGAAGATGAATATTAATTGATGTTACAGGGATAAAATGCTGATGATGGACTTTTAAATTCATAGATAATAGTAGATTTCATTCTCTACTTAACTCTTCTATGAATTATTATTTTCCGCTGTGAATATGGATTTCAAACTTGTTGTCTATTGTATTCTATTAGATTTTTCCCTGTTGAAGACTAACGATAATTTGTTCTATGTTATCTTAGTCATAATGTTCTTTACTGGGCTAGTTGAGCTCACCCTTTTCCTTTTTGTTCCATTTTTCTCAAGAGGCGAGAATGTAGCGAGTACTAGTCAGGGTATGGAATGATGGTTCTAGAAATTATTTTAGTATTCCTCACTATTTTTGTGAAATAATGTATCAATAATTGTAATGAGGACTTATTTGAGTGTGGATATTGTCTAGATGACAATATTTATATTTAAACTCATAGTTCTTATGTTGTAATAGTAAAGATGTATTTGTTTCTGTACCATGTTGTTGACGACTCAGAATGGGTGTTGTATACCTATTTTGGGGGCGTCACATACCTCCACTGCTACCTCGCTTGTTTCATGTTGTCTCTCTAGCCTTCTTCTTAGGGCACTCACGAGCAAAGTGATCCTTGGACCCATACGTGAAACAAACGTTCTTCTTTGGTTGAGTGCAATTTGGGGTGATGTGACCCTCCTGGCCACAGTTAAAGCATACTCGTTTCCCCATTAAGCACACACCCTTGTAAAACTTCCCGCATGTAGCACATGCTTAAAACTTCTTATTCTGCTGGTTATCTTTATGATTTCCAGCACCCACATTTCCATTCCATTTTCTCTCCAGGTTATTGTTACCATTTCCACTACCACCACCACCATTCTTAACCTCCACCTCATTCTTCTTATTTTTCTGTTCTTGGTTGAACTTTGTTACAGCCTCGCCACCACCTTCAGCGAGAATTTCCTTCTCCATTACCGCTGCGAATGTCTTCAGCTAGAACAGGGAGACCCTACTTTACAACCAGGGCTTAAGTCCTTGCTCAAACCTCTTTGCCCTACGTTCATCTGTGCTGACTTGATATGGCACAAACCTCGCCAACTCGTTGAATTTTGTGGCATACTCAGACACCGTCATCGTTCCCTGCTTCAATTCTAAAAACTGCACTTCTAGCTGACTCTTCGAACTCTCTGGGAAATAGGTCTCAAAGAATATCTCCTTAAACGTATCCCAAGTCATTACTCCTTGTCCTTCTCGAGTTTTATTGTCCTGCCACCAATAACTAGCCTCTGCTTTCAACATAAATGTTGCAAAAGTAGTCTTCTAATTCTCCCCTACCCTCGCAACATCGAACACTTTCTTTATCTCCATGATTCAGGTCTGTGCCTCAACTGGATTCATAGACCCACGAAATTCTGGTGATCCAACCGCCTTGAACTTCTTAAAAGTTATACCTTGATTCTGAGGTTGATTCTGCAATGCTCCCGTCAGTAACGTCACTAGCTGCTGAACGGGGTTAGCTTCGGCATCGTTATTGTTAGTTCCCTCAGTGGTTCTCTGTCGTGGTTGACATCTTGGAAGCATTTTCTGTTAAAATATACTCATTAGATTATTACTCAACTCCTTTAAGAAACAATTTGTTATTGATAAACGATTTTTTCAGCTCCTACGTAATCTGTTGAGTATTATTGAATTCTTATCGAATCTAGACTCTAATATTCTTGATTCATATTTCTTATTAAATGCTTTAACTTGCGGAACAAACGCGTTGCTCACCCTTGCTTAAATATCACATTTCAGCTAATGATGAGGTAGCAGAAGGGGCAGACAGAGACAAGGGCAAGGACAAAATGTCGAATTAGTTATTATGACTTTAATTATTATGTTATTATATGTAAACCTTTTTGTATAACTAAAGGTGTGTATGTTATGTTAAGGTTAGATAACATGGGATGATGTTATAAAGGTATTAATTAATGATATGTATGTTTATATTCATAAATGGATGGGTAGTTAGATGATAGATCGTGAGTACCAAACTCGGGGGTCAGGTAACCCGGATTTGGGGGCATCACTGGTCTTGAGCTTTATCAATCACTGTATGAAAAACATAATCCATTTCATCTATTTTGGCCTTCTTTGACCGAACCTCGCCTTCAACGAGATCTGTACGCTGAGTAGCCTTCATCTAAGTGTCTTTAGCTGTGACAACCCGAATTTTCATAAGTTATTAAAATAAGAATTTAATAATTAAAATTCGTATTATGAGGTGTATATGTATTGAATTATGTGATTTGATGTGAAGAGAATTATATATTCATATGTTGGAGAAAATGAGATTTAATAGTTAATTAAACTATTAAAGAAATTAAATAATATTAGTTAATTTAATTAAGTTGAAATTATATTATAAGATAATATAATTTTAATTGTTATGCCTTGTGGGCAATGAAAATTATTATGAGTTAAGTTTCATAAATAGTGTGAATAATTCGCTTAATTAAAATAGTGAATTAATACAAGTATAATGGATTTAATAAGGTGAGAAGGTAAAATATTGCATGAAAATGTAAATGTTCGTATAATACGAGTAAAATATTTATTGAGTAAATTAAATATTTTAGTTGGAAACTTTATGGAATAAAATGAATATTTATGGTATTAAATAAATATTTGATGAAAATTGTTATGAAATAGTTTATTTAAGTGTGATAAAATAGATGGAATTTATACGTATTTTATTACGCGAGTATAATTGTGATATTCTAATTTAATTAAATAATTAAATTAGAGGTGTGTGAATTTGTTAAATAATGTTATGATTGTAATGGTTGAATAGAAATTATAATTTTACTGATAAGGTTAATTTTATTTTTTAAATAATTAAAGGTATATAATCTAGTTTATATTTATAGTTTATGTGTTCTTGAGTTTTTTTAAAATTGGAGTTTTGGTTAAGGAATTTATGGGTTACGATGTTATATATGTTATTAGATATTTATAATTTGATAATGGTCATCTAGAAACAAATTTTTAGAAATCAAATTCATGTATTTATACTAAAGAATAGGAATTTGGGTTTTGATTGTAATGTGTGTTTTGATGTACTTTGGGACTAAAGTTGATGATGAATTCATGATGGAAACTTTAAATTGATGGATGATTGTTGTTCTCCTCTATAAAACGAAAACAACGCAACTTGAACAGATCGAATTGGTTAAGAAACAAATTCGTGATGAATGAATACACTTAGCATGTTGAAAATAGGAAAAATTAGTATACACAAATTAGAATTAGTATAAACCAAGTCCCACATCAACTAAATTGAGAAATTTACCCTTTGCTACATCTATAAATAGAAGGGCTTGATCCTTTGTTTCATTCACCAACAATAAGGCCTCTAATTTTGAGAAAGGCTTTGTTGTGGGAGGACTTTTTATAAAGACCTCCTTAGTTAAATTTTGGCATAGAAATACGTATTCAGTTTGTGAAACTCGTATTTTCGGATATATTTCTTATTTAATTTTTGGTAATATTATTATTTTAAATATTATATTTTGTTTGTTAGTTAAAGTTTAAATTTTGGAAGTTTAGTTAGTTTTGTTAGTAAACTAGTTAGTTTACTATGTTTATTTTGGCTTGGAATTTATTATGTAAATTAGTTCTAATAATTGTAAGTAGAGATATGGAGCCAAGACCTTAGACGAGTCTGATTATGTTAAATAAGACTTATTTGTAAAGGAAGTTGGGTTGGAACGAGTCGAGGGGAGTTTTGGATGTCAAAACGAGAAGTCCGAAAAACTAGTGGACTGTTGATTCAAAAATGAAAATTCGGGGTTAGTTAGAATATTTAGAAAATTTTGGGTTTTCGGTATGTTATAGTACACTGAATAAGCTTTCCATAGACTCTGGAATGGACTAATTCCGACTTCGGAGCAAAAAGTTATGACCATTCAAAGTAGTCGCGTCAAAACTGTCTAACCAACTCGGGACAGTCACCTTGAACTACGTTTTTGGAATTATGTGTTTAGAATTTGGAAAAGATCAAAGAATAAAAGTTGTATTCCCGGAAGTTAGCTTCGCGTGGGCTCAAAAATCACTCAAAAATGTTTTGAAACGGAAAAGTTATGACTGTTTTAGCGAGAGAGGGTAAAGCTGGGAAAGAATGAAAAACAGTTTTGAACACCCCTTGTTGAACACTGTTTTGGACTGTCTATCTTATCCGAAATGGGTGTCCAATAACTTTTAAAAATAGGTTAATATGATGTTTATAGCATATCCAAAGTTGGATGTCATCGGACTTATGAGATATAGAATAAAGTTTACATTACAACTACTATGTATTGATATGTGACTAATAGTTGATGTGTATAATTATATAATTATGTAGGGCACGTGAAGTGCAGATAACAGTAAGCTGTTAAACTGTTATTGGTAAACAACGATCAAGGTAAGTCTTTCAGTTCCTATTTGCTATGTGAATTTGATGATGAATTGTTTGAAATCTTTATTACAAATAGCATGGTGTGTTATATTATTGTTGAAAGTATGAAATGTTAAAGTCAATTTATGACTACGTTGGTTGAGTAATGAATGTTGATTAAGTAAGGAACTCAATATTTATACTTGTTATATGAACTACAGTATGTATGTTATGCTAGTCCAATGTTTATGCAATATATGTTGAGCATGTTATTATGTGCTATGTGATGCATGAAAAATGTTAGATTTTGTTGGGCTATCGAGCTCAACCTTGCAAATAACAACTTTTGCAGGTTAATGATTTAAGGTAAAGTTATGTGCTACTTGAAAGACATGAATCAGATGTGATACTTGAAAATTTATACACTTTGGCTGAGTTATTATTATGTGAACCATGTTTAAGATTCCGAATAATGTATTAATGTTAAATTGTAATATCGTTTTGCGATGTAAACTCTTGTAGTATTAAAATGATTCTGAGATAGTTAGATGTAAAGGTTGAAAGTTTTGGGAACGAGAATAGTTTGTAATAGAAAATTTTAATTATTCAGCACATTTTAATGATTGTATTATTGTTTAAATGATGTAAAATTAGAGGTTGAATGTATTGTTAACGACCGAAGTCGAGAATTAAATTGTATAAATTTTGGGGTCGTTACAGTTAGTATCAAAGCTGATAGCACTACAAGAAAAATGCTTAACAGCGACCAATACTATCAGCGACCGCACCATCGGTCGCTGATATTATTAACAGCGACCGCCATCTGTGACCAATATTTAATATGGTCGCTATATTTTAACAGCAACCGCACGCGGTCGCTAGTCAGTCGCTAGTACAAATTTGCCTCCCAAAATTTGGCTGGAAATGTTGGCGCCAATGTTTTATGCGACCACTTAATATCTGCGACCGCATGCGGTCGCAGATAAGTCCATGTCATTAAAATCAGCGACCGCATATGGTCGCAGCTAGCGGTCGCTGATCAAACTTAATATTAACAGATTCAGTCACTCGCTCGACACAGCAGAGGCGGAGAAAAAGAAGAGGGAGACAGAGAGAAGAGGGAGAAAGGGGGGAGAAGAGAAGAAGAGGAAGAGAGACTCCGGCCACCGCCACCGGGACACCGGTCCACCGCCATCAGGAGGTACCACCGCCGCACCACCGCTGCACCACGCCGGTAACCCCTTAATCCCTAAATCTCTAAATTAGACCCCTTAATCCCTTAATACCTTAAACAGAATGTTAATCTTGTGATTATTATACTTTAATCGATTTGTTTTTAGTTGAATATTGCAATAAGGTAGTACTATTAGAGTAAACATTGTCATTAGAGGAACTCAATGTTAAATGAGTTGTGTGAGGGCATATATGTTGTTTATATATTTTTTCAGTAATATTTTCAAAAATATTTGACGAGTCACCAACTCATCAACACAAATTACCAGCAACTTAATGAGGACCATAATATATTTAATTGATGAGTAATATTGTAGTACTAATTTATAATTGATTGATACATAATACTTCCTCCATTTCAAAATATAAAACAATGATAATTATTTTTTTGAAGTCAATACATGAATTTTCTTCATTTTTAGTTAAAAAAAATGATAAATATTGTAAAATATTTAAAATTATACTCATTGTAAAATTTATAATTGGAAATATATATGACGATATTTATTTATGTTTTAGATCTAAGTTGCATATCTTTTAATATTTACAGGGTTACTAATTGATCACGTGTTATTACTTTTTTGAATGTTTCATGCTATAATCTCAGTTTCTATCTAGTTTTCAACTGATATTGGATGGAGATTTTGTTTCTTTTGGATACAGTACTAGTACTGATTCCTGGTTTATGTCTTGGGTGCCTAGAAATGACCTTATATACATGCCGTCGTGCATGTGGCTAGTCTATATTACAGGGGAGACTCTGGCCAAATTTTTTTATTGGTCGGGTAGTTGCAAACATTTATACTATTAACGAGCCTATTGGTGATCCAGTAGAGCCTATTCATAATTATGTACCTTTCATTTATGTTCTCTATATAGGAATGTTCTCTATATCCTTAACTATATCATTTATAGTTGTTGTAGTTAACTATTTTGCAGTCATGTTTATGTACCTTTCACTTATGGTAATCGTAGTTAACTATTTCATACAATTAATTGTCATTCATAATTTCATACTAACATCCTAATTTTTTTTATTTATAGATGTCTTCTGAACCTGTTGCACGAAAGCGCGGGTTGGGTCGGGGCCCTAATCATGTGCCGAAGGCCCCGGCTAATCCGGATGATCGCATTATTATACAGATCCGTCCTCCTCCAGAAAGCACGTAAGTTAAACATCGTGTATATATAAGGGTTTAATATTTCCATTGTTATAAATATATTTTAATGTAAATTATTGTATATTGTAGTGATTTTCAAGATAGTAAAATTGTGAAGTGCATTTCACAATTATGCTTACAGAACTGGCCTACGCCAGTGATTACATGGGCGAGCACACCTCTCGCCCATAAGGATGCAGTTTGGGCTGAATTTCAGGTATATTTATTTAATCACTCTGATAGATAATACATAGTTAATCAACTAATAGTTTAGTAATGTTGGATTATGGTATTATAGTAGTTTTAATATTATTATTGTTGTTTTATTTGCAGAAGCGGTATAGATGGGACGACGCACATGCATCAGTTATTCAAGCACTGTTCTGGCAGAAGTGCGCCGTCCGGACTAAAGATAATCTAAACAAAGAACGACAGAAAGCCCTGCACAATGCTGAGATTGACCATCCAGGACAGGGTGAGCAGTATATGCATGAGCATTGCCCCTGGTGGTGCGCACATCCCATATGGGTGCAGATGTGTGAGCAATGGAGAGCTGAGAGCTGGGTCAAGAGACGTAAGACTGCCGCCTCGAACAGATCCTCAGGTGTATCTGAAGGCGAAAAGGCAAAAGGCACGTACAAGGGCGGCAGTATATCTCAGCTGCAACATATTGCTGCTAGGGTACGTATGTATAACAAGCTTATTGGCTTAGTTATTTGTCTTTATGTTTACAGTCATGTTTTGTAGCTAAAATATCATATGTTTACATATTAATATGAGAACATGAACTGTAGGAGTCTGAGTCTCAAGGTCAACCTATCAATTGGTTAGATGTGTATGTGGCCACCCGTGATGGTCTGCCTGATGCTGTTCAGATAGCGGTAATAAGTTAACTTTAAATATATTATAGTCATGTTTTTTAGCATTTCGTATTTATTTTTAACTATTTATTTGTTGACCTTCTGACAGGACACTTATAAGGGCTTAATGAACGAGCGCTATCCTGAAGGCACCCCGCGTCCGGCGATTGATCAAGAATTGTGGGAGAGGGCGTCCGTCGTGAAGAAAAATTATGTTAAAGGTCAAGGACAAAGACGACGCCCGACCATCAGTGGCACAGGCAGCTCTGCTACCCAGTCTACACAGTCTACACAGTCATCAGGTCATCCAGCCTATCATACTCCTGCTGACTGTGTGAGAGCGATCTGTCAAAATCGTGATCTTCTTCTTATACTGGGCGGGCATCTGCATTCTCTGAATCCTGATGACTTGGCAAAGGCAGTGGCGGAAGCAGCAGCATCACAGCATCAGGGTGGCGACCAGGTACTTTTAATGTTTCATTACGTACATTGTCTATTATTTAGCTTTCCCCAAGTCATAGCAGTATCAACACATGTAACATATATGTTTTATTCTTTTGTTAATTACAGGGTACTAATTTGAATGATCCATGAAGAGCTAGACCAGTCATGCATGTTAGATTTGTAAAGCCTTGTTAGACTTGTTTTTTAGATTTTTAAAGCCTTGTAATCTTTTAAACTACTTATCTTTGGATTGTATTGGTTTACGATTCTATTATATGGATGTTTACGATTGTATTGTGTTGTGTTGATTTAGATTCATTCTTTGGACTGTATGTATGGATGGATGTTTATCATATAGTAGTTATCATGGATGGATGCTTATATATACTGCTGTGTGTTGGGATAAAAAGCAGGTACAAAGCAGGTTATTTTTGGGAAATCAATAAAACAGGAAAAATATTTAAAAAAAAAACAAAGTCAGCGACCGCGTGCGGTCGCTGATACAGTATTAGCGACCCAGTAAGGTTCGTCTACTTCAGCGACCGCATGCGGTCGCTATTACCAGTCGCTGACACGTGTACCACATCACGTCTGACGCATGACTCAGCATGAGTCAGAATAGCGACAGCTGAGGTCGCTGATTGCGGTCGCTAATAATGCGGTCGCTATTGTTGGTCGCTGATGTCTTTTTAGCGACAAGATTTTCTGCGACTACTATTAGCGACTGCATCCGGTCGCTGATACCCATCTGCGACTATATGCGGTCGCAGATGTGCGGTCGCTGATAAGCCTTTTTGTTGTAGTGTAGGTTAGAAACCTTAGGTAAGAGTACCTTAGGCTATAACCTTTGAGAAGAGAGGTGAAGATAATGAATGAATAAGCTCAAATTGAGTTTGAACAATAAGAAATAATTTAAGAAATTTATAAAAAAGAGATTAAAACATGCGTAAGAGGATTCAAAGAAGAATCTTGTAGAGTTATAAGGAATATGAATGTGGGGTTACCCAACTCCAATAATAAGGATGTAAGGTGATAATAAATAGACAATGTCTATAAAAAGAGAATGATAAAGAAGTTAAGAATAGAAAGTTATATCTAAGTATAGTACAATCGTACCCTTTAATAGTTGATGTATGGTATCTGGGCTAAACGATTCCTTCATAGAGCAAAAATATATACGAACTAGTAACTCGGAACCTAGTTTGTTGGTTGTTTGTGAAAAACCACTCAGCGTACCATATTGAAACTATTAGAGACTCGATGTATACCAAGTATAGAAAATGGATACGTATGATGAATATGTGGAACTCGAATGAAATGTTGAGCAATGTAAAAGAAGTTCAAAATTCTTAAAGGAAGAATTATTATATGAACAAGAAAATTCAAAGAAGACTCTTGAAGAGACATAAAGATAAGAAATAGGAGTTTTCTAACACCAATAGCCAAGATAACGAATAATGATGAATATACAAAGTATGTAAGATTAAAAGAAGAAATGAAATCGTAAATGATGAAAAAAGAAAGAAAGAGGATCGTAAAATAAAATGATCACTAGTTGAGAAACAAATTTTAAGGGAGATGATTATAGAGTAAGATCACGACGTGATCTATTTAAGTTATAAAAGGAAGATGGTCTGTAATGTTTGAATAATTATAATTATAGCTTGATGCTATGAAGATGATGCACTATAAAATAGTACAAGATAAACTCATGAGGAGTTATAGATAATGTGATACAAGAAATTAGTATCGAGCAAAGAGCAAGTTATAAGCAAGATAGAGTTAGGTGAGATTTCAATTGAGGACTTATGTGGTGGCTGAGTTGTACAAACCTTTGTATGGGCGAGGGTTTTGTGCTTGCACTCAGTTTATCACATTGATAATCATTGGAATGTTGGTGCCGCGCTATCAGTGTATATATGGCAAAAATGTGATTCTTTTCTCATGTGTATAATTTATAGTTAGAAACTATTAAGATTAGCTAGATATTATTAGGTTAGGTGCGAGTTCTTAAAACTAATGCATATGGTAAGTTTGTGACTCATAATAATATGGTATATTTTGAACCCCTCAGCGAATGGACGCTTATGGTCTGACTAGGATAAGTTCTTAAACTCATATTATTGTGCCAAGTTCCTGAACTTTCGATGTGTAGTAAGTTTGATAAATTATATTGGGGGTATATGAAGATTGTAAGGTGAAATACAAGAATATTTAGTATAAGAGTATTGGTGGTGCTAGAAATAAAAAGAATTGGTTAAGTAATGAAGTAATGGAGTAAAGATTGAAGTTGATGGATACCTGGATATTCTAAATCTACTAGCTATGTTAGACTTTTAAAATTTATTGACTTCGTGCCAATGTTTGTACTTCTATTTTCTTGAAAAACATTGGATCAAATGATGAAACCAATGAGTTTTAAAAACAATATCGTTATTCGTATATCTATGCTAATTGCTTCGGCTAGACAAAAATGATTTGAAATATATCAAAATATATTATTTATATCATCAATGCATCATGGAACCTGGTGCAGAGATGATAAAAATGATGGAGTCATCAATTCAATATTACTTAGTGTTGGATGTGATCTAAGGATCGTCAGCCCACTATAGTGTGATGTAGTATGATAAAATCACCAAATGATGAAATCCTCAAACGGACTATAAATACAGTGCGGTATCATGACGTCATAAAAAGATTTTTGAGATTTCTTTAAGATATGAGAATATATATATATATATATATATATATATATATATATATATATATATATATGTGTGTGTGTGTGTGTGTGTGTGTGTGTGTGTGTGTATGTATATTTCGATTGATGTCCGAATTGTTGTAGAAGTCTATGCTATTTGATTTAGCTAGACGAATATTGAAAAATGTAAACGTTTCTTGAGAAGTTATGCCAAACTAAATTATTTTGGTGCGGATTCAGATATTGAAAGGCTGAGATGAATAACCCAATTGTAGGGGAGTTATTTTACGCAATGTGTTAGATGTTTGTGCACAATACATTGTACGAAGGGCTTATCCCCCTAAGTACGAGGACTCCCTATAGTCTTATGACTGTTAAAGTTTAAGTTGAAAGAATACTTATAAGTATGGACATATACGCATAGCGTTTAGATGTTTATGCACAATACATCGTACGAAGGGTTTAATACCCTATGTACGGGAGTCCCTATAGTCTAATGACTATTAAGGTTTAAGTTGAAAGAGTACTTATAACCGTGAACGTAGTTCAAGGTCTTATGACCCCTCAACATGATTTGGAATCTTTTAAATTCCTGAGTTATTCATACTGCTTCCCAGTTATTGAGCAATTATAGAAGATTCTTGCTATTCTAAAAGGCGAATGTGGTAAGGATGATATTCCTTAGAAAGAAGTAAGTCCTAGCATGCGACACTGAATGATGAATATATTGAATAAGTGAGAAAAAAAATTTTGAAGTGAGAAGGAGATGAGTTATCAAAGAATAATATAAAACTTTTAATAGAAAAGTTAATAATTGTAGAAAGATCTTTGTGGAAAGAAAGTGGTTATAGAACACAATGAATGAATAAAGTATTAACGTAGAATCTATTTTGATAGATTGAATGAATAAAGATTAATAGATAAAATTTCGAGGACGAAATTCTTAGAAGAAAGGGTGAATGTAATATCCCGAGTAAATTTTGAAAAAAGATTTGGTGAAAACCGAGTAAAGGAGGTTTCTTTGATTCCGAGGACGGAATCCTTATAAAGAGGGAAGGATGTGACAACCCGAATTTTCTTAAGTTATTAAAATAAGAATTTAATAATTAAAATTCGTATTATGAGGTGTATATATATTGAATTATGTGATTTGGTGTGAAGAGAATTATGTATTCATATGTTGGAGAAAATGAGATTTAATAGTTAATTAAACTATTAAAGAAATTAAATAATATTAGTTAATTTAATTAAGTTGAAATTATATTATAAGATAATATAATTTTAATTGTTATGCCTTGTGGGCAATGGAAATTATTATGAGTTAAGTTTCATAAATAGTGTGAATAATTCACTTAATTAAAATAGTGAATTAATACAAGTATAATGTATTTAATAAAGTGAGAAGGTAATATATTGCATGAAAATGTAAATGTTAGTATAATACGACTAAAATATTTATTAAGTACATTAAATATTTTAGTTGAAAACTTTATGGAATAAAATGAATATTTATGGTATTAAATAAATATTTGATGAAAATTGTTATGGGATAGTTTATTTAAGTGTGATAAAATAGATGGGATTTATACGTATTTTATTACGCGAGTATAATTGTGATATTCAAATTTAATTAAATAATTAAATTAGAGGAGTGAGAATTTGTTAAATAATGTTATGATTATAATGGTTGAATAGAACTTATAATTTTACTGATAAGATTAATTTTATTTCTTAAGGAATTAAAGGTACATAATCTAGTTTATATTTCTAGTTTATGTGTTCTTATGTTTCTTTTAAAATTGGAGTTTTGGTTAATGAATTTGTAGGTTACGATGTTATATATGTTATTAGATATTTATAATTTGATAATGGTCATCTAGAAACAAATTTTCAGAAATCAAATTCATGTATTTATACTATAGAAGAGGAATTTAGGTTTTGATTGTAATGTGTGTTTTGGTGTACTTTGGGACTAAAGTTGATGATGAATTCATGATGAAAACTTTAAATTGATGGATGATTGTTGTTCCCCTCTATAAAACAAAAACAACGCAACTTGTACGGATCGAATTGGTTAAGAAACGAATTCGTGATGAATGAATACACTTAGCATGTTGAAAATAGGAAAAATTAGGATAAACAAATTAGAATTAGTATAAACCAAGTCCCAGATCAACTAAATTGAGAACTTTACCCTTTGATATATGTAACAATCCAGATTTTTAATTATAATATTTAAATATTTATTGAATTATATAAATATTTAATGGATGTGTTTATCGTTGAATAAGTATTTATTTAATTGATTTGATTATTTATTTGTTTAATAAATAATTAATGAGTTAAGAAAAGTAATTATTTTGAAATAGTAATCTAATTTAATTCAATAATCAAGTTAGAGAGTTTATAATGATTAAATAAATTATTATATTATGCAATGCGTTGTTATTAGAATTAATTAAATTAAGTATGAAAACTTAATTAATTAGAAGTGTGATAAATAACTATATTATAAGTGATTATTAAAATAAATTAAAGTAGTTTTAATTTATTTTGCCAAACAAAGCCCTATGGCTTTTGAACTTTTTAAATGTGATTTATTAATAATATAAATTAAGTATATATATATATATATATATATATATATATATATATATATATATATATATATATATAAAATAATTTTTGGTAACGGCTGAATTAATAAGGTTATTAGTAACGTCGGTTTTTTAGACGTTTGTAAATCGTGGTTGGCTTTGATTTTTACGTAAACTGCATTTGGACTTAACGTAAGTCTAAGAAAAGAGAAGAAAAGAGAAAGGTTTGCAGAGAAGAGATTTTGGTCAGAAAGTTTTGGGAGAGAATTATCAGAGAAATTGTGACTGTGTACATGAGGTTTTCAAACAATTCCAGTGGTGTTAGCAAGGATTACTGAGCAATTAGAAGGTATGTGGCATAACCTTTATACGTATATATGTTTTACGTAATTGTGCCTAAAGTCTCTATGTATATGTGAATTTGACTGTAATATAAGGTTCTTTACAAAAATTGTCTGTAAACTATGCTTTACTAAATCATGTGTTTTGGTAATAACTAGCATGTATATATGTATATATATGATTGTATGCTTAATGTATAGATAAGATTGTATGCTAATTTATGGTTACAAGAAGGAAATAGTTTTACAGTAAAGATATGAACAGTGATGGTTAAATTTTGTATGATAATAAAATTAGATTATACTAATTGAGAGATTAAACTATGATTATGTTAATTCATTTGTTACAAATTTCAGAGAATTGTAGTTAATGTAAATAAATTGGTTGTTATTAGAATTTACAGTGTTTACTGTGTTAAAATATATCAACTATATTTAGATAAAATGATGAAAGATTACTCTAAGTCATTTGTTTAATTTGTCTTCGATTCTGGAGACAGAATCTTTGTAAGTAGGAAAGATTGTAACGAATGAGTGGTTTGAGTTGTGATTCTGAGGACAGAATCCTTATAAGGAGAGAATGATGTAACAATCCAGATTTTTAATTATAATATTTAAATATTTATTGAATTATATAAATATTTAATGGATGTGTTTATCGTTGAATAAGTATTTGTTTAATTGATTTGATGTGATTTGATTATTTATTTGTTTAATAAATAATTAATGAGTTAAGGAAAGTAATTATTTTGAAATAGTAATCTAATTTAATTCAATAATTAAGTTAGAGAGTTTATAATGATTATATAAATTATTATATTATGCAATGAATTTTTATTAGAATTAATTAAATTAAGTATGAAAATTTAATTAATTAGAAGTGTGATAAATAACTATATTATAAGTGATTGTTAAAATAAATTAAAGTAGTTTTAATTTATTTTGTCAAACAAAGCCCTATGGCTTTTGGACTTTTTAAATGTGATTTATTAATAATATAAATTATATATATATATATATATATATATATATATATATATATATATATATATATATATATATATATATAAAATAATAATAATAATAATTTTTTGGTAACGGCTGAATTAATAAGGTTATTAGTAACGTCGATTTTTTAGACGTTTGTAAATCGTGGTTGGCTTTGATTTTTACGTAAACTGCATTTGGACTTAACGTAAGTCTAAGAAAACAGAAGAAAAGAGAAAGGTTTGCAGAGAAGAGATTTTGGTCAGAAAGTTTTGGGAGAGAATTATCAGAGAAATTGTGAGTGTGTACATGAGGTTTTCAAACAATTTCAGTGGTGTTAGCAAGGATTACTGAGCAATTAGAAGGTATGTGGCATAACCTTTATACGTATATATGTTTTACGTAATTGTGCCTAAAGTCTCTATGTATATGTGAATTTGACTGTAATATAAGGTTCTTTACAAAAATTGTCTGTAAACTATGCTTTACTAAATCATGTGTTTTGGTAATAACTTGCATGTATATATGTATATATATGATTGTATGCTTAATATATAGATAAGATTGTATGCTAATTTACGGTTCCAAGAAGGAAATAGTTTTACAGTAAAGATATGAACAGTGATGGTTAAATTTTGTATGATAATAAAATTAGATTATACTAATTGAGAGATTAAACTATGATTATGTTAATTCGTTTGTTACAAATTTCAGAGAATTGTAGTTAAAGTAAACAAATTGGTTGTTATTAGAATTTACAGTGTTTACAGTGTTAAAATATATCAACTATGGAGTTTTGATTTTAAAACAGTGTTTTCAAATAATTAAGTTTTCTGAAATCGTTGTTTAGTGGTTAGTAACTAGTATATGAATGATTGTTAGCGTTTATGTGTAAATTACGTGAAGATATACATGTTAATTGTGGTTAATTGCTGTTAAAAATAAAGACAGTAGCTTTGTTCTGTTCTTTGTGGCTGGGTTATGCAAGTTTCGGCGCCCAGCGCCAAAATTTGAGCTCCATCACCAAAAATCGCGCCCCGGCGCCAAAATTCGCGCCCCATCGCCAGAAGTTCGTGCCCCAGCGCTGAAATTCTCACCTCAGCGCCAATCTCGCGCCCCAGCGCCACTAGTTGGCTTAGTCCTCGCGCCCCAACGCCGGATTTATAGTCTTACTCGGACAGTTTTGACCTTCTGTAGTAAAATGTCCATAACTTTCTCATACAAACTCCAATTGAGATGATTCAAGATGATACGGAACGAGGATGAGTAGACCTACAACTTTCATGCTTTAAGTTTTTTAATTTGAGGTCCGTAACAGTAGTCAAAATGGTCATCTTTAGGACTATTATGTTTTCGGTGGCAATCGAAGGGCGTCGGGCATGCACATATGCATGTGTAGTGCTCCTGACCATAAAAGATGATGTTCTAAGTTATAAAACTTGAATGTTAGTAAATATAATGATGCTTAACATTAATAAATGATGTATTAGATAAGTTATTGAAGCATAGTAAGCACACCCAAGAGAAGCAAATCGGGCGTGTGACGAATGAACGTCGTGCCAAGTGTTAACGAACTTAAAAAGTGTTTCAATTCAATTGAAATGAATATTATAGGATATGAAATGGGTTTAATATAAAATCAATAAGTAGTCTTAGCAAGAATTAAGCACTTGAATGAACTTCGAGTTTGACTAAGAAGAAATATAGTGAGTTATAAGTCTAAAGTTTACACAATCTAATTGAACATTGTGTGCTAATTAATAGGAAAGATTATGAGATGTGGAGTAGAGTTTACATTACAAATTACTATGTGTTGTTATGTGACTAATAGTTAATGTGTCTGATTATATAATTGTGTAGGGCATGTGAAGTGCAGATAACTGTAAGCTGTTAAACTGTTATTGGTAAACAACGATCAAGACAAGTCTTTCGGTTCCTATTTTATACGTGGACTTGATGAACTGTTTTAAATTGCATGATATGTTATGCATGTTGAATCATGAAATGTTAAAGTCAATATATGACTACATTGTTTTGGCTAAGTAATGATGATTGAGTAAGAAACATAATCTTTATATTTGCTATGTGAATTAAAAGCATGTATGCCATGTTACTTTAGTGAGATGTATATCGAACATGTTATTATGTGTTATGTGATGCATGAAAACTATTAGACTTTGCAGGTCAAGATTTTAAGGTAAAGATATGTGCTAAGTGAGTTATAGAGATCTATATTCACGAAGATTACTTATGTTTTATGATAAATATATTCCATATTTTAAACGTAATATGTTGTTAAATTGTAAGTTGAGCTATCCAATGTATATGGATATTTAGTTATGATGTAAGACTTTGTATAGTCATTTTGTTGTAACGATTCATGATATAAGATTGAATCAAAGAGATGTAGTGTAAAGGTTGCGATTCAGGGCAAGAAAGAAGGAAATGTATAAACGTTTTAAATATTTCGCTACATTAGTGTTTTTAATATCGAATAATGATGTAAAATTAAAGATTTAATGTATAGTTAACGACCGAAGTTGAGATTTTAAATTGTATGGATTTTGGGGTCGTTACAGTTGGTATCAAAGCTGTAGGTTATAAACCTTAGGTAGGAGTGCCGTAGGCTATAATCTTAGAGAAGGAATGTGAAGATAATGAAAGAATAAACTCAGATAGAGTTTGATCAATAAGAAGTAATTTAAGAAATTTATAAAGAAAGGATTTAAACTTATGTGAAAGGATTCAAAGAAGAATCTCGCAGAGTTATAAGGAATATGAATGTGGGGTTATCCAACTCCAATAATAAGGATGTAATGTAATAATAAATAGACAGTGTCTATAAGAAGAGTGATAAAGAAGTTAAGAATAGAGAGTTATATTCAAGTATGGTGCAATTGTACTCTTTAGTAGTTGATGTATGGTATCTGGGCTAAACGATTCTTTCATAGAGCGGAGATATATACGAACTAGCAACTCGGAACCTAGTTTGTTGGTTGTTTGTGGGAAACCACTCAGCGTACCATATTGAAACTGTTAGAGACTCGATGTGTACCAAGTGTAGAAATGGACACGTATGATGAAAGTGTAGAACTCGAATGAAATATTGAGCTATGTAAATGAAGTTAGAAATTCTTAAAGGAAGAATTATTTTTATAAACAAGAAGATTCAAAGAAGAATCTTGAAGAGATATAAAAATAAGAAATGGTAGTTTCCTAATAGCCAAGATAACGAATAATATCGTAAATGATGAAAAAAAAGGAAAGAATGAGGATCGTAAAACAAAACGATCACGAGTTAATAAAAGAATTTTAGGGGAGATGATTATAGAATAAGATCACGATGTGGTCTGTTTAAGTGATCTGAAAGATGGTATGTAATGTTTGAATAATTATAGCTTAATGCTATAAAGATGGTGTACTATGAAATAGTACGAGATAACTCATGATGAGTTATATATGATGTGATACGAGGAATTTGTATCAAGCAAAGAGCAAGTTAAAAGAAAGATAGAGTTAGGTGGGATTTCAATTGAGAACTCATGTGATGGCTGAGTTGTACAAACATTTGTATGGGCAAGGGTTTTGTGCTTGCACTCAGTTTATCACATTGATAATCATTGGAATGTTTATGTCGCGTTATTTGCTATATGCCTGTTGAGAAGGTGATTTTTTTCTTATGTGTATAACAGATTGGTAGAGTATAGTTAGAGAATATTATAAGGTTAAGTGCGAGTTCTTAAAACTCATACTTATGGTAGGTTTGTGACTCATAATTATATGGTATGTTTTTGAACCCGTCAGCGAATGGATGCCTATGGTCTGACTAGGATAAGTTCTTAAACTCATATGATTGTGGCAAGTTCCTGAACTCATAACGTGTGGTAAGTTTGATGAACTAGGGTATAATTAAGTGTGAATGGAGTATTGAGGATGATAGGAATAGATAGACCTATTAAGCAATGGATCATTATAGAAAGTGGAGTTGATGGTGGAAGCATAGGTATTCTAAATCTACTAGCTATGGTAGACTTTCGAAATTTATTGACTTCGTGCTGATGTTTACACTTTTATTTTCTTGAAAAACATTGGATCAAATGATGGAACTAATAAGTTTTAACAACAATACTGTTATTCGTATGTCTATGCTAATTGCTTCGGCTAGACAAAAAATGATTTCTAATATATCAAAATGTATTTTCTATCATTAATGCATCATGTAACCTGGTGCAAAGATGATAAAAATGATAGAATAATCAATGCAGTATTACTAAGTGTTGGATGTGATCTAAGGATTGTCAGCCCACTATGGTATGATGTAGTATGATAAAATCACCAAATGACAGAATCCTCAACGGACTGTAAATACAGTGCGGTATCATGACGTCATAAAAAGATTTTTGAGATTTCTTTAAGATATGAGAATACATATGTATGTATGTATATGTATATTTCGATTGATGTTCGAATTTTTGTAGAGGTCTATGCTATTTGATTCAGCTAGACAAATATTGAAAGATGTTCATGAAATGCATGCGTTTCTTGAGAAGTTATGCCAAACCAAATTATTTTGGTGTAGATTCAGATGCTGAAAAGCTGAGATGAACAACCCTTTTACAGGGGATTACGTGAAGGCGTTGAGATGTTTGTGCACAATACATCGTACGAAGGGCTGATCACTCTAACTACGAGGAGTCCCTATAGTCTTATGACTGTTAAAGTTTAAGTTGAAAGATTACTTATAACTATGGACATACGCATAGCGTTTAAATATTTGTGCACAATACATCGTACGAAGGGCTTAACACCCTAAGTACGGGGGTCCTTATAGTCTTATGATTGTTAAAGTTGAAGTTGAAAGATTACTTGTAACTGTGGACATAGTTCGTGGTCTTATGACCCTCAGCATGATTTGGAATCTTTTAAATTCCTGTTATTCATATCGCTTCCCAATTATTGAGCAATTGTGGAAGATTCTTGATAGTCTAAAAGGTGAATGTGGTAAGGATGATATTCCTTAGAAAGAAGTGAGTCATAGAATACGACACTAAATGATGAATATGTTGAATAAGTGAGAAAAGAGATTTTGAAGTGAGAAGGATGTGAGTTATCAAAGAATAATGTGAAACTTTTAATAGAAAAGTTTAATAATTGTAGAATGATGTTTGTGGAAAGAAAGTGGTTATAGAAGCCAATGAATGAATGAAGTAGTGACGTAAAAATCTACTTTGATAGATTGAATGAATAAAGACTAATAAATAAAATTTCGAGGACGAAATTCTTTGAAGAAAGGGTGAATGTAATATCCCAAGTGTTGATGATAACGATCCTTAGAAAAGGAAATGAATGGGTTAAAAGATGTATAATACTCAGAATATAATTGAGTTTAAGTGAAAGTTATGAGAGTGTTGATGATAACGATCCTTAGAAAAGGAAATGAATGGGTTAAAAGATGTATAATACTCAGAATATAATTGAGTTCAAGGGAAAGTTATGAAATGAAACCTAGAATTTGTTAAGGTAATGAATGTAGTAGAAAATATAAAACCTATATTTAGATAAAATGATGAAAGATTACTCTAAGTCATTTGTTTAATTTGTCTTCGATTCTGGAGACAGAATCTTTGTAAGTAGGAAAAATTGTAATGAATGAGTGGTTTGAGTTGTGATTCTAAGGACAGTATCCTTCTAAGGAGGGAATGATGTAACAATCCAGATTTTTAATTATAATATTTAAATATTTATTGAATTATATAAATATTTAATGGATGTGTTTATTGTTGAATAAGTATTTGTTTAATTGATTTGATGTGATTTGATTATTTATTTGTTTAATAAATAATTAATGAGTTAAGGAAAGTAATTATTTTGAAATAGTAATCTAATTTAATTCAATAATTAAGTTAGAGAGTTTATAATGATTATATAAATTATTATATTATGCAATGAATTGTTATTAGAATTAATTAAATTAAGTATGAAAATTTAATTAATTAGAAGTGTGATAAATAACTATATTATAAGTGATTATTAAAATAAATTAAAGTAGTTTTAATTTATTTTGTCAAACAAAGCCCTATGGCTTTTGGACTTTTTAAATGTGATTTATTAATAATATAAATTATATATATATATATATATATATATATATATATATATATATATATATATATATATATAATAATAGTAATAATAATAATAATTTTTTGGTAACGGCTGAATTAATATGGTTATTAGTAACGTCGATTTTTTAGACGTTTGTAAATCGTAGTTGGCTTTGATTTTTACGTAAACTGCATTTGGACTTAACGTAAGTCTAAGAAAAGAGAAGAAAAGGGAAAGGTTTGCATAGAAGAGATTTTGGTCAGAAAGTTTTGGGAGAGAATTATCAGAGAAATTGTGAGTGTGTACATGAGGTTTTCAAACAATTTCAGTGGTGTTAGCAAGGATTACTGAGCAATTAGAAGGTATGTGGCATAACCTTTATACGTATATATGTTTTACGTAATTGTGCCTAAAGTCTCTATGTATATGTGAATTTGACTGTAATATAAGGTTCTTTACAAAAATTGTCTGTAAACTATGCTTTACTAAATCATGTGTTTTGGTAATAACTTGCATGTATATATGTATATATATGATTGTATGCTTAATGTATAGATAAGATTGTATGCTAATTTACGGTTCCAAGAAGGAAATAGTTTTACAGTAAAGATATGAACAGTGATGGTTAAATTTTGTATGATAATAAAATTAGATTATACTAATTGAGAGATTAAACTATGATTATATTAATTCGTTTGTTACAAATTTCAGAGAATTGTAGTTAAAGTAAACAAATTGGTTGTTATTAGAATTTACAGTGTTTACTGTGTTAAAATATATCAACTATGGAGTTTTGGTTTTAAAACAGTGTTTTCAAAGAATTAAGTTTTCTGAAATCGTTGTTTAGTGGTTAGTAACAAGTATATGAATGATTGTTAGCGTTTATGTGTAAATTACGTGAAGATATACATGTTAATTGGGGTTAATTGCTGTTAAAAATAAAGACAGTAGCTTTGTTCTGTTCTTCGTGGTTGGGTTATGCAAGTTTTGGCGCCCCATCGCCAAAATTTGAGCCCGAGCGCCAAAAATCGCGCCCCGGCGCCAAAATTCGCGCCCCAGCGCCAGAAGTTCGCGCCCCAGCGCTAAAATTTGCGCCCCAGTGCCAATCTCGCGCCCCAGCGCCACTAGTTGGCTTAGCCCTCGCGCCCCAGCGCCGATTTGTAGTCTGACTCGGACAATTTTGACCTTCTATAGTAAAATATCCATAACTTTCTCATACGAACTCCGATTGAGATGATTCAAGATGATCCGGAACGAGGACGAGTAGACCTACAACTTTAATGCTTTAAGTTTTTTAATTTGAGGTCCGTAACAGTAGTTAAAATGGTCATCTTTAGGACTATTGTGTTTTCGGGGGCAATTGGAGGGCGTCGGGCATGCACATATGAATGTGTAGTGCTCCTGACCATAAAAGATGATGTTCTAAGTTATAAAACTTGAATATTAGTAAATATAATGATGCTTAACATTAATAAATGATGTATTAGATAAGTTATTGAAGCATAGTAAGCATACACAAGAGAAGCAAATCGGGCGTGTGACAAATGAACGTCAAAATGTTGTGCCAAGTGTTAACGAACTTAAAAAGTGTTTCAATTCAATTAAAATGAATATTATAGGATATGAAATGGGTTTAATATAAAACCAATAAGTAGTCTTAGCAAGAATTAAGCACTTGAATGAACTTCGAGTTTGACTAAGAAGAAATATAGTGAGTTATAAGTCTAAAGTTTACACAATCTAAATGAACATTGTGTGCTAATTAATAGGAAAGATTATAAGATGTGGAGTAGAGTTTACATTACAAATTACTATGTGTTGTTATTTGACTAATAGTTGATGTGTATGATTATATAATTGTATAGGGCACGTGAAGTGCAGATAACTGTAAGCTGTTAAACTGTTATTGGTAAACAACGATCAAGGCAAGTCTTTCGGTTCCTATTTTCTACGTGGACTTGATGAACTGTTTTAGATTGCATGATATGTTATGCATGTTGAATCATGAAATGTTAAAGTCAATATATGACTGCATTGTTTTGGCTAAGTAATGATGATTGAGTAAGGAACTCAATCTTTATATTTGCTATGTAAATTAAAAGCATGTATGCCAGGTTAGTTTAATGAGATGTATATCGAACATGTTATTATGTGTTATGTGATGCATGAAAACTGTTAGACTTTGCTGGGCTGTCGAGCTCACTCTTGCAAATAACCACTTTTGCAGGTCAAGATTTTAAGGTAAAGATATGTGCTAAGTGAGTTATAGAGATCTATATTCACGAAGATTACTTATGTTTTATGGGAAATGTATTCCATATTTTGAACGTAATATGTTGTTAAATTGTAAGTTGAGTTATCCAATGTATATGGATATTTAGTTATGATGTAAGACTTTGTATAGTTATTTTATTGTAACGATTCATGATATAAGATTGAATCAAAGAGATGTAGTGTAAAGGTTGCGATTCAGGGCAAGAAAGAAGGAAATGTATAAATGTTTTAAATATTCCGCTATTTTAGTGTTTTTAATATCGAATAATGATGTAAAATTATAGATTTAATATATGGTTAACGACTGAAGTTGAGATTTTAAATTGTATAAATTTTGGGGTCGTTACAATAAACCTATAAATAGAAGGGCTTGATCTTTTGTTTCATTCACCAACAATAAGGCCTCCAATTTTGAGAAAGGCTTTGTTGTGGGAGGACTTTTTATAAAGACCTCATTAGTTAAATTTTGACGTGGAAGTGCGTATTCAGTTTGTGGAACTCGTATTTTCGGATATATTTCTTATTTAATTTTTGGTAATGTTATTGTTTTAAATATTGTATTTAGTTTGTTAGTTAAAGTTTAAATTTTGGAAGTTTAGTTAGTTTTGTTAGTAAACTAGTTAGTTTACTATGTTTATTTTGGCTTGGAATTTATTATGTAAATTACTTCTAATAATTGTAATAAGAGATATGGAGCCGAGACCTTAGACGAGTCTGATTATGTTAAATAAGACTTATTTGTAAAGAAAGTTGGGTTGGAACGAGTCGAGGTGAGTTTTGGATGTCAAAACGAGAAGTCCGAAAAACTAGTGAACTGCTGATCTAAAATTAAAAATTCGGGGTTAGTTTGAATATTTAGAAAAATCTGGGTTTTTGGTATGTTATAGTACACTGAATAAGCTTTCCAAAGACTCCAAAATGGACTAATTTTGACTTCGGAGCAAAGAGTTATGACCATTCAAAGTAGTCGCGTCATAACTATCTAACCAACTCGGGGCAGTCACCTTGAACTGAGTTTCTGGAATACTGTGTTTAGAATTTGGAAAAGGTCAAAGAATAAAAGTTGTAGTCCCGGAAGTTAGCTTCCCGTGGGCTTAAGAATCGCTCAAAAATATTTTGAAACGGAAAAGTTATGACTGTTTTAACGAGAGAGGGCAAAGTTGGGAAAGAATAAAAAATAGTTTTGAACGCCCCTTTTTGAACACTCTTTTGGACTGTCTATCTTATCCGAAATGGGTTTCCAATAACTTTTAAAAATATGTTCATATGATGTTTACAGCATATCTAAAGTTGGATGTCATCGGACTAATGAGATATAGAATAAAGTTTACATTACAACTACTATGCGTTGATATGTGACTAATAGTTGATGTGTATGATTATATAATTGTGTAGGGCAGGTGAAGTGCAGATAACAGTAAGCTGTTAAACTGTTATTGATAAACAACGATCAAGGCAAGTCTTTTAGTTCCTATTTGCTATGTGAATTTGGTGATGAACTGTTTGAAATCTTTATTACAAATAGCATGGTGTGTTATATTAATGTTGAAAGTATGAAATGTTAAAGTCAATTTATGACTACGTTGATTGAGTAATAAATGTTGATTGAGTAAGGAACTCAATCTTTATAATTGTTATATGAACTACAGCATGTATGTTATGCTAGTCGAATGTTTATGAGATACATGTTGAGAATGTTATTATGTGCTATGTGATGAATGAAAACTGTTAGATTTTGCTGGGCTGTCGAGATCAACCTTGCAAATAACTACTTTTGCAGGTTAAAGATTCAAGATAAAGTTATGTGCTACTTGAAAGACATGAATCAGATGTGATACTTGAAGATTTATACACTTTGGCTGAGTTATTATTATGTGAACCATGTTTAAGATTCTGAATAATGTATTAATGTTGAATTGTAATATCGTTTTGCGATGTAAACTCTTGTAGTATTAAAATGATTCTAAGATAGGTAGATGTAAAGGTTGAAAGTTTTGGGAACGAGAATAGTATGTAATAAAAAATTTTAATTTTCCCGCAAATTTCAATGGTTGTATTATCGTTTAATTGATGTAAAATTAGAGGTTGAATGTATTGTTAACGACCGAAGTCGAGAATTAAATTGTATAAATTTTGGGGACATTACATTAGCTCTCTATTACTTAGCTAACTCCTCTCTCAAGTCATCCTGCATGTTCTCAATCTATGCCAATAACTTCCCTCTGTAAAACTCCACCTGAGCTAACTTCTGCTCAAGATTCGTAGTTTTTGCTGCAAAATCTTGAATCGTGACATCTTTTTTCTCTAATGTAGCGTGATACTCTTCAACTTGTCTCTCTAACACCTCTACCCTATCCTGTAACTCTATGTTACGATCATATACTTTCTCAAACATCTCAACTCTAATTGAGTTGAGTGGTATCTCCTCGGGATCTTCTTCTTCCTTTATCACCTCATCCTCCTGATTAAACTCAGGCATATGCTTCTGTCCTACAACAGTAACCAATGGGGATGATTCCATCTATACTAACTGCTATCCAACTATATGAATGTCTCAGGCTCCTCTTCTCTAGGCACTCGGGGTTCATCCTCCCTAGCAAGGCCGGATCCTCCTATATCAAGGTAATAAGTTTTATTCACTATTCGATACTACTCGCGAGAACATAAGTTTATTAATAAATAAGCACATAAATCATTTCATTATATTTTTTAAATGAATTTCCTTAATTCATTCCTTAGAACTCGATAAGAGTTTTATCACCACTATATTCTCGATCTCCTATAAGGTTAAAGTCTAAGGTTTTCTCACCTAAGGTTCATAACCTAAAGCTTTGATACCAACTTGTGACACCCTTAAATTCGGGTACTTAAATCCCACATATATGGTGCTCACTGTAAAAAATAATCACATCTAACTACCCATAATCAATGATAATAATAAACTTCATAAACCATTATCCCATTAAAGAGTTACATCTCAACTAAAATAATCCTAGGTTATTTAACCTTTATTACATCATCAGCGGAATAAAAACATAAACATAATAGTTAAGTCTCATAATGAAAGCTCTAACAAGTAAAAGTAAGCTATTCTTCATTAATTGCTCATCTTTCCCTTGTCCTTACTCGTGTACGGCTCATCAAACTTCTTAATTTTATCTGCAATGTTATATGCAAGAGTGAGCAAATTAATTTTTCATAAGGAAAGTAATAACAACTATAACATATGAATAATCAAGGGATAGATTTCAATTGAATAACATAATCTTTCCTATCAATGATAAACAAGAACTGAAAGCTCAATAGAAAACTTGACTTTTGAATCAAGATTTTAAAACAGGATCAAAAGTACATCTGAGGGTCACAAGACCACGAACTATGTCCTAGGTTAACAAGTATCTCTACCGTAACCTTTAACAGTCTTATAGACTATATGAACCATCCATCTCGTACTTCTGGGGATCAGCCCATTGTACAATGTATTGTGCATAAACATTTTAACATTATTGCATAATATAATCCCTTATAATAAGGTTGTTCCTCTCAGCTTTGACATCAGAATCCGCACCAAAGGAAATTTGGTTTGGATTAACTTCAAGAGAAATTTGGATCTTTAGAACGTTCATCAACTAAGGATTAGTTAAATCAATAAGGGTTCGCTATCCATTAAAGGATTGATACAATAATACAAAATTATACAATGATACTTATAATGAAAGGTTGAATATCAATGATTCATAATGTAACAAACATTTTACATCGAAGTAATGCTTTCAAAAGAATTAGAAAGTTTAATTAGAAACTATAGACTTTAACCAATCCAAGAAAACCTCGCTTGAAATGAAAAAGCAAAGATAACATGTTTTACACCTCATTAAAATCATTCATTAAGATTATACAAACATTCCTAGAGTTATACACTTAACAGCTCATTTCTGAGTCAATCTGCCTACCAGCGCGGCAGCGCTGGTTTTATACTAGTTTACAGCCCGACGACGATTGTGACGCCCCCAAAATAGGTATACACAACTCATTCTGAGTCGCCAAATACATGGTACAAAATTTAAATACAAACTTAATTATACAACTGTCGTGTACGACAATACACAAGCTGAGAGTTTAAACGCGGATATTGTCTCGTAGACAATATCCACACTCAAATAGAGTCCTCTTTACAATTATTATCACACTATTTTATAAAATTGTGATGACTACTATAGCCACTATCTCGGACCATCACTCTGTTTCCCGACTAGTCCTAACTATATTCTCATTTCCTGAAGAGAACAATGAAAGCAAAGGGTGAGCTCAACTAGCCAAGTAAGGAATATTATGACTAATATAATGCAGAATAAATTATCGTTAACCTTCAACAGTGTTAAACTGATAGAATACATTAGACAACAAGTTTAACTGCTGCGGAACAAATAATCCATTAGAAAAGTTAAGTAGATCATGATATCTACTATCTTCTATGATTTAAATAATCCACATCACTGAATTATCCATGCACTACGGGCCAAGGATATTCATTATTATCACATCCACGAATCATCCATGCACTACGGGCCAAGGATATTTGAATTATCATCAATGATCATGATTATACCGATACATAGTCATAATCATACCAATCAACAGTCCATCTATGCACTACGAGCGAAAGATGACTTTTATCACAATATAAACATGAGGATGATGACAATGATATAAGCATCAATCAAACGAAATCAAAGATAAATATTAAAGATTTTTAATTTATCCAAAGTTTAAAATGTTCAAATTGTCAACATGACAACTGCTTAGTGGAGTAAAATTCAAGAATAACATTCATGTATCAAAAAAAATTTGGACAGAAAAGAAATTAATTTTTCGGGTGAATAGTACCCCGGTATGAAAAGTTTAAATTTTAACAAGAATGTTTAGAAAAGTATCCTTGTGAAACGATACTAGATGAAGCACAAATTTTAAAGATATTCTACTAATTTCAAGGAGTATAGAAGCAATACTTAACAAAATGAGTGTAGAAGTCGAAATTTGAAACGAAATAATATTACTTACACACTACAGAGTATAGAAGAAAATATTATTTCTTACGAATATTGAACAAAGATAATATCTCATACCTTAAAAGGAGAGTATTTCTAACTGGTAGGGCGGGGATATTCTTGAAGAAAACTTGTACTGTTTTCTACACTCAAAGCTTCCTTAAACTCTAAAGAAGTATTATATGCGATTCTGGTGTGATTTTCATTTCTAAACTAAGCATCCTATTTATATGCGAATGAAAGGATACTATTTGAATTTGAAAATCACGTACTGCACATGAAAAGGAATCACGGGCGCAGACGGCGAATTCGTATGAAAAATTTTGATTTTACTATGCTGAACTATGTAGCACTATACAGTACTATGTAACACTATGTCGTACTATGCATAATAAAATATAATATATTCTATTTTACATAAAAAAACAAAACTTATAATATATATATATATATATATATATATATATATATATATATATATAAGTAATCAAGCAAAACTGAGATAACTTTCTACCGACGATTTAAAAAAAATGAGTAAGTGAGGGTCCATATAATAAGCCAAATTTACAAAAAATACTTCATAAAATTTCTCTCTATTATCTCAATTCACTTAGCTTCACAAAACACATTTTTAACAATATTTTTTCATTAATATTATAACTCACAATATTAACAACCAGATCATTCCCAAGAAAGAGGGGGCTTTCTGATAAGGATTTCTTCTTATTGGCGCGCAATTAGGTGACCAAACCCCTTTCCTCAACAGAACTTTCTAGACATTATCAATAATACAAATAATAATATAAATAACTTTGTCGTCTCAATTATTGATTTAATAATATAAAATATTATATAGATGATACTGTGACAATAATTGAATCAATAATACGAGATACTATGGAACAACTACTATTGCAATAATTGAGTAAAACTGAGTGACTTCTCACGTAAACATCAATAATCAAAGATAATGTACAATACCGTGTACTACTATGCAACCACGCGTATTACTGTAATTTTATCACCGGGTATTTCAACAGTTAACGGTAAAACTTTTGCCGTTATTTTTATAAAAAGATATTTTTGTCATTTTCTAACTCCGACAGTAATTCCGTTATGGGGTCCACCAATGATTGTGCCGTCGTACGAATATTCCCCGACCAATCGAATATTTTATGATAACTTGCTTATTTTGCAAACTTTATAAATATCACCCACAACTATAACATTATATCAAATTCACACCTTATTTTTCAAAAAAATATTTCGAGAAATTTAAATCTATATTCATAAAAGTTGGGGTCTTACAGTTGAACATAAACTTTTGGTCTCAATAAACCATTTTCTCATATAAATAACACTGTTATTTAAATTTTCTTCTACAAGCCAATTCCATGAATTTGATCACTAAGGATTACTTATATACGATGATTATCAGATTTTGCAAGACCATTCATGCATAAATTCAACAATCCACGAAATTTCCAAATCATAGAGAATAGATATTACAAAACTAAGAGTTAAAATTAGGAATAGATTATACCTTTAATCCTTGATTTAGTAAGATGATTAGCAATCCTTCCTCTTCTCTTGACCAACTCACAGCAAAACTCTCAATTCTCTCTCTAATCACTCTGTGTTTTCTTCTTCTCTGCACTCTCTGTTCTCCAGCCTTAGGAAATAATACGCGTAGAATAAACTGATAAAGCTACTACGCATCAGGTATAAAACCCAAAGGCTACATCAGTTATATTATGTCAAAGGCCACAAGGCCATGTTTGGATACACTACAATTCCCCCCCCCCCCATTTTAATTTATTTTTATAATCCCTATATTATATAGTTTCATTTCTCACATTTTTATTTAATTAATTTAATAACTTACAATTACAATTATAATTTCCATTATAATTATATTTATGCTTAACAAATTATTATATATCTAATTTAATTATTAAATTAAACTAGAACATCGTTTTATTTAATTTAATTATTTCCTTAAATATTAAACAATTCATTTAAGTTAAGTATTTCATTAAATTAAATCTTCAAATAATAAAATTACCATTCATTAATTTAGTTAACATACACGCTTAACTAAATTATTACACCACAATTTCATTAAATAATTATTTATCTTAAAAATTAGATCAATTAAAATATTTATTTAATTTAATAAATATTTTTAAATTACATAAAAATTCTCGTTTGTTACATATTTCCCTCCTTAAAAGGATTCTGTTCCCAGAATCACAACTCAATAAATTCATTCGTTACAGTTGAACACGCCATTTATCTCCCCCATCTTGATCTTCTTTGCTTGTACCTCTCCTTCTGCTACCTCTGTACGCTGAGAAGCTTTCTCGTACGCATCTTCGACTCTTGCTCTCTTGGTAGATTCTTCTTTCAAGTTATCCTTCAGCTTCACAATCTCCTCCATCAGCTGATCATTCTCCCCCTTTGCGTGAATCAACTTCCATTCAACATTACTCAGACGCTCATCAAGATCCTGGATCTCATCGTCCTTCTACGCCATCAAATTCTGACGTTCAGCCACTATCTCCTCCAACTCCTCGACTCTATCCTGAAGCTCAATGTTGCGGTCATATACCTCATCATACATACGAGCCGTGATAGAATTTGGTGGAAACTCTTCCTCTTCCTCATCCTCATCCTCATCCTTCTGTGGCAACTCCACGGGGTCTTCCACATCTGTCTCTATCTCATCCTTCTCATCAGGTATACCCTCATGCTCAACCACTCTGACCAACGGAGATGACTCCCTTGGCAGTGGTTGTTCCCAGACCACCTGAATATCTCGAGGCTCCTCTTCTCTAGGCATCTGAGGTCCCTCTTCCTTAGCCTGACTGGATTCTCCTATATTAGCCATCCTGACAACAAAAAATTTTAAGTTTTTAATTACTAATCGTCACTGTTCGACACTCACGAGCACATAGGTTGTAACCACATAAGCACATAAAGTGTTTTATTATTTCTTTCTTAAAACTCAATAAGAGTTTATCAACATTATCTTTTCAATCTCCTATAAGGTTACTTCCTAAGGATTTTCCCCCACCTAAGGTTCATGACCTAACACTCTTATTCCAACTTGTGACACCCCCAAATCTGGGTACTTCATTTCCACAAGATTTGGTGTTCACTTTCCATTCACTCATAATCTAACTACCCAAACATAATAAAATTTAAACAATAAATCTTTCCATTAAAGGGTTACATAACTTAATCAATAAATCTCCCAGATTATCTAACCTTAAACATTCATCCAATGCGAAAAAGTAAATAATTACATCACAATAATTAAACATAGTCTGACAATATAAAAGTCAATAGATTTACAAATCCTCAACACTTATTCATCTTCCATTTTCCTTTGCTAGTGGTTGGCTCATCAACCTTCTCAATTTTAGCTGTAATGATTATATATGCAAGAGTGAGCAAATCAAATGCTCACTTGAAATGACAATGAATAAGAATCACATAATATCCGCCAATGAATAGGCTTAATAGAATTGAATAATGTTTTCTATCGTTGATAATCGTGAAATCAGAATTTGAAATATATCTGAGGGTCACAAGACTATGTACTATGTCTAAGGCTATATGTATTCTTACAACTTAAACCTAAACAGTCATAAGACTATAGGGACCCCCCGTGCATAGGGTGATCAACTCTTCGTACCATGTATTGTGCACAAACATCTAAACGATTCGCGTAAATAATCCCCTATAATAGGGTTGTTCATCTCAGTTTTTTGAATACAAGTCCCCACCAAAGTAAGTTTGGTTTGGATAAGCTTTAAGGGTAATTTAGAGTTCTACGAACATCAACTAAGGATTAGTTGAATCAAAAGTGTAATAATAATTAAAGGATTTGATAACAACGTAGTATGAAATAACCATGGATTATAAATGATTACTCATCACGCATCAAAATTATACTTTTAGGAATAAACTTGAAAGAAAAGTAAAATAAACTTTTCTTGAACAATGATAATAAGCTAAGGTTATATTCGCTGTCAATAAGGAAACAATTTAGGAACTTTGTTCAATATAGGAATAAGGAACTTCTTTAATAAAATACAACTTGACCAATCATAATTGAAATAAGGTAAAGAACGTGCTCAATGCATCGATAAGGTTTGCATCATACAACATAAATAGGATTCAAGAGTTTAATAAGAGAATAAGTAACTTACGTAAAGTAGGTAAGATAGATCAAACTCAAATACAGATTAGAGTTTGGAAACTTGCCTTGCGTGTAAGCTAAATAGGTATAACTCACGTTCCAAAATATCATATACACATATCATCATGACATAATTAGTTACTACATGTTCTCAGTACATAATTAAGTATCTATTTCATGAACTACTACTTGGTTTAATCATATAGTTAAGCCACACTTTTAATGCAATAACATAACTCTTTAGTTATTACATAATTCACTAATTACTTAATAAAATTTCATATTTGGTAGTATAACTACATCATAATATGATAATTCACATTTTAATAGTCATAACACTACCATTTATCGACAATTACATAATTGTATAATTAAAATAAATTTTATGGCCAAACTGCTAACTTGCATTGCATCGCCCCAATTTGTACTAGGAACGGCGCTGCGGCGCTGTTCTGGCACTGCCACGCGAGATGGAAGCCTTTAATTGGCTCTGCAGCACTCCTATTTATTCGTAAAATCGGCGCTGCAGCGCCAGTACACGCCAACATGTGCTTAAGTGGCGCTGCAGCGCTGGAATTGTACTATGGGATGGCGCTGCAGCGCCGAAGTACAGTTCTTGGCAGACAGTGTTCGCAAAGAACACAAAACAAAGCTAATTTGGCCTACAAGCTACTTTCTAACAACCAATTTAACACATATAAATTATACAAACCTCACATAAACATAACTTAAGGTTTTCAACATGTTTTTAACTATATAAACAACATAAACATCAATATCATAACCTTTAATTCCACTATTTTTATTATTTCTTCACATTTTTACATTCATAACAAAATTCATTATTGTGAATTCATTTTACAACCAAAACAACTAATTTAACCTATAATGTTTTCGTTTCTTCGTGTCTTTTCACAATCAACCAACTATTACTAGTTTATTACATGAATTGAACATCAATTTTAATTCTAAAATAAGCTATATATATAATATATATATATATATATATATATATATATATATATATATATATCACTGTAATTCAATTTCTTCACTACTAGACATAATTTCATGAAATTGATTACTCTAACACATAAATGAACGATATAAAACAGTTTATAATCATCTACTAACACATAAAACTCATAATTTCCACAATTATTCATAAAACATCAATCACAGAGAACTTTTCACAAATTAAAAACAAAACCTTAGAAGATTGGATTATACCTTTGTTTTCTTGTTTAGGTTAACTAGAAGATGATTACAACTACCCTTCTTGTTCTTGCAGAACTTCTCTTCACAATTTCTCTCTCAAGCTCTCTCTTTCCTCTCTTCTTTCTCTTCTTTTCTCTCTGTTTTCTTTTGTTCTTTCTTAGGTTCTCTTTCTAACTTAGCGTAAACAAAATACAAAACGATATATGTTTATAATATTAACGTATATAACTGATAATACATAACTCCCCTCTTTAAATATATACCAGTTATGTTTTATTATTATTATTATTATTATTATTATTATTATTATTATTATTATTATTATTATTATTATTATTATTATTATTATGTTTTAAATTCAAAAGCTCTAAGGCCTTGTTTGGCAAAAACGGAATTAAAACTCTTTTAACTTATTTTCATAACCCATTTATAATATAGTTTATTGTCACACTTTATTCAATTAAATTTTTATATTCAAATTTAATTAAATTAAAACTAATAACAACTTATTAAATTAATTTACCACATAACCCAATACAATAAAATTATAATTTCCATTATAATTTTATTTAATAAATTAATACATCACTTTAATTACTAAATTAAATTAAAATAACATTATAGAAATTCATTTAATCTTTATAAACTCTCTAATTTAATTATTAAATTAAATTAGAAAATTATCTCATAATAATTAGTTCATCACTCTTTTATTTTAATTAGCTTCAAAATACTAAATTACCAATTATCTACCTAATTATCATATTTCCTTAATTAAGTTAATTCCAACAACTCATAAATTATTTATTTAACAGCAAACACATAAATTAAAATATTTATTTAATTCAATAAATATTTGAAATTACAAATAAAATTCTTGATTGTTACATATAAACTATTTTTATATGATTTGTATATGATTTAGAGTTGATTAATCCATGAAAACATGATATATATATATATATATATATATATATATATATATATATATATATATGAAAAAATCATGTTTATAGTGAACTAAACATGTTTACTGTGTCGAGACGCTGCAGCGCCTGTCCAGGGCCTGTGTGGAGCGCGACAGTGTCATACCAGCGTTGCAGTGCCGGTCCTCAGCACAAACTGGGGTGCTGCAGCGCCAGTTGGTAGTTTGGCCTAGAAATGTGATTTCTAATACACAATCCTATAAATGCTAACATAACATGATCTTATGATTATAAAATGTGATTAATCATGTTATATGATGGAAGGACAGATTATGGAGTGGTATAATATTAAATATGAAGATTATAAGTAGTAATTAACGAGTTATATGACAATTGAAGTTGGTGTTGATAAACATTAGAACAGTGGTTTGATCATGTGATTAAACCTAAGACTAAAGGTTGTAAGTTAAGTGAAATAGATATTTAATTATGTAACGTGAACATGTGGTAACTAATTGTGTTACAGTTTTAAATGACATACGTATAAGATATTTGGGAATCAAGTTTTACTGTTTAGCGTATACGAAGGCAAGTTCTCTAACCCTAAACTTTCTTTAAGCAAGTTTCCTATCCTACTTTAATTCCAATTATGCAAGTTTCTTACCTTACCTTGTTTATAAATTACGTAAGTTCTTGAATCCTATCTCTTTTATATTGAGCAAAGTTCTTAATTCTATTTCCTTATTGGAAAAGACTGTAACCTTAGCTTATTATTATTGCTCAACCAGTGTTTATTATACCCTTCAATGCTTTAAACTTTATTCCTAGAGCACGAATTTGATGCATTATGTTATTCATTTATGATTCATAACTATTATATACTATGTCGTTATCGAACCCTTGAATTGTCATTAAACTTTTGATTCAACTAATCCTTAGTTGATGTACGTTGAACTCTAAATTACCTTGAATCTTATTCAAACCAAACTTCCTTTGGTGCGGACTCGTATGTTAAAATTGAGATGAATAACCCTATTAAAGGGGATTATTTATGCGAGAGCGTTAAGATGTTTTTGCGCAATACATGGTACGAAAGGTTGATCCCCCTATGTACGAGAAGGTAAGTCCATATAGTCTAATGACTGTTAAAAGTTCATATAGAAATACTTATAATCTGGGACATAATTCATGGTCTTGTGACCCTCAGATAAATTCTAAATTCTGATTTCAGTTCTTGATTATCAATGACAGAGAATGTTATTTAGTTCAATTGAGCTTATTTATTGACATTTATTATGTTGATATTATTCATTGCCAAGTAAACATTTGTTTTGCTCACTCTTGCATATATATAACCATTGCAGCTAAAGTTAAGAAGGTTGATGAGCCAACCACCAGTAAAGGAAAAGGTAAGATGAACAAGTGTTGAAGACTTGTTAAATTATTATGCAAACGGTTTACGTAATTATACTTAATTTAATTATATGATGTAATCAATTTTTCCACATTTGATGATTATATTAAGGTTAGACAACATGAGATTTATTTGTTTAAGTTATGTAACCCTTTAATGAGAAGATTTATTGTTTATGCTTTATTTAACTTGGGTAGTTAGATGCGAATGATTGAACAGTGAACACCAAATCCTGTGAGAATGAAGTACTCGGATTTGGGGGTGTCACACTTATGACCTTCGACATATTTTAACTGATAAAAACTCTTTGTTTGTATAACTGATGGAGGAGTGTTAACCCTTTTATCAGTTTTATTATTACGTATATTTCCTAAGTCTAAGAACACAGAGAAGAATAGAGAGAAATAGAGGAATTAAGATAAGAAAGTTCACTGTGATTTAAGAACAATTGTGTTCAAGTTTTCTAGCTAATTGAATGTAAAATTCTAAGTTCCTAGTTCTTAGCTTTGTTTTTTTAAGTTCTCTATAATTGGTTTTTTGTGGTTAATTATTAAGAGATTAATCATATATGTTAATTTGTATGTATAATCTAGTATGTGTAATTAATAAGAGGTGTTGATGTTATCAAATCCATGAAAACATGTTTAACATGAACAATTTGAGTTTTGTTGTTATATATATGATATGACTTATTTCTGAGTCAAAATTGATGGTTAATTCATGATATAATTTATAAATTGGTTATAGATATTGTTAATATGATGAGATACAAAAACAACGAAAGTTAAATAGATCAATTTGGTTGAATAACAAATTTGTAGTGGTTGATTACGCTAAAGGTGTTGAAATATGAATATAGAGGATAAGCTTTGGTTTTAATTCTTTGAAATTAGTTGTTTAAGTGGTTTGTGATGTAATAATCATTATATACATGCTTGATTTTGATTTTATGAAGTTTGTAATATCTGGGTATGTCTAATTTGCTGTTGAATTGAAGAATTTGGGTGTTTTTTTTGTTAGAACAGAGTTGATTCACGAACCTACATAAACCAAATCTGTGATGCAGCGTCGTTGTGCTGGACCCAGGCTTAACTGGGTGCATCGCTGTAAGACCCCAACTTTTATGAATAAAGATTTAATTTTCTCGAAATATCTTTTTGAATAATAAGGTGTGGATTTGATATAATATTATAGTTGTGAGTGATATTTATAAAGTTTACAAAGTAAGCAAGTTGTCATAAAATATTCGATTGGTCGGAGAATATTAGTTTTATAAGAGAATATTCGTACGACAGCACAATTATTGGTGAACCCCACAACAGAATTACTGTCGGAGTTAAAAAATGCAGAAATATCTTTTTATAAAAATAACGGCGAAAGTTTTACCGTTAATTGTTGAAATACCCGGTGATAAAAGTACAGTAATATGAGTGGTTGCATAGTAGCACACGGTATTATACAGTATCTTTGATTATTGATGCTTACGTGAGAAGTCACTTAGTTTATTCAATTATTATCACAGTAATTGCTGCATAGTATCTCACGTTATTGATTCAATTATTGTCTTAATATTTTATATAATTAAAATAATAATTGAGACGACATAGTTATTCATATTATTATTTTCAATATTGACGATGTCTAGAAAGTTCTGTTGAGGAAAGGTATTTGGTCACCTAATTGCGCGCCAATAAGGAGAAATCCTTAACAGAAAGCCCCCTGTAACAATCCAGATTTTTAAATATTTATTGGATTATATAAATAATTAATGGATGTGTTTATTGTTGAATAAATATTTGTTTAATTGATTTGATGTTATTTGGTTAATTATTTGTTTAATAAATAATTAATGAGTTGAGAAAATTAATTATTATGAGATAATATTCTAAGTTAATTTAATAATTAAGTTAGAGAGTTTATAATGATTAAATGAATTATTATAATGATATGTTATGTTGAATTGTGATTAAAATGATGTGTTAGTTGATTAAATAAATTAAAGTAGTTTAATTTGGTTTTGTCAAACAAGGCTTAAATATATTAAGTCTTTAATTTTAAATAGTTTTGCCAAACGGAGCCTTATGGCTTTTGGATTTCTTTTGAATGTTGAATTATAATAATATAAATTAAATAAACAATAAATAAATAATATATATTAAATTGGTAACCGTTGATTTAATAAGGGTAATTAGTGGGCGTCGATTTTTTTAAAAACATTTGAAAAGACGTATGTTGGTTTTATTTTTAGTTTACGTATAATCTATTTGGATAAAGCCTAAGTAAGAAAAGAGAAGAAATATTGTTAGAGAAAAGAAAAGAAGAAAGGTTTCAGAGAGTTTTGAGAGACAATTGAGAGGAGAAACGTGCTGTGGATTTCAAGTATTCTAGCAAGAATTTTCTTAAGCAACAAAAGGTATTTTTCCTATAATCTTAATAGTATATATTTATATATGTTTTACGTTCTCTGTGTTCTTGAAATTCACTCTCTGTGTATAAGGTTTTACAAAAATTGTGTGTAAACCATGTTTTTATAATGGGTTATGATATTACGTGTATTTGTAATTATAATTGTTATAACTAGCATATATATATATGTATGTATATATGACTGTATGCTAATTACATGTTAAAGAAAGGGAATTGTTTTTTTTTACAGTAGAAATATATGCATGAACATGTTTTGTAAGATAACACAATTAGTATATGTTAATTGTAAAATTGTAAAATTGAACTGTAATTATGTTGATATTTTATTATCAGACTTGATTTGAATGATTGTAATGGAGTGATTTAATTTTTCTGAATTTGAATGATTGTATGTAAAGGTTAGATAACATGGGAGATTTTACTAATGAAATCCTTTATGGGAAGGTTTATTATTCAATTTTATTATGATAGGGTAGTTAGATATTAATGTTTTTATAAAGTGAACACCAAATCCTAAGGGAATGAAGTACCCAGATTTGGGGGTATCACAAGTTGGTATCAAAGCTTTAGGTTATGAACCTTAGGTGGGGAAAAAGCCTTAGGAAGTAACATTTGAAAAGATAGTGGTGATAAACTTTTATCATGTTTAAGAGAAATTTAATAAAACACTTATGTGCTTATGTGATTTCAAATTATGTGCTCGTGAGTGTCTAGTAGTAATAAGTAATAATTAAAACTTAAAAATTTTGTTGTCAAGATGACTAATGTAGGAGAATCCAGTCAGGCAAGGGAGGAAGGACCTCAGATTACTAGAGAGGAGGTGTCTCATGATATTCAGGTGGTTTGGGAATAACTACTTCCACGGGAGTCAGCCCCGTTGGTCACAGTGGTTGAAGATGAGGATGATGATGTAGAAACGGATGAGGAAGATCTCGTTGAGCTGCCACAGTCGAATGAGGATGACGAGGACGAGGAGAAAGAGATTCCACTGAACTCGATCGCTGCTCGTATGTACGATGAAGTTTACGACCTCAGTGTGGAACTTCCGGATACCGTCGAGGAGTTGTAAGAGATAGTAGCTGAGCAACAGACCTCGATGGCACAGAAGGACGACGAGATTCAGGATCGAGATGAACGACTGACTAATGTTAAAGAGAAGCTGGTCTACACTAAAGGAGTGAATGAACAACTGACCGAGGAAATTGCAGAACTGAAGAACAAGCTGCAGGGAGAATCTACTAAGAGGGCAAGAGCCGAGGAAGCGTTTCAACGAGCCGGGATAGCAGCGAGAGACGCACAAGCAAAGAGGATGAAGATGGAAGAGATGAATAACGTATTCAACACCGTGATTAATCGAGCTCAAGATCGAGTCATGGGTTATCTGATTCTGTTCGAGACGCTGCCATCATACATATTAGATCACCGAACAATGTTCCGTATTATGGAGGAAGAGAGTCAAAAGGCTACGCAGTATCTTAGTAGGACATCGTAGTGAATATACCTGTTATGCGATAAATAAAATGTTAAATAATATGTAAATCCCAAGTGCTATGTAACCTATGGGATATGATGATGTTGTTGTACCGAAATTTTTGTGGTTCAGGAAAGTAATGTAAATAGCAGTGATGCTATTGTTCTTATGTTTTTCAAAAAGACAATGAATGAATAAAAGCTGTTATTTTATTTTTTTTCAAAGTGTTATGTGTTATGAGATTAATAATGCTCAAGACCCGTGACGCCCCCAAATCCGGGTTACCTGACCCACGAGTTTGGTACTCACGATCCATCATCTAACTACACATCCATTTATGAATATAAACATACATATCATTAATTAATATCTTTATAACATCATCCCAGGTTATCTAACCTTAACATAATATACACACCTTTAGTTATACAAAAAGGTTTACATATAATAACATAATAATTAAAGTCAAAATAACTAAGTCGACATTTTGTCCTTGCCCTTATCTCTGTCTGCCCCTCCTGCTACCTCATCATTAGCTGAAATGTGATATTTAAGCAAGGGTGAGCAACACGTTTGTTCCACAAGTTAAAGCATTTAATAAGAAATATGAATCAAGAATATTAGAGTCTAGATTCGATAAGAATTCAATAATACTAAACAGATTACGTAGGAGCTGAACAAATCGTTTATCAATAACAAGACTCTATCGACCTTCACGCTAAATAACAATTCAATGATGAAAGAATAAAATTCTTACGAAGTTTCAATAATGCTCATTTGATTAACATACGATAATAACACAAAAATAACAAAGTGGGATATTCCCATATTTTATGATGACTGATCACAGTGGGATCATGAACGCCTAAAGGCATTATCAATATTCAATACTGATTTACCCAAGAATTATAAATTAGCTATAAAAACTAAACTATAACCATTTACAAGTACCTGGAGCGGCCAACCACTTGTACCCAATATTATGCATAATACTTAACTCACGCAATGGCCGTATATCCGACCACAAGGTTCCCTTTTTATATAAAGGTTGTTCATCTCAGTCTTACATCAAGAATTCATATCGCAACAATATAGTTTGGATTTAAAGAAATGCTATGATTTCAACATCTAATCTCTATCTCGATCTAGCCGAAATAATTGGCATTAATCTTTCAATAACAATTGAGTTCAAATACTAGAACGTATCAAGTTTCAAAAAATATATGTCTCGCTAAAATAATTAGCTAAGACATAACTCAAAAATTATTCTATATATAATAGGTAGAAATCAATGGCCCTATTTGCAATCAACAATACTATTTATAGATATGAATAACCAACAATAGTTATTCACCAGTCACCCTTCTGAAATTTAAAACTCAGTTTGAGTTAATGAACTTGCACTAATTGTGAATAATCAATAATAATCTTAGACGTGGTATAATCGGTAATAATTACCCACTTAACACGCTGGTAGGATAATAATTAGAATTTATGTTAAAGAAATTTTAATATTTACAAATATTTAATGACAATGTTGGATATAGAATAATTATCAATAATTATTCATTAACATATTTGAAAAATAGTAACTCAAGCTTGAGTTAGGAAGCTTGCTTTCGTCATTGACTACTGCTACACAGTATAACTTAGCTACGTTTGAAAGACCTATTTTCAATAATATCGGTCTCGCAATTAGCATAACACATCACAACATATAATACTATTATTTACAGTCACTATATCACTTAATCACATAATCATGTAATCGCATCTGTGACACCCCTAAATTCGGGTTACCTAACTCCCGAGCTCGGTGTTCACGATCCACAATATAATAACATCTAATTACCCATTTAAATATAAATAGAAATACATAACTCATTAGCATATGTTGTTAATATATAAGTACTAGGTTTTCTAACTTTAATATTACAAACATACCCTTTAGATATACAAAAAGGGTTTATAATACAACATAATAATAATAATGTTCATCATACTAAATTATCACTATGCCTTTTCCTTTGTTCTTCTTCGCAGCACGTTCTGCAACTTCGTCCCTAGCTAAAAAGTTTTATTTAACAAGGGTGAGCAACATGTTTGCCCCGCAAGTTAAGACATATGATAAATGTATAGGAATAAATAACAAGTCTTCTCGCATTCTACGCAACAATAATCTGATAATGAAAGAGTACAACGCTTTCAAGGTTTTCTTACGATATTCAAATGAATAATCAAGAATTAATTCTACGAAATAGCAAAGTGGAATGTTTTCCAAATTTATGCTGAGCGATCCATTGGATCTTGAAATTCTCTTCTCGAGTAACTATCAAAGATTTGACTTTGATATACCCAAGTGTATCAGATAACCATTAAGATTAAATCATACCCCTCTGTAAGTACTTAGAGCCGGCCAACTCCTTGTACCCTATATTATGCATAATACTTAAGTCGCGAACAATGGTCGAATATACGACTAAAAATGTTCCTTTTATATAAAAGGTTGTTCTTCTCAGTCTCAGAATCAAGATTTGATTTAACAACGAAATTCAATGATTTCAAAAATCTAATCACTTCTCTTCTCAAACCTATCAAGTTTTCTTTTTTCGATCCAACCGATACAACTGGCATTGATCTATCAATAATAATTAATTTCTCTTCTCTTCTCTTCTCGAACATATCAAGTTCTAACAAATGTTCGTCTAGCCAGAATAATTAGCTAAGACATTTCTCAATATAATTCGACAATAAACAGGAATTATCTGTACTGTCAATATTAGCTTCTATAGATATGAATATCCAACAACAGTAATTCTACGAATATATATTTTCCAAATCAGTAATTCAATTTGAATTATTAAACATGCACTAACTACGAATAATCAACAATAAATTCTTGGACGTGGTATAATTAACAATAATTAACCACTATAATAATTGAATGAATATAACTCAAGGTTGAGTAAGAAAACTTGCCTCTCCCGCTGTTTACAGCTACACAATACACTTATCTGCTTTCGAAAGACCTATAACCAACAATATCGGTCTCACAATTAGCATAATATTTCATAACACACAACACTGTAATTCACAGTTAATCTTCTCCTAGATACATTACCACATAATCACATCAGTGTTTATAATCTATATAAACACTTGACAAGTCTAACTATTTCGGTCTGATTGGACTTCGGTCCATTTTCGGTGTTCTAGTCACCTTATCCGATAATTTACTCTTTTATTGTCAATTAAACTTGGTCTCTAAGCTTCAATATTATTTTAGATAAGTCAAATATCATTTATAATATTTTTCGGAAGCTTTTAATAATATTTAAACAATTTTTATAATTTATAATAATTTTTCAAACACTTAAATCATTTTTAAATGATTTAATTATCAAAAATCTTATCATCATTAATATTTAATAATATTAAAATATTAATGACATACTTGTCAAAATATTAAAGTTATTAATAATAACTTAAAATATTTTTAAATCGTCAGTATTCTACTTAAATGATTTTTAAAATAATTAAAATCATTTTTAAATCATGACCATTAATATTTAAATATTAATGAAATTATCATCAAAATATTAAAAGTCATTAATTATAACTTAAAATATTTTTAAAATATTTTCTCATTTTTAAATAATTTTTAAATCAATAAAATTATTTTTAATTTATTTATTTAATATAATAATTAAATAAATCTAATATCATTAATATTAATTTATTAATCAGAATTTTCCAAAAATATTGAAAATTATATTTTATAATTCAAAATATTTTCTAACACTTTATTCTTATTTAAAATGATTTTTGAATCATTAAAATCATTTTTAACTTATTTATTTAATTTAATAATTAAATAAATCTAATATTATTAATATTAAATTATTAATAAAAATTCTTCAAAAATATTAAAAGTTATATTTTTATAACTCAAAATATTTTTAAATATATTTTTCTTATTTAAAATGATTTTTCATAATATTAAATCATTTTTTTCTAATTTATTTAACACACTAATTAAATAAATTAAATATCATTAATATCCAAATAATTATAAATATTAATGAAAAATGTCCCAAACAATTAAAAGTTATTTTTCAGAATTTAAAATGATTTTTAAAATCATTTTTGGTAATTTTTATAATTTATTTCTATTTTTAAATAATTTTCGGAATATTAAGAATTTAAAATAAATAGAAACCGTCGCTAAAGCCTATAGCGACACTTATCTGTTGTCTTAGGTGTTCTTGGCCTCAAGAACACTGACAAAGTCAGTGTTCAAGGTCCTTACTTCGACCAGATTTAATTTTCAGTCCAAGCAGGTTATGGACCTACTAAAGCTTATAGATCGTAGTACTATTGTAACATTACATTTCTCAACAACTAGATCGGTCATATAACATCGCACTAGGAAGATCTGAGTCTTCAAAGTTCTTGTCAGAACGTTTCTAAGTTTTCCAGAAACCCAAAAATCCGAGTGGACACTTTCAAGATTAATTTTCTATATTTTCCAGTCATGATTTATGTAATATAATGGTTCCTATATGAAGTCCTTATGTCATAGTACATCACTAAAGCAACAAATCAATTTATCATCAACAGGATCAACAGGAATCTTACAGTCAACACATGGTCAGAAAATTCTTGCAACACCTTTTCTGGAATTTCCAGAAATTCAAGTCATGGCCGAATGGCCTACTTTGACCACCTGCCACGTTCGATCTATTGACTGTTTTAATGTTTTACAAGCATGGATCTAGAGTCCATCTTACAGGCTACAATCCAGATACAACACATAATCAAAAAAACTAACACGACTGACAGATCAAAGAGCTTAAATATGTTGTCAGACGCTGAAAACGAATTTTTGGGTTACCCAGAATTCGCATGGTCAACGTCGGTTAATGGGTTTTGACCGATTATATCTTCAAATTTAGACATCTAATGACTCTGATTTCCTTTGTAGAATAAAGACCTCATACCAAGCTACAAATAACAACTTTAAAACAACAAAAATATTAAACAAGCAATGATCTGTGGCCACTGACATTCGGTTGTCAGACCACATGTGACGACCCCAAAATAGGTATACATCGTCTATTCTGAGTCGCCAACTATATGGTACAGAATACAAATACAATCTTAAATATACAACTAGAGCTGTGAGTTTTAATACAAATATTGTCTTCTAGACAGTAATCAAACTCAAAATAAGTCCTCAATACATTTATTATCACACTATTTCATAGAATAGTGAGGACTACTAATGCTATCATTTGGACCGTCACTTCGTTCCCCGACTAGTCCCTACTACGTTCTCATTTTCCTGAAGAGAACAATGAAAGCAAAAGGGTGAGCTCAACTAGCCCAGTAAGAAATATTATGACTAAGATAATGCAGAATAAATTATCGTTAGCCTTCAACAGTGTTAAACTGATAAAATATAACAAACATCACGCTTAACTGCAGCGGAACAAGCAATCCATTAAAAGAGTCAAGTAGAGAATAAATTCTACTATCTTTTATGATTTAAAAAGGTTTTTCATCACATTTATCGCTGAGACTCAGCTTAATAAATAATTCACATCATCCATGCACTACGGCCAAGGATATTTATTAGTATCACGACCATAAATTATCCATGCACTACGGGCCAAGGATATTCGTGTATTCATCAATGGTCATGATCATGCCAACAACTGTCCATCAATACACTACGGGCCAATGATGACTTTTACCACCTCATTTGTAACATTACGGTCATGATTATACCGAATAATCCTTGGTCATAATCACACCAAGTCCATCTATGCACTACAGGCCACAGATGACTTTCAACATAATATAAACATGAGGATGATGCCAATGATATAAGAATTCAATAAAACAAGTTCAAGAAATTAATTTATCCAAGAACCAATAATGTCTAAATTGTCAACATGATACTTCTTTGTGGGGTAAAATTCAAGAATGCTCAGAAAAATATTTCGATGAAAAGATACTGGATGAAGTGCAAATATCAAAGATATTCCACTAATTTCATGGAGTATAAAAGCCAAAACTTTAACCAACTAAGTATAATAAAGAATGGAATAACAAAAGAAATCACCAGGCATGCGATAGACCGCACAGACAGGTTATTCCAACAGAATAATAAATAACGGAACCAAGTTATGCGTAAACGCATCGACAGGATATTCCGACAGAATAATAAATAATGGAACCAGGTTCGACGTAAACGCATAGACATGATATTCCAACAGAATAATAAATAATGGAACCAGGTCTGGCGTAAATGGACAGATAGGATATTCCAATAGAATAATAAAGACAGAATAACAGAAGAATTTCACCAAGTATAGGGTAGCCCGCGTATACAGGTTATTCTAACAGAATAATAAATAATGGAATAACAGAAGTTCTCTTCATGAATACAAAAAAATAATACCCCTTACCTTAGAAGAAACTGGATATAGGAAAAGAAAGGTAGCAGACTGCTCTTCTTCTTTCTCTCTATAATTTTCTCTCTCTAGAGTTTCAGTGAATTCGTAAGAAATAATGAAGGAATGAGCTTCTATTTATAGGAGAATGGAAAGGCACTGTGTAAGGATATTTCTCACGGATGCAACAATTATTCAATCAGATGAAAATGTTTTTGTAACCCACAGACCCCAATTGTCAATCAACCAACCAGTAAGAAATAAGCAAAATTATAATACACACACACACACACACACATATATATATATATATATATATATATATATATATATATATATATATATATATAAAACCACACATGTTATAAACATATATATACATATAATACTAATTACCTTTTGTAAAGCAACATCATTTCCCCCACCATTTCCCACCCACGTATTTAAAAGTATATAAATACTTATTATTCACACACACCACAACCCACTCACCCACATTTAATATATATAAATACACCCATCACTCCACCACTCCCACCCACCCCAAAATGGTTGAAAATCCCTCCACCAAAATCATTCATCCCACTAGTGGCCCAACCAAATATAATATATATATATATATATATATATATATATATATATATATAATATATATATATAAATATATACCGAAAACTTTCTACTGATTACTTTGAAAAATGGATAAATGGGGGTCCATAAAATAAGCAAAACTTCATAAAAATCACCTTAATAATTTTAACAACATTAATCACCTTTATATAATTCACAATATTAATCGACCAGGTCGTTCCCAGGACAGATGGGGCTTTCTAATAAGGATTTCTCCCTATTGGCGCACAATTAGGTGACCAAACCTCTCATTGACAGAACTTCTAGACATCGTTAATATTTCAAATAATAATATTAATAACTTTGTCGTCTCAATTATTGATTTAATAATATATAAAATATTGACAATAATTGAATCAAATAACGTGAGATACTATGCAACAATTACTGTAGCAATAATTGAACAAAATTGAGTGACTTCTCACGTAAGCATCAATAATCAATACCGTGTGCTACTATGCAACCACGCGTATTACTGTACTTTTAACACCAGGTGTTTCAACAGTTAACGGTAAAACTTTCGCCATTATTTTCATAAAGTATTTTTGTCATTTTCTCAATCCGACAATAATTCCGTTGTGGGGTCCATCAATGATTGTGTCGTTGTACGAATATTTCTGTTAAAACGTATATTCCCCGACCAATCGAATATTATATAACAACTTGCGTACTTTACAAAATTTATAAATATTAACTACAACTATAACATTATATCAAATTCATTCCATAATATTTAAAAATGATATTTATAGAAAATTCATCTTTATAAAAAAAATTGGGGTCTTACAATCTTTCCTTCTTATGAAATTTCGCCCTCGAAATTAGGGTACGTACCTGATATGTCGAAGAGGTAAGGATACCTTGATTTTATTTCAGATTCTAACTCCCAGGTCATTTCCTCAATATCGTGGTTCCTCCACAAAACTTTGACTTGAGGTATAACCTTGGAGCGTAGAACATGATCCTTCTTATCCAAGATTTGAATAGGAACCTCTTCATACGTTAAATCTTCCACTATTTCGTCCTATTCTAACTAAATAATGTGGTGAGGATCTTTCACATATTTACGTAACATAGATATGTAAAAAACGTTATGAACACGAGACATACTTGGCGGTAAAGCGAGTCTATAAGCCACAGTTCCTACTCGATCGAGAATTAAAAATGGGTTAATGAATCGAGGATTGAGCTTTCCTCTTTTTTCAAATCTCATAACTCCTTTCCATGGAGCAAAACGTAACAATACATGATCTCCAATATCAAATTCCATGTCCTTTCGATGAAGATTAGCATAACTCTTTTGTCGATCTTGTGAGGTTTTTATACGATGTCGGATCGTTTGAATCTTTTCCGTAGTCATTCGTACCAACTCCGGTCCCAACAATGCTGCTTCACCCACCTCATCCCAGCATACTGGAGAACGACACTTTCTTCCATACAACGCTTCGAATGGAGCCATGCCAATACTTGCTTGATAGTTGTTGTTGTAGGAAAACTCCACCAATGGTAAAAACTTGTCCCAACTTCCCTTGAAGTCAAGGACACAGAGTCTTAATAAATCTTCAAGAGTTTGAATAGTCCTCTCTGATTGTCCGTCCGTTTGAGGATGATATGCCGAACTAAATTGTAAATCTGTGCCCATAGCTTTTGGTAAACTAACCCAAAATCGTGAAGTGAATCTTGGGTCTCGATCAGAAACTATGGATACTGGCATACCATGCAATCTTATAGTCTCATTTATGTACATACGAGTAAGACGTTCAAGTGTATAAATTTCTCGTATAGGTAGGAAATGAGCCGACTTGGTCAATCTATCAACAATGACCCAAATCGCATCTATGCCTTGAGAAACCTTGGGAAGACCGGTAACAAAATCCATGGTAATTTGCTCCCACTTCCATCCTGAAATTTCAAGTGGTTGCAACGGACCTTTTGGTACTTGATGCTTCTCCTTGACTCGTTGACACGTTAGACACTTTGAGATAAACAGCGCTATCTCTCTCTTCATATTGCCCCACCAAAATGTATGTCGAAGATCACGATACATTTTGGTACTCCCAGGATGGATTACAAACGGTGTGTTGTGAGCCTCCATCATGATTTTATACTTTAAATCAGGGTCGTTAGGAACACAAAGTCTAGAGTTGACTCGAAGTATTCCCTCTTCATCGATTCTTGCTTCTGGCATAGCACCTTCTTGTACTTTCTTTCTCATACGCATCAGCTCCAGGTCTGTAGTTTGAGTAGCTTTAACTTTATCGATTAAAGTCGGTTCTACTAGTATATTCGCCACCATCACATGGGTCCCTGTAGTCTATAACTCTATCTCCATCCTTTGCAAGTCACACAAAATGAGCCTTTGCATTGACAATATCGCACTCGTACCCGTATATGATCTTCTACTCAACGCGTCAGCTACCACGTTCGCTTTTTTAGGATGGTATTGAATGGTATGATCATAATCTTTCAACAGTTCAAGCCAACGTCGTTGTCGCATGTTGAGTTCCTTTTGAGTGAAGAAATATTTGAGGCTTTTATGATCCGTAAAGATCTCCACTTTCTCTCCATACAAGTAATGCCTCCAAATTTTAAGTGCGAAAACAACAGCTACCAACTCTAGATCATGAGTAGGATAATTCCTCTCATATTCTTTGAGTTGTCGAGAGGCATAGGCTATGACTTTCCCATGTTGCATGAGAACACATCCTAACCCTTTACCCGAAGCATCACTGTAGATGACAAATCCCTCCGAGCCAGATGGTATGGTCAGAACAGGTGCTGAAATGAGTCTTCTTTTGAGTTCTTGAAAACTATTCTCACATTCCTCGCTCCAACCAAATTTTATATCTTTTCGAGTCAGCTGAGTTAATGGAGTAGCGATTCGAGAAAATCCTTCCACGAATCTCCGGTAATAACCAGCTAAGCCGAGAAAGCTACGTACTTCGATCACTGATTTGGGTTGCTCCCAGATTTGAATAACTTCAATCTTTGTTAGGTCAACAAATATTTCATGACTTGATACTACGTGCCCAAGGAATGCTACTTCCTCCAGACAGAACTTGCATTTCTTCAACTTGGCATAAAGCTTGTATTCACGAAGCTTTTGGAGTATTAACCTCAAGTGTTGCTCATCTTCACGGTTTTTAGAATAAATAAGGATGTCATCAATAAAGATGACCACAAAGTGATCCAAATATTCCTTAAATACTCGGTTCATCATATCCATGAAGGCAGCAGGAGCATTAGTCAATCCAAAGGACATGACTAGGAATTCATAATACCCGTACCTAGTTCTGAAAGCCGTCTTTGGAATGTCAACGGTTCTAATATTTAATTGGTGATATCCGGAACAAAGATCAATCTTTGAAAAGAATTTGGCTCCTTGCAATTGGTCAAACAGGTCATCAATACGTGGTAATGGGTACCTATTTCTGATGGTGACATGATTCAACTCTCGATAATCAATACAAAATTGTATACTCCCATCTTTCTTCTTCACGAATAGAATAGGAGCACCCCAAGGAGAAGTACTAGGACGAATAAAGCCAATGTCTAACAATTCCTGCAGTTGGGTCTTTAACTCCTGAAGTTTAATAGGAGCTATTCGATATGGGGCTTTGGAAATGGGTTTTATACTGGGTTTAAGGTCAATACAAAATTTATTTCAGGCTCTGGGGGTAGGCCAGGAAGTTCATCAGGAAATATGTCAGGAAATTCATTAACAATAGAAATATCATTCAAAACTGACATATTTTTTTTTAGATCCGTGACATGAGCTAAGAAAGCTTTACATCCGTTTTTCAATAAACGAATAACTTTATGGCTTGAGATGACCGTGATTGATTTTAATGGTTTGGCCATTTGAATTCGCATAATAGGTTGATTAGGAATATGAAAGTTAACAACCTTACGAAATCAGTCAATTTTTGCATGATGAGTAGTTAACCAATCAATCCCTAGAATCACATCAAATGTAAGTATTTTCAATGAAATAAGATCGACAGGTAATGTGAAGGTACCGATTTGAACCAAACAAGACTTATAAACAGTGGATGTAATGAAGGTTTCTCCCAACGGAGTTTCCACAGATAAGTCAAAGTCCAATTTTTCCGGAGTCAAATTTAATCGTTGAGCGCAAGTAGGAGAAATAAAAGAATGGGTAGAACCGGTATCAAATAAGGTATAGACTTCGTTAGAGTTTATGATAAGCTTACCTGTGATGACCTCGTTCGGGTTCCTTACTTTCTGGGAGGTCATAACAAACGATCTCCCTTGAACTACTGATTTTGACTTGTTTGGGATGGTATTTTGTGCCACCATTCCAACTGGACTTGTCTTCGATGCACGACAAAATCAGGCTAGGTGACCTTCTCTTCCACAATTATAACACTCTTTGGATGGCATCGCGCAGTTTGGACTGATATATCCTTCCCCTCCGCATTTGAAGCATATGATAGGTGGTCGTTCTCCTTCCTTAACCATGGGTGCTGATGCTGACATCTTTCAATCATTGTTGAATCTCCTCTTCTTGAAATATCCATTCTTATTGTCTTGGCCATGATTACCACCGAAGTGGTTAATAACCATTTCTGGCATGTTGATTCCCTCCACGTTTGTTGTCACCGTTTCGATGACCGTTACCATTGGTATTTTCATTCTGCCGGCTGCTTTCTCTTGGTTGCATTGACTCTTTATCGCGCTCCAATAACTGAGCCCTATTTACAACATCTGAATAAAAATATAGTTTATGAGAAATAAGATATTGACGTATCTCCGGTTTTAAACCTCTTAAAAACATCCGCGTCATTCTCTCCTCATTATCAACCAAGTGGGACGCAAACCGGGATAACTCGGCAAACTTAGCTTCGTACTGCGACACGGTCATATTATTTTGCTCCAACTTGATGAACTCTACCTCCTTCATGTGACGAATACTTTCGGGAAAGTACTTGTCATTGAACAGTTCTTGAAACTTCTCCCAAGACATCTTCAATGCGGCAGATTGAGTACGCTTTACCGATTCCCACCAGTAATCTGCCTCTCCTCGCAACATAAAGGTGGCAAAAGGAACCTTTTGCTCCTCAACACATCCCAAGACATCAAATATCTTGGTGATCTGCTTGATCCATGTTTCTGCCTTAAGTGGTTTTGGCTCTCCAATAAACTCCAGTGGTCCCAGCTCCTTGAAATGCTTAGCGGTGACTGTCAAAGAGTTTTCAGTGTTTCCACCTACATTTTGGACAGTAGCCTCTCTCGCCTGATATTGCATGAATTGCATAAAGCCTCTGAACATTCCATCATTCATCATTTGGTCAATGTTGTTGTTTGCATGAGGATTGTCGCCTTCCTGATGCACATTATCCCGATTATTGATATGTGGAGCCTCAACGGTCTCCTGTGCTCCACTCCTATTCTCAACATTCTCGGTTGTCATTTTCAGATACTGCCATAAAACAAAGGTTGATTGACATGTAACATAATATCCTTATACTCTGACCGACTAATTAAATACAAATAAACTTAGGTAGGTCATACTAGCGAAGGAATTCCCCGTCTCTCCCCTCCTAGTTCTAGTCTCACATCTTAGCTAGGGATCATATCCCTAAGCTCTGATACCAACTGTGACGCCCCCAAAATAGGTATACATCACCTATTCTGAGTCCCCAACTACATGGTATAGAATACAAATACAATCTTAAATATACAA